>WOVY01002552.1:0-330000 GCA_013436015.1 Rhipicephalus annulatus | reverse complement strand
TCTCCTACTGCTTATAAGTGTGCTCATCAAACTTCTAGTGGAGGAGAAACGTTACCCTAAACGAAACGGGGAAAATAATGTCGCTGCTATCAACATTATGTCATATTATTCATGACTATGAGCAAGGCCACCGACTCCCAACATTGACTCCCAACATTGTCCACACGAACTTGACTGAACTGAACGTTCTTAGTTCGTAGGCTGGTCGATTCTTTTTTCTTACGTGCTTAATGCCTGTAGCACAACGAGGCCTCTCAAAAGCGTCCCAGACGAAACGTCGTTTTCGGAGTTGAACAAGCTCGGCTAAATAAGGGCAACAAAGAAATGAGAGATGCGCGTGCCAGTTGCTATCTGTTCACTCAGCCTACAAAATAAAACGAAGATGCTTCGTCTCGAGGATTCTTCAAACTCTAATGGCGTTCCCATGTCGCCAACTTCGTGGACAGGTTTTGAGCAGCTGCTATCTACACCGAGGAGAGACTGTGCGGCAACATCTGGACTCCTTCCGAATGTTCTTCACTTTTTGAGTATACCTATTGGAAAAACAGTTCTTTTCTGCGCTATCAACAATGCCGGCACCATTTATTTCCCGAGTTCTTTTTAGGTGAGAACACCGATGTTCTGCTATGAGGGAGGCATTAGAAGTGAAAACGCAAAAGATGCATAAACGAAGGACCAGAAGAAGCTTCCAAAGAACATTCGTACCACCCTCACCCCCCCCCTCTTTTTTTTTCTTCCGAAATGATTCGCTCATACACCCACACCGGCTGGTCTTTGATAAACGCAGGGAGCATCGGAAGTCGAAGCACATCGCCAGGAGTGGAGGTAAGGAGTGAGGAACAGCGAGAAAAGAACGGCAGTTTTCACGAAAAATCTGCTGCACCAGCCACGCCGCGTTTTCCGTGTCCTTGCCCGCAACTACGTGTGCTATGTTCTTGAATAGCCAACATCGACCGAACCCCGTTATGAGAAGCAGCAAAGTTTAGAAGAAGCCATCGCGCCTGTGTTTTCTGAGCAGCGACAGAAAATATCCGTTGAGCTAAGAGTACCTTAAAAGTAATAATGAAAGCTTTTCAGAAAAAAAGCAAAAGCAAAACTCCTATGGCCGTATAGAAGTATAGTAAGAGTTTCACCTCTCCCTTATCTCCAAGCCACGTAAGGGCGAGTGTCTTACTTCACCATCTATTTTCAGACAACGTTTAAGTACACCTGCTTCTATAAAGCAAGAATCGGATTGCCTGTTTGCGAAAACAAGGAACCGATATTTAAGGCAACTCTTAGCTGAGACCAAAAACTCAATTAAAGCAGACTGCGTCTTCCAGCTAACAACGCGGCTCCGCCCCCCCAACGCATTTAGAGTGGCGAGCCATAAACCAACCACGTGCTATTCGTCGGAGGCAAGTATAGATCACTCTGGGGAGAATTCGCTTCCGCGAAGGGTCCGATACGGTCATTTCTTGCCGAACCGACGCAGCGGTGACCAACCGCAACTTTTCTCTCACAGAAAGGCTCAAGCAGGAACGATGAAGTCATTCGCGTTAGTAGAAAAAGAAAAAAAAAGATGAAAGGAAGGAGACTTCACGAAGAGAAGAAGATGGCCACGGCCAGCCGTAAAACAAGTGATGCATTGCCGGGGAGCAATTAAAGATACACGAGGAGCCGCGATCAAAGCGACCGGTCCGGGACCGAGAAAACGAGCTTAACATGGCTAACGAGCCTGTGCTAGCCGATTGGCTTCAGTGGCCCTGCCGAGCCCTGAGCAAGCGGGGATCATTAATCCGTGCCTCGTTAGGGTGCCACGCCACTTGTCTCTTGTTCATTGTCTCTCGCGTGAGCACAACCACGGGCTTTGGTGGCGCGGAGTGAGTAACGCGCGTCTGTCCTGCGTCTATCGCTCTCTCGGACGAAGCTTTTTCGGGTACGGTGCTACAGACGCGAATCGGACTCGTTACGGCAATCCCAGCGCTTCTATGGTGGCCGCTTTGCTGATGTAAGGCTTACATACACCGACCAGACTCATGTGTGCGTACAACGTGGGGCATCCGGTGGCCCAAGCCTCGTGAATGAAGAGTCCGTCTGATCCTAACCAGCAAGCAGCGTGGGCGGAGTGACAATGTTCTGTTGACCCGGTGAAATGGAATGAGAACGACAGTTCAGGGAAAAGGCCCATGAAGACAAACCTATTTTGGCCATGTTTGATGGTGAATTTATACACAGAGGGTTGCAGTGAAGATAAATCAGACAGGCGAACGCCCCGTCAATGTCGTGCAAGGCGTTCTTTGCGTCTATACTTACTCCCGACATAGAGATGTATACTGTAAACCTTTGCAGAGACATTCAATTACATTGCATTCTTAAACGACCTGTTAGTGAGATAGTGAGTAAAAGGAAGTGACTGAGTAAGTGGGTGAGTGAGTGAGTGAATAAGTGAGTGAATAAGTGAGTGAGTGAGTGAGTGAGTGAAGGATGTAAGTGAGAGAAGTTAGTGAATAAGTGAGTGAGTGAATAAGTGAGTGAGTGAGAGAAGTGAGTGAGTGAGTGAGTGAGCGAGCGAAAGAACTGAGTGAGTGAGTGAGAGTGTGAGTGAGTGAGCGAGTGAGCGAGTGAGAGAGTGAGTGAGTGAGTGAGTGAGTGAGTGAGTGAGCAGATGCTTGTGTTGTGCAGGTAAAGACTGATTCAGCCTTATGAAGCAAAGTGCTTCGCTTGAGTAGCCTTTCATAAATAAGAGGATCTCTAATTCTTGAGGTACAGAAGCCTTCTACCGAGAAAAATGGCAGCATATCCACGGAGTGAATGATGGAGAGTGGGGCGAAGCATTCGTCCGTCCATTCGTTCTTGCTTCCATCCGTACATGCGTCCGTCTGTGCGACCGTCCATGCGTCCATCCGCCCGTCTGTTCGTGCGTCTGTTCGCGCGTCTGTCCCTGCGTTCGTCCATGCATCCATCCATGCACCTGTCTGTGTGTCCGTTCGTCAATCTATTCAACACTCCAAGTACCATGGACCATCTCGCATCGTTTCATCATATATTCCCCATGTAGAAGCACCGCCATCCAGCGGACATTCCAAGGACTAAACGAGAGGTGGCACACGCACACTTCCTTACGGCTTGCGCTTCGTATGTACTTCCCACCTTTAACCACTTCGAGTTCATGGTATGTACTAGTTCATTGTATTCATGGCACTGCAGCTTAACGCTCGCTAAACCTTTCTAAGACTAAGTAGGTTACACCCAGCGAGTATAACGTAGCAACCCTTTCTTGTCAGATAGTGCTCAATGTACATGCCAATGGCTGCTAATGGAAATCCTAGCGTGCGCGTTAACTAAAAGCCGAATGCTCCTGTCTCTCATTTTCCATTAGCAGCCATTGGCATGTACATTGAGCATTATCTTTTATTGTTCAACAACGCACAGAAGAAATCTCTCACCGGCACCACCTTGGAGGTCAAAATGTTATACTTGTTACACACTACAACGACTATGAGGGACGAACAGGTGTCGCTATAAAAAGCTTCGCCCCTAAACAGAAAAAAAAACTAAACTAGAGCCTCAAGATGGCGTTGTCAACAAGCTGGGCACTTCGTGTTCTTGGTGCGTCTAAAAGCACGATCGCTGTTGTGGGCGTTGTCTTTGTTCCTTGTTTGCAATGTGGTTGCACGAGATGTGGGTAGAGAAAGACAACCGGGAGAAGCATGAATAGAAAAGAAACGAAACAATCCACACATCTTCAGGAAGAAAATGATGACGAGTGAGCGAAGCTAGGTTGAAATCACCGGCTAGTATAAATAGTTCGTGCTTCTAGGTGTTCTACATCGTTCTGTCAAAGTTACTGTTGTATTAGTCTATTGTTCTAGCTTTTTTTTCTGTTGTCTCGCACGTGTGACCCGAGAGTCGCCGCATACAATGTACCCCTGACAACAGACACCAGAAGAACCTCTCCCTTGATGTGCTTCCCTCCTAAAATGAGTAACGTGGGGCTGAGCTCCGACATTGTGATTCGATTTCTTTTTTTTTTCGAAAACAATGGCAGATCCCACGTACTGCGGGTTTTGATGATATGCGAAGAACAAATGAGGAAGATTGATATGTCACTTCAAAATGAGCACTACATTATGAGGTGGGCGTCAATTATGCCGTACGTGACTTCCATGCCAGGAGTATCATGTTTAGACGTTTCATTTACCTTCGTCGTCTATTCACGTCACGTAATACCCAATTTCGTATATGTGGAGCTAGCGAAATGGCCGTGACCACGCTTTAAGCATAGCACGTAATCATGTTGCACATGAAACGTATATCAAGATTATATTTTTTGAACGTGTCATTTAGTTTCGTCGTCCATTCACGTTACGTAATACCAGATTTGGTATGTGTGACGGTAGCGAAACGATTGTGAGGGCACCATGAGCGTGTCGAGTAGTAATGCCTAGTCATAACAGGAAATCATGACATGCATGTCATGATTTTCACGTTAGGGTCTCTCACTTATGTTCGCTATGCAGTTATGTCATACCATACCAGTTTTGCAAAATACCTTGTGAACGAAACCCCCGCAAGATCAGAAAGACCATGAATTGTAAGTCATGACATTTAAGACATACATATCACTATTTTTATGTTATCACTAATCAGTTATGCTCGTCATACAGTCATGTTTTGCCATACCAATTTTGGTATCGACACTACTATCGAGACGGCCAGGAGAGCTATAAGTCATAGGCGGGGACAGACAGACAGACAGACAGACAGACAGACAGACAGACAGACAGACAGACAGACAGACAGACAGACAGACAGACAGACAGACAGACAGATAGATAGATAGATAGATAGATAGATAGATAGATAGATAGATAGATAGATAGATAGATAGATAGATAGATAGATAGATAGATAGATAGATAGATAGATAGATAGATAGATAGATAGATAGATAGATAGATAGATAGATAGATAGATAGATAGATAGATAGATAGATAGATAGATAGATAGATAGATAGACAGACAGACAGACAGACAGACAGACAGACAGATAGACAGATAGATAGATAGATAGATAGATAGATAGATAGATAGATAGATAGATAGATAGATAGATAGATAGATAGATAGATAGATAGATAGATAGATAGATAGATAGATAGATAGATAGATAGATAGATAGATAGATAGATAGATAGATAGATAGATATGCTCAAAGTTGCCGAAATTCGCTAAGAGAGGCTTCGCATTTAATAAGGCCTGCGGCCTCAACAAGAGCAAGTGAAGATAGAACGCACAAGATTCTATAGCTGTGCGGAACACTTTTTCCACTGATTGCTTGAATCAGCGTCTGTTAAAAGGCCATCCACTACAGCGTGCCTCATAATCATATCATGGAATTAGTACGTAAAACACAACAACATATTATTACGAATGAGTAACCAGGCAATAGGTGAAGTGACGGGAAAACTCATACCAGTGCTTTGACTGTTGTTAGTTTAGGACCATCCCAGTGGTGTTGAAAAGAACGCTTGTCGGTAAGTTATTCAGTAATCAAACAAGTACCACTGGTTAGAGATCATGTTCAAGGGTGCGGTAAATATACGCCCAGTACAGCGTAAGTATTACAGTACTATAACTAATTCTCTAATTATGTGCTCCAGTACACGCACACGAGACATTAAAACAGCTGGATATTGTTATGTAAGTTAGCGACATTATCTGGAGAAAAACAATCTTTAATTTTCCGGCCCGAGGATGCGTAAAAAGTTATAGAGATAAGTGATGCGTTGTTTGGCTTTTTTTTCTTTGAGCACCATATGAAGCCATCGACAGGGTAAGTTCGTTTTATTACTTTCTAAAGAACAATCGATTCTGCGTCAAAAAACGTTTGAAGTGAGAAGAGACGCTATGCCTCGCTCAACGCTCGAAATTGCTGATAAGTCAGCGTAAACACTGGGGCCAGTCATTTGTCAGAAAAAGCTTCCAGCTGCTACATCTACCTTGCAGATAGCCATCAATTTTCCATCATGCACAATCCATACCAGGACGGCAGCCCACAGTATACAGGCTAATAGTATCACTTTCTTCCGCTTTTTTTGTTTTATGATCTCCACGCAGTATAAGGAGAGAAGGAGAAAGGGTTAGTGCGAAAGGCAGACTATCTTGAGGGGAGCATTTAGATGAATAAAAACAAACAAAGAAAGAAACAAATGACACGGTACTGTAGCAACATTCATTTGCAGTCTCACTGAGTGTTAGTGCCTTTGAAATGTGTTCAAATATTGCACTTGGAAGGTGGCTTCTTGCCGTATTTTGTTGACTGTGAAGTGCCGATTGCCCAGCACGTTTGCAAACGTCATTACGGAAACTGATCGAGTGTGCGATATATAACCTGGAGACCATTAAGAAAGATCATTGGTTTCTAAGCTCTCGGAAGATAATCTCTGACCTGTACACGTTGTGACTATACAGAATAGACTTACAAAGTGTTCATGGAAGAGTGCATACTGTGCACAATTGATCTGTAAATTGATCGCACAGGTGGCTACTTACGTATTGAAATAATTAGTAGCGATAGGCGTGATGCCAACCTTAATAACTCTGGTGATCGCAATACTAAAATATGAAATTTGGGAAACTTTAGCTCTCATGATCACGTTCTGATTGTTCGCCGAAGACGGATTTTTGTGTTTGTTACAAAGAAACCACAGACAATTATCTATAAGTGCTATGAAGATGGCACGCAAGAGAGAAAGACGCGCTGCACAGTTTTTGACAACGCCACAATATTAAGCTTTTTTGTCAAACGCAGCAACGACAAGGAAAGAGGTCATAATAATATTGAAAAACGGTGATTGAGATTCCAGTAAAATTGGCTTCCACCAAAGAATTGGATTGGTAACGTTAACCAATTGACACCTAAGATGAATCGGACATTCAAAATGCACTTGTGCGCAGTGCGCTACGTAAACGCTCCTGTTAAAAGATGGCCGTTAAGGAGGACCAACAAAGTGTCCACTACGATGTCGGGTCAACTTAGGCACAGCTCTTAATCCATAACTATAAACGTGCGAAAGAGCTCTTGTGCCCAGGTGATATGAGTTGCCGCAACCAAAGCACCGGCGCGCACTGGCAGACACTTAATAAAGCTGAAAATGCCGTGGCTACGCTGACATACACTTTTCGCAAAATATTCACAGCCACGGAGAACCAGCCTGCGTAGTTCAAAGCGCGATCGTCATTTCTCATTTTGCGCTATTCCATTACGTCCGTAAATAAAAGATGCCCCCCCCCCCCATCTGTTCTAGCTTTCGTCGTGTATTTTTTACAGTGCTTTGCTGTTTGGTATATAGATCTGTTTGCATTTTCTATAGGGTCGGCAGTGGAAATGGATCGGATGCCAGATATGCAAAGCACGTCCCAGCGATCACCGAGTGTTGCCCCACAGTTCACGACTGCCGTTCACTGCTCTCCGTGACGTTTTCGAATGATTTTCTTTACGGAGAGACAGTGAGGACCCGCTTCTGGCCTCACCTTCCCATTTCTGCACGCATACCTTACCTTTCACCATACCCTCCCGTAAAAAAAGGTTACTCGGGTGTCTCAGGCTGTCTCCCCTCATTTCGCACCTCTCTCTCTCACATTTTCTCCTTTTATTTTCTATCGTTTTCACTCTTACGTGCCACTCGACGACCACGCTTATGCAGCACATTTTGCCAGTCATGTCCTTCTTATCAAAGCAAGACTTAGGCCCGCCTGGAACTTTCCCGCGGGTCTTTCTCTATATAAACATGGGCTTCTTGCAGATTCGAATTCAGGAACGGTTACGTCTCTAGCTCTGTAGATGTGCTTCGAAATAACGCACGAAATACCCTCGATTGCCCGTGTTTTATCTCTCTGTTTCATGGAGTATTTGCCATGTTTGATCGAGGCAAGCACAAAAAAAATGAAATAGAAACTGCAGGAGCAGAGCGCATCTTTAGATTTTCAATGTATTAAAAACGGTTTCATAGCTGTAAAAACATTAATATTTATGTCTACATTCAAATTTTTACTCCTTACTGGCTGCTTTAAGAGTCTGAAAACTAATCCGCGTAAAATGTGCGGTGAAGTTCTTGCTACAAGATCAGCACGAATCAGGGTATCAGTTTAATGTGTATACCAGTAGAAAATTTGTCAAGACCGACAGATTTCCTGCGATCCTACGGTCGTTGAAATAGTTAGTACAAACCCTCGAGAACGATAACTGAACCCCCTGAACACTGATCGTGAAGCAGAGATTTTTGGTGTAATGATATTTCCAAATAGACTTTTGCGAAAACTTATCCTATGCCTGGATGAAAATCCCTCGAATTTTTCCTGTGGAAAAAATTCACGTAGAGGGCTTTGCGCGATCATCCATGTGTGTTGAAAGCAAAAGTGACACTTTTTTATTTACTTCTATTCATACGCTAAACCATTATATATATATATATATATATATATATATATATATATATATATATATATATATATATATATATATATATATATATATATATATATATATGTGTGTGTGTGTGTGTGTGTGTGAGTGTGTGTGTGTGTGTGTGTGTGTGTTCTGCTAGAGAAAGTACTGCGTATGCGAGCGTTGTTCTAGTTCAATACTAAGGACTTCTCTCCAAGCAAACGCTGTGTTTGTTGTTGCGGAAATTCCATATTTCTTTAAGGCTTTTACAGAAAAATATGAAAACTACAGGAAACTTGTAGAAAAAAAAAAGCGTGGCTGATCCCCCTCTTTAGGAATCGGTATAACACGAAAGTGAAACATGTCTTGACAGAGGTAGTTAAATGTTTATTGTGCCTTGTATCAGAAAGAGCAGCACGTTGCAAAATCACAGAAAGAACGGAAAGCAACTCGGAACTTGCAGCGCATACCTCCAGCAGAAAGCGCGCACGAAATTCGATCACAGAACGAGCGCGGACTAGCACGTGTGAGAGCTCGACACTTATAGCGTGCTGTTACACAGTATACACAGGATAAGCGCGAACAACTGTCACATTTCTTAGAACGTGGTGTATCAGCAGCGCCCTCCTTTCAGTTAACATGGACGCGGCAGCGAGTGAAGTGACCGTCGTTCATGCCCGATTTACGAGTCCGATAAACGTGCGCTCATGAAAGAGCACGTTACGTGGAGGCGACAACCTTTAGAGCGCGCCACACGCGAGTACGTTTCGCCATCTCTCTACTGAAAACGAAAATGTGCAAACGTTTTGGAGATCTGAGGACCGCCAAACGTTATTGGTGTGCATGTATGGCTAGCCGTTAACATCCTCAACAACGTACGCTCCGTGGCATACCAGTTAGCGCCGTGCACTGCAAATCGAGTGGTTGCTGGTTCGACACCGTGCGACAAGCTCTATCCTTCTCGTATTTTAAAGACGACAGTCTTTCTTGGGGACCTTTGACGCAAAAGTTTTGGTTTGTCTGTCTGTACATTTTTCTGTTTGTCTACCCATAACAGTACCGAGTACTCTAAACGGCACCAGACGATACGCCAAACGGCCAACCCCATCCGCAGTGCCTACCAATGCTGTTCAAGATTCACCGTTCATACTTGTACGATTGTCAATTAAAAAACAATTATTGCGCATGTCTGGGGCACCATACCAACACGTATATATTCTGCATGTGCTTCCTTTACTAGAAAATGTGTAAATAAGTAATTCTGAGGACCGTAGCGCTTATCACGCTGCGCTGACCATGCAACGTTTGCACGTAAAGGCAAGTGTTTCCACCGCTTTGCTAAGATGACACGGGCCCCGCGGTGGTGGTCTAGTGGCTAAGCTACTCGGTTGCTGACCCGCAGGTCGCGGGTTCGAATCCCGGCTGCGGCGGCTGCATTTCTGATGGAGGCGGAAATGTTGTAGACCCGTGTGCTCAGATTTCGGTGCACGTTAAAGAACCCCAGGTGGTCTAAATTTCCGTAGCCCTCCACTACGGCGTCTCTCATAATCATATAGTGGTTTTGGGACGTTAAACCCCACATATCAATCAATCAATCAATCAAGAGGACACGGTGTGGCACCGACCAGTCGCCTAGCGTTCTACACCTTATCACCTTTGAGACTGGCGCACACACCCTTCGTTTTCCAAGATAACTGCCCGATGGCACTCATGTCTCACGTGTGACGTGACTTGACGCGCTCGTTCACCTCCGCTGCACGCTCGAAGCAGTCTAACGCAGCGCCTCCAGAATACCATTCACCAATTTTCCGGCGCAGAACATCGAATAAACATTTTGTTCACTCACTCCAGACGCAAGACTATTGTCTTTCGACGACATTTGCATATTAACACGCAGATAAGGGGCCATTTTTTTTCTTCGCAATCTGTTAATATACATTTTACAATGTCATATCCATGAGGATATGTGTCAGCGGAGTCGTGGTGGACCCTGGCATGAAACACGTTTGTATCAAGATTTGCGGATTCCACGAGAAGCCATCTGGAATTCTCGGAATGGCATATGGAAAGCTTTAGTAGGGCCCTGCTGTGGTGGTCTAGTGGCTAAGGTACTCGGCTACTGATCCGTGTGTCGCGGGATCAAATCCTGGCTGCGGCGGCTGCATTTTCGCTGGAGGTGACAATGCTATAGGCCCGTGTGGCCAGATTTGTGTGCATGTTAAAGAACTCCAGGTGGTCAAAATTTCCGAAGCCCTCTACTACAGTGTCTCTCATAATCATATAGTGGTTTTGGGGCGTGGAACCCCACATATCGATCTACCAAAGCTTTGGTAGGAAATATATGAATGAAAAAAAATTATGGGCCATCTCCCCTAAGGGAACGATGATGGTGTAGCGACGAGAGAAGAGAGACGTGAGATGGCGTCGAAGGCGGCCGAGGGGGCCGTGCCGATCTCGCCACTTTATTCCAGGCCTGAAGCGGAGCCACGTCGGCTACCAGCGTCCGCCACGCCAGGCGTGTCAGCTCGTTCTAATCCTCGCGCAGATCGAGCTAGCATTAGCTGCGCGAGAGGCGTGGCGCAGTGATTGAGAAATGATGATGGTGATGATGGCACTACAGGGCTCCCCCCCTAGCGCTTTGCGCGATTTGAAGGTGTATGAAAAAGAAAGAGAATGAGACTATATACATGAATGACCTTCCACCAGGTGTCCGTTTAGGAAGTCCTGTTTGTCAACGTGTAGTGACCATCGGGAATCAGTGGGTGTCTGGTGAGCGACACTGGGAGAAGCGCAAGGGACGAAGAAGGAAGTGCCGGGTCACTGTGTTCATAGACACGTCCATCCCACAATTACGTGGCGGGACCATTCGAATGCGCACCCGCCGTTTCGAGTAGACGCGGCTGACAAACGTGCCCACAGCTGGAACTGTGGACAGGCGCTGAAGAGCTCGCGCCGGCAATGTGGGCGAAATAGTGTGAAGGATCGGAACGCACCCATGATGACCGGGCACTGAAGTTTCACAGCCACAGCGGGGTCTCGGACAGCGCACAGGGTGCCGAGCCTGCTGTCGACAAGGAGCAGCGTCGCGGTCGTGCTGGCGCGGACGTCTCTGTTGATGAAACACCGGCCTCCGCGTAGCACTGCGACCGGCATGCCGGGGCGTGTGGCCGAGTCGACGTCCGGGTCACCAATGTAGCGACGAGAGAAGAGAGACGTGAGATCACGTCAAAGGTAGCCGACGTGGCTCCGCTTCAGGCCTGGAATAAAGTGGCGAGATCGGCACGGCCACATCGGCCGCCTTCGACGTCATCTCACGTCTCTCTTCTCTCGTCGCTACAATGGAAAGCGAAGCAGGAGCGGTGGGCACACCGTTGACCCAGCTAAAACGGGTGTCGGCGCGGATGCTAGAAGAACGGTTTCACGCGAAACTCGGTGTAGCCTTCACTCAAGTAAACGTTTCTTTGAAACGCAAGTACATGGGAGGCGGGTTGGGTTTCGTGTAAGTCTCATCGCAGATAAACGAGCTGGAAGAGTGTTTCCACTCGACGTGTGGTCGAGAGTTGCGAGCAGCGGAGAGGGTGAACCGAGAGAGATATGCATTGCGAGTAGGCGGATTGATTGATTGATTGATTTATTGATTGATTTATTTATATGTGGGGTTTAACGTCCCAAAACCACCGTATGATTATGAGAGACGCTGTAGTGGAGGGCTCCGGAAATTTTGACCACCTGTGGTTCTTTAACGTGCACCCAAATCTGAGCACACGGGCCTACAACATTGGGCGGAGGAGGAATACCACCTAGGTGTGTTAAGAGGAGCTGGCAGTTGCTTCGGGCGAAGAGATAGTGACGTCACGTTCAGCTGCCCCTTGACCTATAGACGACCGCCCGCCTATCTCGCACCCAGGCGCGTTTGGCTGTATACTCTCGCTCCCAGATGAGCCATAATTTGGAACCGCCAAGGCGCGCCTCGCTAGAATGACATTCAGTGGCTCTGGGAGTTTAAAATAAAAAAAAGCGCCTGTTCACGCTGCACCCGCTTATAAAATGTCATCTTGGTACCACTGTGCTGTCATCTGATGCGACAACAACCAGCCCAAGAGCAAGAGATTGCTGAGCACTGTATGTGAAGTTCACAGCGCATCACGGGAATCGTGCCGGTGCGGTGTTTCGCGATTGCACAGATTTTTGTCCACAACGAAAAATGCTGAGCTCCGCCGCCTTAGTATATAATCACATTCAGGAGGAAAACACTGCGAGCCCAGTGAAGTGTACGAGTAAGTACACTTGTTGCGTTTATTCAAGCGCGACTCCAGCTGTTTCACTTTACAGCAGTGATTTGCGTGCAGTATGCCTGTAGTATGACGCACAAAACAATTTTCGTACTCTTTCGCAGGCCACATGTTAGTATTAGGGTATACGTATTCAACACACGAGTGGATGCACGCCCCGCGCATGTTTAGTACAACTTACGTAACGGCCCGCTATCGCGACGCGTGAACGGCGCGGAAAGCACGACTTTCGACTCGGTTGAACTGCGACATGCCCTGACTGTCACTAGGCGAATCTACACATGCTTTCGGCCGGCGTCACCTTAGCATTTTAAACTCTTGTTCTGGCTGGCACTTTTGCACCGTGCGTGTGTTCCGAGTGCCCGGCAGGACTGGCAATTGATACACATGCGGTGCATGAGCGTAAATTGGAGCCAGATTCTAGCGCTACGTTGACTCCGGCTTACAGCGCAAATTCAGTCTTGTCACAGCCAAGGCACGCCGCAGTTCGACTGAGTCGAAAGCAACGCTTTCCGCTGTTCGAGTTTCTTTCAATCACAATAGTACGTACTTTATGAAGCTGCTTCCGTAGCCTGCAGTGCACGTGCTGCAGACATTTCGGAATGTCGAGGAAGGTCTCCTCGACGTTTCACACGAAATCAGCATAAAATTCCAGCACAGGAACAGCGCGAGACATGCTTACAGCCGGACTCAGGTTGTGAAGTTTCGGGTTTTAATTGCGGAGCGTCTGCTGGCCTGGCAGTTGAGAGTGTTGCTTCGCCTCGCTTGCAACAGGTGGCGCCACGCGCTTTTCATTACGACCGGAAGCACTGAGCTCTGTTTTCTGGTGTACTGGCATCGTTCCAACGACTGCGGATGGGGGAACGCGGTGTGGCGCGTTGGCACGACGACACGGACGGATATCGTTACACAGGCTAATCATAAAGCTACTTCGCATCTAACATCTTTATTCATGAAGTCCAGCAGAGTTCATTCAGGTGAGCGTCAACTCCGGCCTAGTCATCGGCCACGAGCCCTTTGGCCCGGGAAGATTCCTCGGCTTGCTGGATCGCCCACTGTTGTTCTAACGTGGAGCTCAGCAAGGCCATGGGAGCCATTAGAGATACTGCTCACTTGGCCAGGACTGGAGGTCTAAAGAGCCCTCTTGGACCAGGCGGAGGGCGTAGCCAAGATCAATGGAGTGCTGGAATAGGAGTCCACTTATTCTCTCTTCCCCATTCTACCCCTTCCTTGAATAATCAGTAAACTGTTTGCTACCCTGCCCAGCACAACCTGCGGTTC
Organism: Rhipicephalus annulatus; assembly: GCA_013436015.1. Classification (NCBI taxonomy): domain Eukaryota; kingdom Metazoa; phylum Arthropoda; class Arachnida; order Ixodida; family Ixodidae; genus Rhipicephalus; species Rhipicephalus annulatus. Next base: position 315,995 of record WOVY01002552.1, on the reverse strand, counting down.
GAGACTGCCTCGTCGTAATTTCTGTGTGATTTGTCGTCTAAGCCAGAACGCTCCCACGGTACATGAACTAATGTTTTTTTTTTCATAAATATCGCATTTCATGAATATATTGAATAGAGATCAGGGTAACAGAGACGAAGAATAAAGGGACTTGGCTGAGTGTGCGTTTGAAGTTGTTATAGCCCTGTCACTGTGCTTTTTACGCAATCTTTTGTGCGGTGGTAGGTGTTTGCGCTGTACTGCAATGCGATTCTACGTTATTTGATTACAGCTTCTCGTACTCTCACTCCAAGTGCTCCCTGCGGGTGACTTTGGCTCGAATTTTCTTTTTTTCCTCCACAAGAGAAGTGTCAATGCTTGTTGCATAAGCAGCAAATATTGCGTGCGGGACGCCTCTGTAAAAAGTGATAGCATGCCACGAAAAAAAAGTTAATGAGCTTGTTTGCTAGAATAGAGCCTGATTATAGGGTTGTACAGCGTTATTGAATGGTGTACAGTGACTCACGTATTTGGTTGTAATTGCACTTGAGTTTGGTTAGAGCTCTTTCCGCAGTATTTACTGACTGGTGTTTAATCTCACTATGGCATATATACCAACTAAATATGTCGATTTCAATCAAACGTCTACTCGTAATGTTTTATATGTGATTTACCTTTGCAAACCGCATTTTTTTTTCAAAGATATACTAATGGAGGAATTGCCAAGACGAATTGAACAGGTCTTGAAACTTTGTTTTTTGTATGCGTGAGGTTCTTGGGCTCCCATTTAGCCTCTATGGCACTGTTATAGAAAATACATCAACCTTTGACCAGCAGTCACCTAGTAAGCGCAACTTCCAATGCAGTGATATGCTTTTTTTTATTGTTCGCACATTTTCAAAATATTAAAAATGATTTGATGCGATGACTGGCTTTGATTTTTGACGAACAACTTTTGCTTTGTTCTCGCTAGGGTTTATTCTAGAATTTGCTTAGGGTCCTTTTTTCTTGAGATATTTTGCTTTATATTGACTTTTCAAGTTTTTTATTTTTTCTGTAACGATGGAAATAGCATTGAACCCCAGATCCACAGCGTAAGCCTTTTTCCACAGCATAAGCCTCCAGTCAGAAGCCTTTTTCTACTACCTGCCTACCACTTCCGCTTAATTTACGAGTGCCCAGTAAATCTGACGACCAACCACCACGGACTCCTTTTAAATCTTGCATCTCGCATGAGTATCCTCAGTGATCAGTTAAGACATGCAATGCAATCGAACTGACGTCGGCGTTCTTTTCCCCCTGTGGAAGAGCAGCACCTGTGCGTTGCGCACTACAAAAAGTGTGTTGGTTTTCGTGAGGACTACATACCTTGGAAAAACACCACTGATAAAACTATCTTGTTTATATGAGAGTGCATGACGGTACGTGTTATTTGTGTGCATGTGTACTAATATCTATTTAACTGAAGTAGCAGGTCAGGTGATGACCGGGATTAATATGTCCGGGTAACCATTGAAAAAATGTCACACATCTTTCGTCCTTCTTGTATGGTACATGTAAGCAATCTGCCGTCATTAATAATTTTTACCAACCAATCCCGGCTCTTCGAAGCTAATAGAAATAACCGGGATTTTCGACGTGCCCTGGTGGGCCTAGTCACATCAGAGTTCAACTCGCCTACCAAAAAGTGCCACATAACATGCGAATGAGTCGACGTTCTTTGGGAGATGGGCATTGCGACGAAGTCTCGCCACTGTCCGCGCCTCATTGTGCGTTCGCGTCGTCTTCCTCACCACCTAGTTGAACATGCACGCTTCTGTCAGTGATAGGTCGCTCCCTTTCTACATAACAGGGAAGGGGAGGGGGTGAAATGGGGACGGCAACGAGCGGCTAGTGATCGGCGGTCTCAGCCGCCGGCCTCAATTTGCATGCGAGGACGCTTAGCTCCAGAACCCCGCAGTTCACTCCCACACGAGCGCCTTCACTGCTTCTCGCCACGTCTGTAATGATAAAATCAATGGAGGAATAATAATGTCGGCGCCTTGTAACTAAAACCCCTCGGCCAGCACGCCGTTAATCTTCTGTAACGAAATGCAGCGGAGCAAACCTCAAATAGAAGAAGGTAAGGGTGTTGAGATGGGGGATGCTTTCGAAGAGCCCGTGAATGCTGACTACGATGAGCTTGGCTCTTGCCCTTCGCGGCGCGCTTTCTTCGTGATATCTTTTTATTTTATTTCTTTAATCTGCTTGTTTGGCTTGGCTTCCGAACACGAGCGTGTGCTCTTCTACTACTCGTCCATATTTTATTTGTGTTTCTTCGTGATCAGGAAGGACAGATATAGGCTGACCTTAATGACCTGCATTTCGTTTCTTATTTCTTATCTCCGCCCTTGCCATTCGCCTATTAAGCATAATGACGAATGTGAGCGCTTTATTCCAACGCTCGTAGGGGATGCTGATAATGCCACTAAAGCTGGCGTATGGTGAGAGTATGGGAAACGGAGCTCGTTTGAAATGGGTGGACCACTTATTCTAGAATATACCTACCTACAGACGGGATGGCTCAAACCGCAGCGTTGACCTGCATACTTTCACATAGCTATGGCATTCCTTGTGATCAATTCAAAATAAATAGGGATCTGTTTGTAAAAGAAAGGCTCGTTTGCATTCATTTTAGTCTTCTAAAGCGTTTAATCAGCGATTCTACTATCTAAATAGATACCCCGCATACTAGAGACCTTTTTACTAAAGGTGTACATTTCATCCTGTCTGCTCACCTCCTGGTGCGAGTGGAAGCGCGCTTCCCACTCGCACCGACACCAACATAAGACACGTAGTACGATGTTATTGATTTAGTATTTGACGGAACAATACAGTGGTACCGACGCCAAAACCCAGTATTGTAACTACTATATCAACATGAAAAAAAAACGAGAATGAATGTGTAACGTCGCTGTCCTCATTGGCCTAAAAATAAAGGTGAAATTATCTGCGATGAATTCTTGTTCTGCAAGTTTCCTGAACAGGTAGTACCTACGTAAGGTGTCCATAAATATTGCTAGTTATTTAATCATTTCCGGCGGCACAACATCTGCTCCATTTTGAAGCCATATGAGGCCATGTAAGTAAGTCAACAAGATACACTTTCCTGCCGGCTAGCGACCCAACAGACACATATATATAAAGTGCCAAGCAAACAGGTACATTATTGCAGTCTTTTAGGAAGTAATAAGACTTGCACTTTTTTCTTTTTTTGCAAGCAAACTTCGGTGTCAGGCTTTGATGGATGACGTTATACTGTAGATCAAATAGGTTCGAAGGCGATCCAATTTCGTAGTTTCCTTGCGATGTCATCAAGAAACTACGCGCAAGCTTCACAGTTCTTGAACGTTGCTGCTTTTTACTGTATTTTTTCTTGCCGTTTTTCTCGTCTGACGTCTTCTGAAGCTCATTGGTTAAGTTCATTGGTTGGTGCAAAACAACTTAAAGCTCCTTAGATGCTTTTCTTCATTGCACAGGTTCGCTATTTTTACGTGCTGACGAAAGAACCATCTTAAAAGTGTAGATAAAAAGGAGGCGAAAAAGGCACCCGCAGAAAACAGGTAAAATAGGCCTCAACGAATAAGTGTCTCCTGGAGGACGTGATGAAGTGTTTCAAGAATGATAAAGACATCCGTAAGCTGGTCTTCACACAAGAGGTTGGCGCACCTATTATTGTTCCACGGGATAGGTAGCCGGCGTTTATCGTATACCTGAACCTTCAATTGTTTTTTTCATCACCCTTTGGCTGAGAAATTGCTTATAGAAAGCTTGATTTCTTCGTTATTTTTGAGGTTTCCCCATTTTTGGTAATCTATAGATAGTGCCCTTTGGTACAGTTTTTGTCCGCACTAAAAAAGAAACGAAATTCGAGGAGAAATCAAAGAGCTTTGCCTACTTCTTTGTGATGGTAGTTCTAGAAGTTTACAGAAGCTTTCCCGAAATTGCGCTTTGCCTGATAGTGCTTCAGGGTGTGTACGGAGAACTACTGTGTCCTGTGAGCCAGCTATAAGCCGAATAAAAGCATTTTGAAACGTTCACGTGCAATATTATTAGGCGTGCTTTCGAATTTGAGCACTTGTTCTCACTTAATCGTTTAAAATGACCCAGTTTCTCAATACGGTGCTAAAATGCCAATATTTAAATACGACCACCTGTGTGCCCTATCACCGTGATAAAAATTACTGTTTTTATATGTAAACAACCATTCACAGTGCAATCTCCTTAAACAAGATCTCTACGAAAAAAATTGTCTAATAAACTAACAACATGTTAATATACTACAGATGATTGATCTGCTGATATACTAAAGACAATTGATGATCGAGTAAGAAAAATGTACCATTTTGTCAATTCTGCTTAGCTCACAAAGCTTGTACTAAAATGTACTAAGAACATTATTCTAGCAGACTACAACTTGCACGCGCACTCTTTGACTTGTTCTGAATGCCACCATTGCGCTGTTAGACTGCTCTAAGAGTACTAGCTCGTGAATGCGACTGGTCTGCGCTGACAAAGGCGTATAGAAACACCACTAAGATTTGACAAGAAATAGAGCAGGAACACTGAAGCTCCTGTCCCTTCGTTTCTTATGACGTGCACAGAGGTAAGGAGTTTGAAAGTTACACTGGTTAATGCCGCCATAAATGGGAATAAAGCAGAATAACGTCAATTTTGATCTGTCACGCGATTGACTGTCACGAAATTTCAAACTGTCACACAATTTCACGCATCACGCGTTCTTTTGCCCATCCCACATAATTCGGTCTCGAGCTCAGACCAGCACGTTTGCTTCTTTTTTTTTTGTATTCCTCCGATGCACGCGTCACCGCCGTGCTGACGGACTCTTCTCAACAAGCAATACGTCAAGGCATTCGCGGCTTATCCGCATCGATTCCCTGCGGCAAGTTGCGTGCACTGCGAGGAAAACTGGAGGCTTTCGCTCTGCCATTTCGATCAAAATTCAACATCGGGCAACCATTTCTATGACATTGGCACCAAAGGAACTTGTAAAGTCTTACAAGTTGTTCAGTCAAAGCTAACCAAACCAAACAACTTCCAATGCACCGAAGTCAGAGATTGCTTGATGCAGTGTCCATTTTTTTCGGACCGCTGAAGCAAAGGACAGTCAGGGTCTGCGATTACGTACAGCATGCGTTGACCCGAATCTGAGTGTACTGTATTAAAATTTATATGTACTGAAGATATACAAATGCAATTCTTCAGAGTTTTTCCTCATTAAGCTGTTTTATTGGAAAAACAAGACATTCGTATACAGTGTTCGAGTGCCCCGCCGCGGTGGTCTAGTGGCTAAGGTACTCGGCTGCTGACCCGCAGGTCGCGGGTTCAAATCCCGGCTGCGGCGGCTGCATTTCCGATGGAGGCGGAAATGTCGTAGGCCCGTGTGCTCAGATTTGGGTGCACGTTAAAGAACCCCAGGTGGCCAAAATTTCCGGAGCCCTCCACTACGGCGTCTCTCATAATCATATGGTGGTTTTGGAACGTTAAACCCCACAAATCAATCAATCAATCAACAGTGTTCGAGTGCTTTAAGAGGTGCCTGCACTACATACTTGCTGCACAGTGTGGCCACCATGCCTGACCTGTACTTCAAGTGACACATATTCGTTTTGAGGACCGGCGTTATAATCCCTGTACTCACCATTGCTAAAGAGAATCTAGGTTGTGTAGCTTATGGATTACGCTCTGAACAAGTGGCGGGCCCTTCAGACCTATGGATTACGCACTGGACAATTGGCAGGTCCTTCAGACCTATGGATTACGCGCTGAACAATTGGCAGGCCCCTTCAGACCTGCCACTTCAAATAGTGTAGGGTGATCGTACAGTGCTTCGTTCTCAATCAATTTCCCACTGTAAGCTTCACGTGGCGTTCACCAAAATCACGGTAACCATATCTTTGAATCATTTGGCAGATTTCACCAATTAGTATCAAAAGCAATGACCTCTGGTAACTTACATCACAATGTACACGTTATTCACTCCTATACCTAACGCTGTTTAGACGAGGATTCGGCAATTTGAATAGTCCCGCTCAGTCGCGCAGCTCGGCATTCGAGACAACGCAGCACGCAAACGAAACATGGTAAGTAAAAGAGCAACAACCGGGGTGAGGAAAACAGGCAACCGAGTGAAGGAGAGGGTGGCGGGGCCAAGGATGCTGCTGTAGATGCTGTGTGACGCTGGGGTGCGCTTTTCCCCGGCGGCTCCATCACCATGGAGCTCAGCGCGTTCTTGAAACCGTGAAATCTGCGAGGATTTGAGCAAGCCTGACGTGTCACAAATTCGTTCACGGGTTCACCGCGAGAGATACCACCGCGCCGGCTCTTGGCATTAGAGCTCACGGTATTAAAGTAAAATATAAACTGAACAACAAGGGAACGGTTTCGCTGGTGCGCACTTGCCAGAATCTGATGTGACGATCGTGCCTTTTTCATATAAATATGGCTCTGAAAATGAAAATGGTTCGTCGCACAACAGATTTGTGAAAGAGTATTCCAGAGATACATGGCCAAGTAATCCGCGCATGGTTGGTTATGTCCGTTGTGATTTGAACGCATGCACAGTTCCTTTACACGTTTGCCATGTCACGCAAATAAACTCATCAGCAATCTTCATCACTGCTATGTAGTTAGAATGCAACCCGACTTCGTTGCCCCTTCCGGAGCATGGTGCTTACTTCACCATTTTGCTTTGGTTCAGTGTCTCAGATGCTAGCACGCTGAAACGTGCCCTAAATTAAAACAAAACTGTTTCGACAGACACTTATCACGATAGGCAAGTTAAGTATGATCACTTTTGTCATAACTCATGGCGAGTGAAGAAGTTCTCACGAAAATTTTCTGCCCCCTCTCCTATTGTGTTTCATGTAGTGCCGCATCCCCGTCTATGGAGAGTGCACGAGAAGCCGGCCTTGCTCTGCGACGCAATACCGTGCGGTAGTTGTGAGCTCTGACACAGCCCGTATAGCCTCCGGGGCCGCCAGCTGATCTCGGAGGCCATGGCGTGCCCCAAGAGTATAAATTGGGTGGCACTGCAAATATTTAGGTCCGTTTTTGTGTTTATACATATTTAATAATGCATGTTTGGAGTTTAGGTTGTTAAGCAGCGAAACTGTGGCAATGTTGTTACCGCATAAGCAGGTGTGGCTGCCGTTTTGTGGTTGTGGAGTGCGCTTTGCATTTACACGTTTCGGAGGCTGCTTCGACTAGCTTTGCAAGCTTCTGCCGTCATGAGCAACCACGGAGCAGAAGTTTTAAATGAGACGGCTGAAATGGTTCTTTACACGGGTGCGATCACGCAGCTTGATGCTCACATTGAAGCGACGAAGGAGGATGTCCACGGCATTGAAGAAGGGTAGGTAGTCTGCGCGTGCGTTCCGGCATCGAAGAGGCACGCGCCATGATTTTTGGTGGCCAAACCGTGACGACACGTGCGGACCAATCAACATCTGGTGCCACAAACATGCAATTGTTTGCCGCAAAGAAAGGCGTGAACGCAGGCCACCGAGATTGCCTACCGCCTAGAGGCGGACAATTTCGGAGTCCAAGAGCCACCAGATTTGATTTCTGCGATCTCCACTTGGGGTGCTGTTTGAACTATAGGAAAAGGCTCATTTGATAACGACCATGGACGTGTTGACCAAACGCAGCGTAGACAAATAAAGGTGGCGCATTGAAGGTATATAGTTCTTTTCTCGCCAGACGTGTTGGTTGGAGGAGACCGTGCCACTGGGTAGCGAGAAGTTTTTCAAACGGGCGTTCCGCGTTACTTGCCCACCCCGGAGCTGGCGTGGTGCTGGTGCAGATTTTTTCTTTACCGGCGGTGGCGCGTAATCCATGTCAAACAAAGTGCGCAGAATGAGTAACTACACCGAAAAACGAAACGCGTCCCATAACTCACTGTTCATCACAGGCACTCCTAAAAAGCATGGCACAACTCAACAACGCTGCGCGAGGTGGAAACAGACTGGCGATAACGGGCGTGGGGAGCCTGCATGTTGCGGCTGTCGAGTGTATGAGCTGTTCCCACATTACAAATGACACAAATACTTCATTGGATAATTTACAACGTCCACGCATTCTACTTTCAAAACATATTAGGGCGATGTTTTTTTTTCTCATCGGAGATTCGACCACATAGGAAACGAGAGTGCATGTTTGCACTGTTTTGGCTTCCATCGCTCAATAGCCATTGAAGTTTCAACGGAGATGTGGGATGCTCCGTTGACTCGATAGACCATTGACTCGATGGCCTTCGAAATCGCCCGTGTGGCAGTTTGCCCTTGTTAGTTGAGTCGATACACCATCCGTTCAATTCCCTTCGAAACGCCCGTGTGACACCAGTATCTATTTTCAAGGATGACGCGTTTGAACTGATAATACGCTCCTTGCGCGCTCTACACAGACGTGGACCTAGCCGTACTACACCTCTCACTGCTTTCACAGCTCCTCCTGGATGGCGTAAGCGGATTTCACAGCATCCTCAAACCAAGTAACCCTAAGGGCTGTACTGCTATAGTAATAAAAGTAATAATAATATTACTTTATTTACAGTAAGCAAGTTACAGAGCTAACTGCAGGGGCAAGAGCTAAAGCCAAATAGCCTGACAAAGGCCCCAGTCCCTCCGACGTTCGGGCTAAGTTTCGACCTCAGCGCCACCAAAAATATAAAAAAAGTCAGGTGCAGACCCCCCACCCCCCCTGCCCCCACGATCCCCCCAAACCTCAACAAAAAAGATAATTGTTTCACTCCCGGCTATCTCGTAGGAATTAACGCTGCTTAACATATTCAGTTGCTTTTCCTAGTTTACTAATTCAATCCACTTATTAACGTGAGCCATACATGCATACCGTACATACGATCAAAATATTGCAAAAGAACGCGGGAAGCCAAAATATTTCTATTAGTGTCGGTTGTGCAAGGTAGAAGCTTGCGCCAGTTCATTTTGCATTTGCTATTGCGATCCAATTTTTTTCTGCAAAGAATATTCGATCGGAAGTTACGCTCAACTTCCATAATTCATCTTGTGGTTCAGCGTAAGGTTCTTTCCACGATATTATCTACAGGCTTCAACTATTTTTTTTCCCGAGCCTTCCAAGTTCGAGTTATTCGGAAGCCCGAACGGAAACTCAATTAGCGTAATACCACGGCGTTATATTTCACCTCCGGGCCTTTTCGCAGCAATAAGCCGATTAGAAAGATACGCCATATGGTTTCACGCTCTCTTCACTGTCTAGGGAGCTCAGGCGTTCCGAGTTCAACCTCCTTTATACTCAAAGAAAATTCAACCGCACGCCGAAGCGTCGAAGTTCCCTGTGAAGATTCGGGGTAAATTTATTTGGCTTCCTTCCATGATGCATTGAGCCTCACATTTCTACAGATAAATACCAACAAGAATTTTTAAATACATATTATTGAAGCATCTCCTCTAACAAACTATAAGGCGGGCGATCTGCAAAGCCATCCAATTAGGATTTACGAGCAGGACTTTAGGGTTGCTTGCAAGCGAACGAGAATATCCAAGGATCTCCCAATTCTTATTTCACTCACTGCTCTTGTTTTTTACGGGCTTGATGTGAAGCATTCACAATGTAGTTGCGCTGTCAGACTCCATTCTTTCGGCTCCCAGAAACTCTGTGATAAGCTTAACACTACCATCTCGGCTCAACACCTATTCGATATTGGATGGCAAATGAGGAATATATAATTCCAATAAATATTACGTATGTATAAAGTAGTGGGAATTGTAGCGCCAAATCTGCCGACACGTGAACGCTTATTTATATAGCCTCAAAGCCACGAAAGCTCCGTGAATTGCTCAATCATAGATGGGTAGATTTATGATTGGCTTAACAAACGTTGCATTTATTGTAGCGCGATCTTCGCGAATTGAACTATAGCTACCACTAGGCAGCCAAGGTACAGGGAGGTCGTTAGTAAGACAGATATTGTAAAGTTTCATGTACGGTGACTTACGGTTTCTCAAATGTTGACTTCAGGTGGACTAGCCCAGCTGCCTTAACAAGCTAATGAATGCTAATGCAAAAGTCCATCTATTGCTCCAAACGAAACAGTGAGCTTCACCAGAACACGAGCGTTAGCAACAACAAGACAAAAGATGATTATGTATATGTTGCACAATAAGTACGGGAGGGTAAGATGCTTTGTCGAATACAACTCGCTTGTCATGATATCATGACATGAATGATGCCAGTGTCTCGTCGCGTACGTCGTCAAACACTTTGCGAAATAGAGTGGCGCATACCCGGGGACGGGTATGTGCGAGTGCTATGCAGGTATGTGTGACAGGTGATAGACATTCAAATCTGTCCAGGAACGTCGAGACAGGCATACTTTTCAAATAGACACTAATGTTCATGTAACGTCAACGGTGGTTGCACTACTGGCTATCCGATCTTATAAACCTTACATATGTAGTTCTATAATACAGCCGTCATGTCGGGTTAACGTAATTGTAGAAAGGCGCCATCCGCAGAAGTTGGTTTGTGAAGTAGTGTTGAGGGCTACAATCTTCTCGTGCACCAGCGCAAACACCAGCGCAAACACCAGCGCAAACCACAACTCTTCATATCAGCTTACCGCTTCTGGTGTTGCTGATATCCATGTTGCTGTTTGCATCGTTACGCAACTGTAAACAACTGCTAATATAAAACATACATGGTTGTTTAACGTGTGTGTGCGCGGATTTGTACATATATTAAGGGCCACTTCATAAGTTCTCGCTCAATAAAGAAATAGAACACATCCACACGCTTCTATCCGCATGCTTCGCAGAAAATTGATTCCCAAGGTACGTGGGATCTGTCGAAGTTTTATATGATGAAACCTTGCTAAATATCATGCATACTACAAGTGGGAAAATTAAACCAGGTGTACTAGTATTCCTTTTATAACTCATGAAAAAGAAACATTTAACCATGTTGACTGCAACTCTGGCGCCCCGAATGTAAGGCCCTCCACAGCTTCGATCGAAAAGCATCGAAGGAGGCGCTGGGTTGAATACTTCGCTCGTTGTGACCATCTTTCTTCGTACGAGAACCTTGCCTAGCTGCCTAATTTACGAGTCAAACACGCGCGAAACCTCGGCTTCTTCCAGTAAACGAAAGGTGCGATATAGGTGCTGGCGAATTGACTTGCACAAGAAGCAGCCGAAGGATATATTTTTTTTCCTTACGCTTGCATCACCCGTGATTACGCAAACACCGATCGACGAAATCAAGTGAGACTCCAGCACTGGCACGCGTATTGGGTCGCCCGCTATATGCTGCAGCTCGGGAGTGCAGACGATGCCGCCGCCGTAGAAAGGACTCGATACAAATGGCCTCCTCAGTTAAAGCAATATTGATGGGCAGCGGAAATATCGGGGAGTGGGTATGACGCTATAAGAGCGGCGCCTTCTCCGCTCCTTCTTTCTCTTTCTCCCCCGCACTCAGTGCTCATCGCACGTATTTTGTGCGAGCTGCCGAGAGAGTATCTGCAGATGTACGAGTAGAAAAGAAAGAAGAGACCGGACGGCAAAGGCACAGAAAGCGTGGAGTAAAAGGGTTTTCCCATCGAATGTGAGCGGCCGTCGGTGTGGGAGACGTTGATGCATATTGATGACACTGCCGGGAATCCTAGAAAAAAAAAAACGCCACCGTGCCATCGGCGTGAGCGGCCGGAGTGGCACCTTTTAGGGAGCCTGTGCTGGACCGCGGTGCTCTTTACGCACAGACACCGCGTGCGGTACCGGTCGCGAGAATTGTGCCAATCACACGAATCGTCCACGCGACCTTCCGCGTCATTTGCGGGATGATGCAAGGCAAATGGGCAGGTGACAGTACTTGCGTACTGGTCTTTTCGCGAAATGCAGATAATGGTTGCTTAGAAAGGATAATGGTCGCTTGCAGAACAAAAGGTGGCTCGCTCGTAGAAATGTGATTTATAGGGAAAAGATTCGCATTCGTTGTGGTGGGACAATGTCGCGACTGTTGGTTCGTGCACTCGTGAAGCAGCGAACTACAGATGTTCGAGGAAATAAATAGCGCGCAGGTCACAATAAAACAAGTGTTCAACAAGTAGAATCCGTCTTTTTGAAAAGCCGGTATTTTCTGCAGGGGCAGCAGCTGTTTTTACATACATTTGCTTCTTGGCAATTTAAACAAACTGTGGGAAGAACGGCGGGACAGGATTTGTGTAGTATATGGCATTTGTGGTAGAAGAAACCTAGATCCACTAAGAAGTCCTTCCAGAGCTTCTCTAACACACACACACACACACACACACACACACACACACACCGACACACACACACCGACACACACACACACACACACACACACACACACACACACACACACACACACACACACACACACACACACACCACCACCACCACCACCATTTTGTTGTCGGAGTTCCTCTGAACATCCAAGCCAAATATTCTATTATTCAAAAGCATACAAAAGTATAACTACAAAACTGCGCGAAAAAGCGACAAGAAACAGAAAAGGCACACACGCACCCGCACAGACTAGCAACTGAAAGTTTATTGAAGGATACATATATAAAAATAGCAAAAAATGTGACGTTAAAGATTAAAGGTTTGCATTAAGATAACCTATCTCTAGTTGATGCAATCTGACCGAAGGCTTCGCAACACACGTGTCGTCATACTTGTATATGGCGACACGTGTCGAATGTTCGTCGAATCTGTGCCTACATCGCAGGGATTGCAATTGCTATACCCATTTTCCGGTGGAGGCGGAAATGTTGTAGGCCCGTGTGCTCAGATTTGGGCGCACGTTAAAGAACCCCAGGTGGTCGAAATTTCCGGAGCCCTTCACTACGGCGTCTCTCATAATCATATAGTGGTTTTCGGGACGTTAAACCCCACATATCAATCAATCAATTACTATACCCATTACTTCGCAAAAAAAAAAGTGTTGTCCCGGCACAGAGATAGGACAGCGAGAGAAGTTGCTGAGGCTTTTTACATACACAAGTATGGCAACACGTGTGTTGCGAGGCCTTCGGTCACATTGCACCAACTAGGGATAGATTATCTTACCGGCAACCTCTAGTATTTCACGTCATATTTTTTGCTACTTATTTGTGTGTATCCTTCAATAAACTTTCAGTTGCTAGTCTGCGCTTGTGTTTGCCTTCTCTGTTTCTTCTCTGTCGCATTTTCGCGCAGTATTGTACTTATTTTTTTACATTGTTTGCATCAAGAAATCCGCAGTTTCATGTAAAAAAAGCCTAAAAACACTTGCTACTAAGTTTGCACTATTACGCAGCAAACACGTTAGCAGTAAAGCGTGCAGGGACTTATAGAAAAGAAAAACGATGGCGTTGCGAATGTTCATCATTACATGCACTCATTGATCTATTGGTGGCATTTTCATATAACACACAAAAAACACACGTTGTTATTTAGTGTCTCGCCACGTCTTTTCAATAATATAATTTTCCTGTCACCTTTCGTTCCACCATCGATTTGGTACTCATTCTGATGGTGCTAAACGGCAGGAACCGACACACGCTGATATCTGTGCCTACTGGAAGCCGCAATGAGGCAAATTAAAGTCGTTGAACTTAAGGAAAACAAATTTAATATGCATAAGCAAGGTTGCCGATAGATTGAAGCTAGTAGCAATTTTTGAGGAAACAATATCAGAGACCGCTGTTGAGATGACCCGACATTGAGTGCGATTGTAGATTGGCGCAAGCGAGTTAATATTAATCGTTCAGGTTTCACTTTTCCCAAATTGCTATATGATAATGACAGGCGCCGTAGTGTAGGACCTCGAAGATTTCAACCGCAAAACATGCACTTAAATCTAAGTACATGAGCTTCTAGCATTTTCCTTACATTTAAAAGCGGCTGCCATGGTCGGAGTCGATCTCGAGACCAGTGAGTGAGTACTCAGGCATCACATTGATAGCTCGCAGGTGACATCATTAACGCACAAGATGCAACAATAATGGCGGTTAAGATGACGTCAGGGCAGTATAATCATGCGGTGATTGACCTGCTTCACTGATATAACATCGTCTCTGGCACATTATTGGACCTTTGTGCATAAACAGCAAGAGAACCAGCACACGTTGTACACTGTTAATCTTTATGAAAAGGGAAAAGAAGAAGCGTCTTTCCGACAGAATGTCGAGTTCTTAAATTTTTCCTTTTTTTCTGGATAACATTGTTTTCACCAGCCAAGTGTCGGTTTCTGCCGGTGTGCGATGGAGATCGAGTCGCACACGTGTCTGCCAGACCCACGAATCCCGCGGAAGCCGCCTCCAGGAAGCACGACAGCGCCGAGAGCGACACTGGCAGTGACGATACCATGAACTATTATGTCAGCAATGAAAAGTCCGGTGACGACACCTTCGAGCTGGTGAGGAGCCACAAGGCTAAGAGACGGTTTCTTAGCACGCCATCTGATTCGAGTGCGTCCACCATAAGACCTTCGCGTAGTATCGAGGCATTCACCATCCTGTTTTTGCCAGTTCGCGCCACGGACAATATAAGGTGCCTCAACAGGCAAGCCGTGTCTGCACAGTTGGAGGCACTGGTGCCAAACGAAATCAAAGACGTCAGAGTGAACTCAAGCAAGAATTTTCTAGCAATGGACGCCAACCACGCGGCTGCGCTGGACATATTGCGCAAGGTCACATAGCTCAATGGCATGGCAGTCCGCTCTCACATACCGCTCAGCAAAGAAGTCATCACTGGAATAATCTATGATGTTGACGACACCATTGTCAACACAGACTTGCCAATCCTGATCAAGCCCGCTGCAGAAGACACCACCATCACAAGTGTTTTTCGTTTCGGCACGTGACGTAGCGTGAAGATGTTATTCAAGGGTGAAACACTCCCGTCACACGTGAAAGTGGGACACTTCCGGCACGCTGTTCGTCCCTTCGTACCGAGGCCACTTCAGTGTAGGAAATGTACGAAGTAGGATCACGTGAGGAGCGTGTGCAAGAACACCACCATTTGTTCCCGATGCCCTGAACCTCACGCCACTAGCACATGTCAATCCAATACTCGGAAATGTTCGAATCGTGACGAGCCTCACGACGCATTTTTGAAGGACTGTCCGATTATTCGAAGGGAAATGGCAGTGCTGAAGAAAATGGTTTGAGATCACTCGTCTCACCGGGAAGCGGCTGCATCTATTAGACTACGGCGATCGCGTTATCGACGGTGCTTCGAGACCTCCAAGACACCGTTACCTCGTGGACCACGCTCAAAGTCGCCTCCAGTTCTGTCTCTCACAACAAGCGCAGTCGGGTCGTAGGATAAAGAAGCGGCCAACAGCGGCACAGCTGACACCTGGCCAGAACTCCCTCGACTAAACACGCCACTAAGGAGCGCCATCAGACTTTAGCAGTGAAGCATTCCTCGTCCGAATTCTCTAAACCAAGAGAGGATGATAAAAAAATAGTCGCCATGGTCAGCTCCCTCGTGAGTACCATTCGTGTGTTCGTGGAGAGGGTGTAAACACCAATAGCACGAAGCACGTTGTAGCTGCTGGATACCGTCAGCCTGGTTCTAGCAAGCCTTCAGACGTCTATGGCCTAACAAGATTAACAGCAGAACCATGGCTTCTCAACGGCAACACCTATCGTTTGCAGAGGATATTCGAAACGCCTTCGTATTTCAATGAAATGTGAGATGCCTGAGGTCCCGGATATTGGATTGCTGGCAGTTCGTGTTTAAAAAACACTTCCCGATAATGGTAATCTGTGAGCCGAACTCATCGACTATAAAAATATCAGGATACAAATTTTTCGATTCAACCACAAATGGAAGGAGCAGCAAAGTTATTGTTTACACTCGCAAAGACCTTACTTATTTCGCCCATGCTATACTGCTATATGACGAGAACCAGTACGTGTGCATTACTCTGAAGAAGAAGCGGTTGTCTTTTACACTTATTGGGGCGTATTTATATCCCCTGAAAGTCCATTTGATTGTAAGAAATTAACAGACATTATGGCAGCTATTCCAGGCCCTTGCATTATAACAGGCGATTTCAATGCACATCATCCGATATGTGGAAGCTTGAGGATAAACTCGAAGGGGCGCTCACTAATATCGTTTGGGTCAGACCACAACCTGCGCCTCCTGAGTGATGGTAGCCCGACATACCTGCGAGGAACGACGTACAGCAGCTGCCTCGACCTGACAGTGGTGTCGTGTTGCTTAAGTTCAAAAGTGCAGTGGTTTACAGATGTCGAAACCCATGGTAGCGATCACATTACGACTTATGTCAACATTGATGGCCAAGAGACTTCGTCCTCCCCGGTCAATCGGTATATAGTCTGGACACTTTATGAAGATCAAATGGAGGACACGTGCAGAAATGATTCCTCGTGTGGGTTAGAAGAATTAATTGCAGATGCAATGAAAAAGTGTACACGCCGCTTCACATACTCGCAGAAGATCACGGAGCATGTCATCGAATTAGAAAGGCTTCGGGCGTTACGTAGACGTCTGAGAGAAGATACAGGCGTACCAAGTCGATTCTTGATGTCAGAGTAGCAAGGCGTATGCAGAAAAAATACAGCGCCGAATAGACAAACTTCAGGATCAAAGATGAAAAAGCTTTTGTGAGTCATTGGACCCACGCAAGCCATTGTCTCGTGTATGGAGAACTCTACAGGGTCTTCGCTCAGGCGCCATGTAACGTCATCCCTTCAAGGCTTTCGCACTTCCTCCAAACCACCGTGAAATTGACGTTGCAGAAGATTTTTGCGCGAACATCACCGGCTGGAGAGCCCTATACTCGGATGTGCTTTTATGCGATATCCCCGGTCCACGAGATATAAGTACGGATGCTCCATTTTCTATGAAACAGCTAGAAACTGCACTGACACTGTGTAGGCGTTCTTTTTCACTGGGGCCCGATGGGATAACGTATATGGCTCTGTGTCACTTCGGCCAAGCAGCGAGACGAAAACTGCTAAGTTTATTCAATCGGTCATGGGAACATAGCGTCGTACCTCAAGAATGTAAACGCAGCCGCCTTGTGCCAGTTCTAAAAGCAGGAAAATTCCCTCTGGTGCTCACATGATACCAGCCTGTAGCTCTCGCCAGCTGCGTTGGGAAGCTCGTGGAGCGCATGATTTTCACAGCCCGGAATGGTTCCTTGAACGGCACAACATTTACCCCGACTCCATGGCGTGATTTCGTAAAGGCCGTTCATCGATTAACAACGTCATCGATTTGGTGTCATCAGTAGAACAGCAGAAATTTAGCATTGACTAGCACTTGCACTCTTTCTTGATGTGAAAGGTGCATATGACAACGTTTCCCATCAAGCTATACTAGACACACTGCTGTTAATTGAACTAGGAGGGCGAATGCTTCAATGGATTCGAAGCTATATGACACGAAGATCCTTTTTTGTATATACTGAAGATTACCCGACCTCAGCCCAGTTCTTTTTAATCTTGCCTTGCTTGGCCTTGGCCTGGTGGAAGCTCTCCCGGAAACAGTCAGTGTTTCAATATACGCTGATGACATCTGTGTCTGGCCATCAGCATTGACACATCCACAAGTTCGAGCAACGATACAGAGGGCAGCGTCGCAAGCATATGACCATCTTCGCGCGCAAGGCCTGACAATTTCAAGAGAAAAATTTGTAGTGGCGGCCTTCACGCACAAGGCGATGACAAGTTACCCGATAAGCATTAATGGTCCGCCCATCTCTTAAAAGCGCAGCCATCGTGTTCTAGGGGTCATTGTTGACCGTGAGCTCTCCTGGAGCCCTTATGTGACTAGCTTGAAAGCAAAACTGGTATGTATTGCCCACGTCCTGAAAGTCATCGCTGGAAAAAGATGGGGTCCGTCATTGAGTTCCATGCTGCAGCTATACTAAGCGCTTTTTATCGTTGTACTGCGCTACAGCTATCCTCTGCTTACTAAAATTTGCAAGTCAAACATTCGAGCACTTCAGAGCGTGCAAGCACAGATACTACGTGTTTGTCTCGGTCTACCACAAACTACCTCAACCACTGGAACAGTTATATCGGCTCGGGATCATCCGGTTACGACATACGTCACAACCGACGTGCTGAGAGCACATATTTGGCTCATTTCACGGATGATATTGAGCCATTTGGCATTTATGCCAGAACAACGACCGCAGTCGTCATTACCTAAGGTCGTCAGCTCCCACCGCGCTTTGCTACTATCCGGTTTTATACCATTGGTGCGTTCACCGTCCGCCTTGTGGAGCTTACGACAACACCACGTGCACCTTTCCGTCCCAGGAATAAGAAATGGAAAAGTCATTTCTAGCTTGGCCTTCAAGCAAGCAACACTGGACTGTTTACACACCTTCTACGATGACATAATCCACATATACATGGATGGGTCTACCTTCCAGACTAGCTCCACCGGCGCCACCGTAATCCCATCGAGACACATCAACATCACGTTCAAACTTTGTCACGTGAGCACATCGACTGGTTCGGAAATTGTTGCCCTGAGAGGTGCCATCGATTATATCAAGCAACAACCGGCTAATCGATGGGCAGAATTCTGCGACTCCAAAGAGGCGCTACAATGTCTTTCGTCAACACTTCGTCGCGGGTCGTACGAACAACTGGTGTGGAAGATCAGAGCAATGCTGCACTATGCGACCGAACTAAGACCCAACGTTGTGTTCCAGTGGATACTAAGTCATTTCGGTACCTCCGGCAACGACCTCGCCGATGAAGCAGCCGGAAATGAACACGTACAAACAAACCCTGTTTACGTACCTTTGTCTAGGATTGACGCGGCTAGACACCTAAATAAGCTGGCGAAGAATATGACACTCCAGAAGTGGCAGTCATCACAGTTCGCACATCATCGACTATATTCTCTCGATCTATCTCTACGACTGCGGCTACTCTCTGGTCTTTCTAGGGAGTAAGGTACAGTGTTGTTCCGTCTGCGTCTGAACGTATACCCTTCACCAATGCCTATTCATTTACGATTGGGATGGCCGACTGCACGCGTAGTGCAACGGCTGCGCCGTCGATGAGACTATTGAACACTTCTTATGTTACTACCCGGCATACAAAAACGAGAGGTTTCACTTGCGCAGTGTTTTAAATCAACTGGACAGAAGTGATTACACTGTCGAGAAAGTATTGGGATCATGGCACTGCCCACCCCAATTCCGAAGGGCAACGAAAGCGCTGTTGCGTTTTCTCAAAGATGCCAGCCTGTTTCATCGTTTGTGATGTGAAACTGTTACGCGTCGGCCCAGTCAGTAACCTTTTTCTCCTCCTCTACAACTTTTCTTCCCTCTCACACCTTCACCAATGTAGGGTAGCCTACTGGGGCTCAGCCCTGGTGAACCTCCCTGCCTTTGTCCTTATGTTCTCTCTCTTTGTGAAAAGGGAACATGCGATCGCGTAGCTTGCGCACTCCGGCGCCTGTTTGCAGTGTGTTCAGGCGAAAGCGAGCAGCCTACCCACTCGCTTGATCCCTTTCATTAAAGACGACAGTGACCACGATCAACACTAACATGACACCGCAAAGTTCTCGTTCTACCAAGCTGGTGCTCCGACGTTTCGGTGATGTCAGTGCAAGTCATCTACACCCACAAGACCACAGTGGGTTACGCCCAAGGTAGTTCCGTTGTTCAGGTCAAAATTAGCGTTAGCGAAGATCATGTTTCGAATAAAACACCGTTGTCGGAAAAGAAATGTAGGCAACACTGACCTAGCGAAAAGGTTGGCAGTGTTGCTGACGAATATATTTCTGATAGGGACGCATACAGAAATGGCCGATCGAATGTGGCAGTGCAGAAGTGCATGTTATATTGCTCCAAAGCAAGAATAAATGGAACGTTTTTGCCGAGTAAAGCCTCGTCCCACTGCGACATTCGGTGCCAGCGAGTTCCACCTTAAATCACAGCCGTGTGCGCGCCGATCGGTCATGAACCGGTTTTTTCAGCACCTGCCGCCAGATTCACTCGGTGCGGACTAATCACGGTGCCTGTCACCAATCCGAGAAATGGCGGCCGAATATGCGACACGCTTGTAATATCGCTGTCATCGAAGTCCGTCGTGGCATCGAACTCGTTCGTTCAAAACCCTTTTCTTTTCGACAACCGCCCCGTGAAGCACACAAACATGTCCCGAGAAGCAGTGAATCTGAACTTACTTTTTTGTTTCTGTTATGATCCACATCGCTCTTTTGGGAAAGGGTTAGCACTCGCTCGGCTTGGCAAAGCTTCCCTCACGCTCTTGCACAGCAGGATAAACCCACAACCAGCTTTAGCGTTGTTTCTTCTTTGTCACACACTTCTTTCCGCTCGCAATGAGTCACCAGAAAGTTGCTTGCCACCAGGACTAGCAAGCAGTACGCGCCTCCACACCTGCAATAACACAAGAACACGGAAGATGCCGTGGTGCTAGAGCGTGGCTGCATGTAGCATGACCGGCAGTTTAGCCGCTGCACCTATACAGTTATTATAAATACAGCTGAACCATCCGGCATTTCGGTCACTTATTGGTTAGCATTTTATACGGCAGATGGCGCACTATCACTTCCCTGCGTAAATTGAGCGGGGTGGGCAAGCAGTGCGAACGATAATTCTTTTTGGTTTAAGCGACGGATTCTCACAGTGAAGGAGCCTTCAGAGCGCAAGAATAATATCACAAGTGGACACGAAAACATTCATAAACTTAGAAAAAGCGTTATACGGCAAGACAATCTGGTTCATACTGTTTCTGGCACAATAGTGTAGGCGCTGGCAATTTTTCCTCTTGATGACTTTAAGTAGGCAATTAGGAGACATGCCTCGTGGGATTATGTCTTCTGATTATTGAGACATCGATCGGGGCCCATCGAATGGAATTATTTTCAGCAACGTACGAACTGCGTGCTATTTTTTTTCTTGGCTGAAGAAGCAAGATATCTAAATATGTAGATATATCACACGACTACACTGCAGCTCACTTAGTGGCGTAGCTCCCGTAAACATGCTTTCTGTAGGAAGCCAGAAAAAATAATTAAGAAAGAGAAAAAAAGTTATCCGGCTTGTGCATCATTCACCACGCCCTAACCAAAGGACCTCAATACGAATTTCTCTTGATGTGAATTAAGCTCGGACAGCTGCTATTGCAGCGTTCATGAAGTGCGCTATTTGTTTTCTGTTTTCCGTCTGCACTTATCGCTGCGAACTGAAATTGACGAATGGCATACGTGCTAAGAAAAGTCTCCTGGTAACTTTATCAATGAGATCAGTCGGCCGCGAGATATTAGTGATGAGTGCAGCGTATAAATGAGTGGAAGACGCCCCTGCTATATCAGGACACAATTACTGGCACTCGTTCTGTCCCATAATCAAGGTACGAAGAACTATTGTTAGGGGAGACAGTTTGCGAAATGTTGCCTAGCGATACGCATGGAGAAGACACGTCGTATTTTTCACATTTCGAAGGCCTTATTCATGCGCCGGAAAAATGAGCAGGACTTTAAGACTATCAAAACACTGCAGCTCAACAGCATATAGTGTTAACAAAAAATTGGCCCCGTAACTGCATGCTTCACTGAAAATGTCGCCGAATGACAACAGTCTTTCGTCTGGAAATCGTGAATAAAACATCTATTTGATTTTCTGCGTGAGAGAGTCGGTGAATGAGATTCTGGAGGTGCTACGTTGAAGTACCTCGATGCTCGCAGCGGGTAGGTGCCACCACAGTATCGACTTAGCAAAGCGCAGGAAACACCCGCCTTTTCGTGCATACCGTTGCATTGTAAGGTTAGCATAGTCACAGCTTTGCCGCAAAGGCGAAGCAATGAATGTGATACCAACAAATTAGGATGTCACGCGCAGAATGGCAAGCAGATCTAAACGTGCCCCGCGTTTCTCACGCACAAATGATGCACGAAAGAGGTGCAGATGAACGCGAATAAGCGTCTCAGTTGTTACTTCGCTGTGTCTGAAAAGCACGCCCTTTTCGCAAGCGGAGGCTGTGCGACTCTTGCAGTGAAATTTGTGCGCCCTGTAACTACAACATAATCGTTCTAAGCCTAACGCCAGCCAAGACGTATGATCCTCCCCACCAGGAGATAAGGGCGCGCGAGAGATCGTCCACTCAGTTCCTCTCCGCGGGCCAAAATACGCGTGAGTCATGAGAGCCGCCATGCGATCATTGCACCATCTTGATGATAAGGCTGAAAACACGATAGTCCCCCCTCCCGAGACGCCCTCCAACAGCCGTAAGTGGTAAGTATAAATAGCTTGCCGTTTGAACGCTGGAGGAGGTAAACCTTGGTGGCTCAGTGGTTAACGCCTCACATTCCAGATGCGGAGGTCCCACTTTCCATTCGGCGTGCCGAAGTGTTTTGTTTTCTGAATTTCTTTTCTTTCTTGCGTTCGCGTATATATAGATACGTATGCACATACGGTGCATGACGCCCACGTCGATGCCGACGCTGGCGGCGAAATCCAGCCGAGAGTGTCCATATAATTGCTATCGCAATAATAAACGCTGCGTTCCTTAGAACTACTAATGTGTGACTTTTATTGCATAAAAAACACGCCACACTATATGGATGTGTTGATGTTGTGTCTCAGATATGTGCAACATTTGCTTTTTAATCAGTATTACTCACAAGTATGAACGCAGAAACCAGAGCAATATTGGTGGGCGCTGTCGATGTGGTGGGATTTTGACCGTTTCGGGTGACAAACAGAAAAGTCGGCAGATCAAAAATTTTGCGTGGAAGAAATGATGTGTTCACAACTTAGTGATATTTATCATGACATATAGATGTGCCAATGTTTATGTGCCACTTATTTCTAAAATGTTGAGTGTTTTTGTACATTAGGCAAATAAACCTTTTCGAAGCAGTTCCCCAAGAAACACTACTGTCTTTAAAGAGCTGCCTCATTTCTGCTCGGTAGTGATGATATTAGCACGTTGTTTGGTACACAATATTACAAGTGAAATATGATACACTATAATTTATCTCTGTAATGGTTACCAACGTGAAAATTCAAGAAAATGTGGTGGCGTTCATCTCCACAGGTGCAGAGGTTAGAATTGAACAGACATTAAAGATCGAGGGTTTAGGCGATGAAATAGCAGAAAAACGTAAATTCTTGTGTGCAATATATTATACAGATATGAAATTGGCTGAATTACAATCACATGCAGGGCTGCTATTCTGGGTACTGTTAAACTCCATCACATCGTCAAATTTCGTAATTAAAGTTTTGTAAGCAATAGAGCATTAAAAGCATAAAAGCGTCTTGAAGCACGCTTCATTTTTTCCAAGTACACAAGGACTGAATCCATCACTTCATTGATTAATAAGGCAAACCATTCAAGTTTAGCTTCACACAGAAAAATAGCCAGACTAAATCTTATCAGCTGTATCATTGCATGCTAAACATCAATTCCAAACTCTACTTGCGGCCTCTAGGCAGAGTATCACCTTGTATCCAGGGTTGATGTCTGTAAACACTCTTTCTTTGTTGAGACAATAGAGAACTGGAATAAACTAAGCCAGGAAATATTTGATAGTGTGATTTCGCTTGAGAGTTTTGGCGAAAAACTGCTGTCACTGAGTGCATAATATTGAAATTTTAATGTATAACTGCAGTGCTGGTGTTTTGTATCAATTTTTTTCGCACCGTATATACCCGTGCTGTTTTTTTTTTCAGTGTGCTGTTTGTGAATGTATTGTGAACTGTCCCACCCTGTTATCCCGACAGGACTAACAGTATTCAAAATAAAAATGAAAATAATAAGCTATTTGGAGAAGGCGCAGCAGCCATCCGAAAAAATCACAGTTGACCGACGGCGGAATCAGGCAATGTAAAAAATAGCCCCTCAGCTGGGCACTCTTCGAAGTAGACATTTTATAGCCATATTGCAGAGTATGCCCAGGCTTTTGAAGCAGGCAATACTTTCGTAAATAATAGGCGCAAAATACGGAGTGCTCAATAGCAGTGTTATCACTTATCACATCTAAGGGTTATAGTTATTGCTGCAATAACTATGGTTATTGCGGTAATAACCCAGATTTTATGTGCAGTGACAGAGACTGAATAGTTCTTGCCCTCTAGCTGCAACCGCGGGGCATGTTTTTCTTTTCTTTTCGTGAAGAGTAATGAACCACAGAACTACACAAGGTCTACAGCTGCGGCTACAAAATGAGAACTATAAGCACGTGATGCCGCTTCCTTCATTAGTCATATCAGCTTTGAAGCAGGCCGCAACACAGTTCAATCTGCGTGCAAATGTTGCACAGAAGCGTTCCGGGCTACCAAAGCAACTAGCCGTGTAATCATGGCATCACGACAGAGTAATTTTGCTTCCGGAACGAAGGCTCAATCATGCAAAGCGAGAGAGTGGGCATCACGTGCAAGTCTGGAAGCATCCGAGGCGCGCGGATTTGTTTAGTAATGAGCGGGTGGCGTGCATTTAGCGAGCTAAATCTGCACCGTCCCATTGGCGAACAAGCTCGAGCTTCAGCGTGGCTATCCTTCTGCGTTAATGAGGGGAATTACTGGATCCAACCAAGAGCAAGCTAGAAGCATCAGTTGCAATGCTTGTTTCAGAGTGACTTTCGGTGGGACGATGATTTATTCTCATATTTATAACCTCTTTTTTAGTATCTTCGCCCCAGTACGTTCATCTCACAATGTGTTCATATGCACACATATAGGCATAGTCAACTTTTTTCTGTAGTTGCCCTCAGTTGTCTGCTGTACAAGTATAGTGCAAGGAACCTAGTGAAGCGGATCTGCAACTCCCTTTCGGGCCACAAGCCTGAACAAAACGTTGCAAATAGTCTAGTACACGTGTGTTACTGTATTTGCTATGTGTTTATCACTGTATATATCATAGCCATCACCCGGTTCCTGTAGTAGCATGTCAGGTGAAAAGCCAGGCAAACTTCTCTAGCTCTCCGTTAAAATATTTCTCTCTCTCTTCACCTCTGGCATCACTGGCATTCATTACTTGTCATATAGTGTCAAAGGTGCTTATATACTTCAAACGTCCAATTTAAATAGGTCTTGTGAAAGTAGCAGCACGCAGACCGAAACGACGGAGACAAACGAAGGGTCTTTGCAAAGTTGCGCAGCTGCAACAGTGATGTTTTCAGACATCTTGACGCAAACATTATCGCGCTTTGAAAGTTAGTGGTATCGCACAGCATCCAACTTTTTCTACACATCTACAAACCATAAGAGTGAAAAAAGGCATCTTGAACTTTAAAGCTTTTCTTTGTATATTTAACCCGAAGGTTGTGGGATCAAATATGATTTGATTTGACTTGATATGTGTGGTTTAACGTCCCAAAACCACCATGTGATTATGAGAGAAGCCGTAGTGGAGGGCTCCGGAAATTTTGACCACCTGGGATTCTTTAACGTGCACCCAAATCTGAGCACACGGGCCTACAGCACTTCCCCCTCCATCAGAAATGCAGCCGCCGCAGCCGAGATTTGATCCCGCGACCTGCGGGTAAGCAGCCGAGTTAGCCACTAGACCACCGCGGCGGGGCAAGGGATCAAATCTGGGCTGCGGCGGTGACATTTTCGATGGAGGCCGGCGGAAATGTTTGATGCCCGTTTACTTAGATTCAAGTGCACGTCAAATAAGCCCAGGTGGCCGATATTTCCGGAGTCTTCCCGTATAGCATCTCTCATAATTATATGGTAGTTCTGGGACGCTAAGTCTCGGGTAATAATATGATAATTTTTGGTATATTTTCGGTATGGTGTGTCAGTCGGAATGGAATAGAACACCGGTTGACTGAACATACGTCAGACAAAAACTTTAACAGACGTTCTCTATTCATGGTCAACTGTATGTTTACACAGGTGTTGTGAGTGAAGTGCGCGAGTCAAGTGACTTTCAAATTTGGCGCGTAAGATGAACTACTGACAATGTGTGCAAGATGGCGTATTGCGCCAGTGCGGCGAACACTGGCGATTGGAAAAAGAAGAAAAATTCAAGGAAATGGGAGAAAAAATCCAGAGCCAGGGCATCGAAGAACGAGGAAGAGGAGATGCGGGCTCGTGCTTGGGAGAAGACGGCTAGGGTGCGGCGTGCGAGCTCGTCGGGTGCGAGTACCACCTGGGCGTCAGGGCATCCACCTAGCTGGCGACTGTTTCCACGGGGTCCTGGGGACCATTCAACCGCAGCGGCTATTGGTGAGTCCTTGGCAAGACCTTGATCTGATGTTCGAGCTGAAGACAGCGCAGCAGATGACGTCTACCGGGAGCGGGAGCAAGCCGTCGGGCTACGGGCCCGAGCTTATGCACTCTCACCACGGCAGCTTCCCCACTGGACTATTGAAGGGCGTGAACCGCTGGTGAGCCGTATCCGTCTTCTTTCGCGTCCGGACTCAAACACGAGGACTTTAACGAAAAGGACTGTCTAGACTCTTAGAGGTTTCCGCTCGCTAACGAAACTGACAGTGCTAATTAGTTAACATTTTTCTGATCTTAGTATTTTCCTTTTTGTGTTTTTTGTGAGTTTGTGAAAGTATAATTTTTTTTGCAAATCAAACGCTCACTTCCTTTTCTCGTGAGAGAATAACGTTTCACAGCTAGCTCGACTGGCTTTATTTACTGAACCTGTCACAAATTGGCGTCCGCTACGACAGGACGTGAGTGTTTGCCACTAAAAAGTAAAATGGGCTCGCGAGAGTTGATGGCGCTGGCAGAACGCATGGGGTTGGAGGGAGCAGAATTGCAGGCTTGGTTTGACGCACGAGAAGCGCGTGAGCGCGATGAACGAGCCGCGGAGAGAGACGCGAAGAAAGAACAGTTGGAGCTGGAAGGCCGCAATTTACAGCTACGTCTTGAAGTAGCAAAAACGGAGAACCAAACCCGAGAAGCAAGCCAGCGACACTTGGAAGTAGAAGAGAGGACGCTGCAACTGCGCCTGAGAGTAGCTGAGGCCGGTGTCGGTCAGCCTACGGTGGCTGACACGGGCAACCAAAGGAACGCGCCTATGGTAGTGAACCCGCATAACTTTATACCCGTTTTCAACGAGGACAGAGACGACCTTGACGCCTACCTGAAAAGGTTTGAGAGAGTGGCGACAGGTCAAGATTGGCCACGGGAAAAGTGGGCCACGGCTCTTAGTTTGTGCCTTGGCGGAGAGGCTCTGAAGGTATTTGGACGGTTGTCACCGAACGATTCCCTGTCATACGACGAAGTCAAATTGGCACTGCTCCAGCGTTTTCGCTTCACGGCTGATGGCTACCGTGAGAAATTCCGGAAAAGCAAGCCTGAAGACGGCGAAACTGGAAAACAGTATGCCACGACACTCCAAAGTTACTTTGACAGGTGGATAGAAATGTCTCAGACAGAGAGGAATTTCGATTCAGTCCGTGACTTGATTGTAGCCGAACAATTCATGGCGAACTGCAGTAGTCAGCTGGCGCTCTTCTTACGGGAGAAGAACTGCAAGACTCTGGAAACCATGGCAGAGGCAGCTGATATATATATAGAGGCAAAGAGATTGAAGAACTTATTAATAGTTCAGAATAAGAGTGAGGACACAACTGGGAAGGCTAAATTGATTTCAAGCCCAAGAGCAGAGATGCAATGTTTTGTTTGTGGCCGTAAGGGGCACAAGGCTTCTGACTGTCGAAGTAAACCTAAACAAGTATTTTGTACAAACTGCCGTAAGTGGGGGCATGATGTGAAGGGCTGTCAGAAAATGACTGGCACTTCGAAATCAACTACATCTTGTTTAATGCTACCCAAAGAAGAGACCGGTCCACAACAATCCATGATTGATGGCGACGACTCGGACCGAGATGACAATGTTATGGGCACGGTGAAGACGCAAGCGCAATGTAAGAAACGTCCCATGCCAGTGTTACCAGGGGAAGTGAATGGACAAATTGTTCGAGTCCTAAGGGACACCGGAAGCAACACGTTGGTAGTACGCCGGTCATTAGTACCTGATGAAGCACTAACTGGCACTACCGCGACGTTGTGGTTGGCTGATGGCAGCACCATCGTAGCCCCTGAGGCGGAGATACGTATCAGATCTCCATACTTTTCCGGCGTGGCCATCGTCAAGTGTATGCCGTCGCCACTGTATGACGTCATAGTTGGGAACGTACCGGGGGCCCGTGACGCCAATGACCCCGACGTTTCGCGGAAACTTTCTCAAGATCAATTCATTAAGAAAAAAGTTCATTCTGCGGACGAAGGTAACCACCCAAATTCTCAACTGGTTGGTGCCGCACGTCTCAATAGTTCGCGAAGGGCCATCTCTGTTGGGCTCCCTGGCCAGATGTCTCGCAAAATGTTTCGCGAAGAACAAGAAAAAGACCAGACGCTTGACATCTGCAGAGCCAGAGTGGGTAAGAAGTTTGTTAGAAAGGGCTCGACATCTTTTTCTTTCGTAGCCAAGAATGGTATTCTTTACCGACAATACTTCCTGTCCCCTGGTAAGATCATTGAACAAGCCATAGTCCCGAAGTCCCTGAGAGGCCAAGTGTTACGTTTGGCTCATGAAAATGTCATGTCAGGTCATCAGGGTGTCAAAAAAAACAATAGATCGAGTTCTGGACGCATTCTACTGGCCTGGGGTACAAGAAGATATCCGCAGATATGTCCGATCATGTGACGCCTGTCAAAGGACTTTACCGAAAGGCAAGGTGGGCAAGGTGCCTCTAGGGCGTATGCCGTTGATCGACACCCCTTTTGAACGTGTGGCGGTCGACATCATTGGACCGATAACTCCAGCCTCGGCAAAAGGCCATCGGTATATTTTGACTCTTGTGGATTTCGCCACTCGCTACCCTGATGCAGTGCCTTTGACAGCAATTGACTCAGCTACAGTGGCCGAGGGACTTGTCGAGATGTTTTCTCGCATTGGTTTTCCACGAGAAGTCTTGGCTGATCAGGCATCGTGCTTTACCTCAGATCTAATGAAGGAGGTGAATGAACTACTGGCAGTCAAGCATCTTAGCTGCACTCCATACCATCCTATGTGCAACGGGATGGTAGAGAGGTTTAATGGAACACTCAAGCAAATGCTCCGCAAAATGGTTCAAGAACAGCCTAAATGTTGGGATCGCTTGCTAGCACCTCTTTTGTTTGCTTATCGTGAAGCCCCACAAGCAAGCTCCGGGTTCTCACCATTTGAACTTATTTATGGCCGACATATTCGAGGACCTCTGAGCATCCTGAAAGAGCTATGGACTCATGATCAGGAGAACGAAGAACTTAAAACGACGTACGGATATGTCCTGGATTTAAGAGAGCGAATTGAGAAGACACTGGAGCTGGTACGACAAAACCTGAGCCGAGCACAGGTGTCGCAGAAAAGGTATTACGACCGCCACAGCAAGCAACGGGACCTGAAAGCTGGTGACCGTGCATTGATCTTGCTTCCCACAAGCAACAACAAGTTATTGATGCATTGGAAAGGGCCGTTTCCAGTCATAGAAAAGAAAAACGACTATGACTACTGGCTGGATCTTGGACACAGGAAAAAACTTTTCCACATAAACATGCTGAAAAAGTATGAAGAACGCCGTGAAGAACGGCTTCCTCAGACATCATCTTTTGTCGTTCTGGAGGAAGAGGAGTCTGAGAAACCACTACCAACTTTCAAAGTACAAGGTAGCTGCGGTATTGACTCCATAAAGCTTGGAGATGAAATAGGGGAGCGACAGCGGGTGGAGATACGGGACATCTTAAGTACCTACGAAGACGTATTCTCGGAGATCCCAGGTAAAAGCAAACCTTGTGGAGTGTCGGTTACAAACGACCAGTTCAGAACCAGTTAACACCCCACAATACCCATTGCCATTCTCTATGAAGGAAGTCGTTGAAAAGGAAGTGCAAGACATGTTGCAACTTGGCATTATAGAACCTTCAGAGTCACCATATAATTCTCCTTTGGTACTAGTCAAAAAGCCAGACAATAGCTACAGGGCCTGTATAGACTTTCGCCGTATAAACAATGTTCTGGTATCTGATGCAGAACCTATACCCAGAACTGATCACTTGTTTGCCGAAGTGGGAACAAAGAAATGGTTCTCGAAGTTTGATTTAACTAAAGGATATTGGCAGGTTCCTCTCGCAAAAGACTCGCAGTAAAAGACCGCCTTTTCAAGCCAATCAGGGCATTATCATTTCCTGTATATGCCTTTTGGCATCAAGACCGCATCCGCGGTCTTCACTCGTCTGATGAGAAAGTTATTGCTTGGAATACCTAACGTCGTTCATTACATAGACGACGTACTGGTGGCTACCACTACGTGGGAAGAACATCTAACAACTTTGAAGCAATTTTTTTGCCAGGATACGACAAGCCGGACTAAGGATCAAGCCACAGAAATGTGAAGTGGCTATGAGCACAGTCACCTTTTTGGGACATCGATTGGGAGACGGCAACATACGGCCAGTCGAAAGCACGATACAGAAGATCACCTGTGCTTCTAAGCCTGAAACAAAGAAGCAACTCCGGTCATTCCTTGGACTGGCTGGCTACTACCGTGACCTGATACCTCGGTACGCCGAGAAAGCACAGCCGCTCACTGAGATGACGAGGAAGATGGAGAAAAACAAGACTACGTGGACCACGGATAGAGAAGAAGCGTTTGAATCACTCAAAAAGGCTTTGTCTTCTGGGCCAATCGTCAAAGCACCCGATTTGAAAAGAGAATTCGTGCTTCGGTCTGACGCCTCTGATTCTTGTATAGGCGCTATCCTTATGCAAGAGCATGATGGCATCCTCCACCCTGTGTCATATGCCAGTCGTCAACTTCAGCCTCGCGAAAAGAGATACTCAGCAATCGAGAGGGAATGCTTAGCGTTGGTCTGGGCGATAGAAAAGTATCATGTTTTTCTGTACGGAACGTCATTTGTCGTACAGACCGATCACCAACCACTGCAGTATCTCTTAAGGGCAAAACACCTGAACAGTAGGGTATTACGGTGGAGCCTCGCGTTACAAGAATATTCATTCCGAGTCGAGCACATTAGAGGCTCTGAAAATGTCGGCGCAGATTATATGAGCCGGTTGTGAATTTTTACGTTTTCTCGAGACAAGCGACTACTTCAAGTTGTTTGTTTGTTAAGGACATCTTGTGAATGGACGACGCGTGGTGACTTCTCGCGCACTGAACTGCAGTTTATTTTTCTTCGCAAAAGAAACTTTTCAAAGGGGGGACTCTTGTTGTGAGTGAAGTGCGCGAGTCAAGTGACTTTCAAATTTGGCGCGTAAGATGAACTACTGACAATGTGTGCAAGATGGCGTATTGCGCCAGTGCGGCGAACACTGGCGATTGGAAAAAGAAGAAAAATTCAAGGAAATGGGAGAAAAAATCCAGAGCCAGGGCATCGAAGAACGAGGAAGAGGAGATGCGGGCTCGTGCTTGGGAGAAGACGGCTAGGGTGCGGCGTGCGAGCTCGTCGGGTGCGAGTACCACCTGGGCGTCAGGGCATCCACCTAGCTGGCGACTGTTTCCACGGGGTCCTGGGGACCATTCAACCGCAGCGGCTATTGGTGAGTCCTTGGCAAGACCTTGATCTGATGTTCGAGCTGAAGACAGCGCAGCAGATGATGTCTACCGGGAGCGGGAGCAAGCCGTCGGGCTACGGGCCCGAGCTTATGCACTCTCACCACGGCAGCTTCCCCACTGGACTATTGAAGGGCGTGAACCGCTGGTGAGCCGTATCCGTCTTCTTTCGCGTCCGGACTCAAACACGAGGACTTTAACGAAAAGGACTGTCTAGACTCTTAGAGGTTTCCGCTCGCTAACGAAACTGACAGTGCTAATTAGTTAACATTTTTCTGATCTTAGTATTTTCCTTTTTGTGTTTTTTTGTGAGTTTGTGAAGTATAATTTTTTTTGCAAATCAAACGCTCACTTCCTTTTCTCGTGAGAGAATAACGTTTCACAGCTAGCTCGACTGGCTTTATTTACTGAACCTGTCACAACAGGAGCAATAGCCGGGCAGTTCTATACTTACTATCTCTGGAAAGCAGGCATGCTGTCAAAAAAAAATGCTTATGATCATGCTGGACGTGTAGGCAATCGGGGGGAGGGGGGGGGGCACTGCCTACTATGTACGAATATGCGTTTGTTTGACTTCATATATTCAATATCGACAAAAAGCTGCAGGGATAGCATTGAGGAAGTAAAAGCTAAACTAATCTGGCGAGTTTTTGTACAGCTTATTGAACACGTAAATACTGACAACGCTTCGCTGTTAAATTTTACTAATCTGAAGGGTGTGCCTTCACAACACCCGAATCAGTTGCGCAAGTGACCACCCGAGAAGGAATCATTGTGTGCTACGCATAATCTCTCGTAAATAACAATAATATTATATGGGCTTTTACACGCTAAAACAACAATCCGGTTATGAAGGACGCCATAGTGGAGGGCTATCAAAATTTATTCCACTTGGAGTTCTTTAACACGCACCTATATAAACCCCAATTGAGCTCTAGCATATCGCCTTTTCTGAAACGCGACCGCCACGGCCGGGATCGACCACGCGACCTTTGGGGCAGTGGCCGAGCACTTATTTATTGCACCACTTGCGAAACTAAACTTCTCACAATGAGTAAGTGCAATGTGCATTTACACTCAAGAGCACCCACGTGACCTGTTAGCTTCAGGCTGACCATCATTCTAGAAAACGTAAACAATCTAAATGTTTTCGCAGAAATGTCTTGTAAACAATTACGCTGCAAAATAAAGCATTCTTGTTCTATTTCTTCATGCCTGGCGGAGCTGTCCGTCTATCGGGAACGGCGGAGGAAGTCAACACTAAGACAACAGAGACCGAAAGTATATGGAATCCGATACACCGAGAGACGGAACCAGCAATGACAAAAAACTAAAAAGTAAGAAAAAATGAGCAAGAAAGAAAAACGAAACATATTCTCGACTGTCATCAAAGACGCAAAAAGGAGCGTTTCTGGCTCCTCGCGTTCTCCTCTGCCTTTTTTTCTCCTCTTTAGGGAAAAGTGAGTGCAAGCACCGGTGTCCGGTGGCAGCGTCCTTACAGAGTCCTTTTCATGCGCCATGACTCCCCGGCTTCGTGTCGCGTTTCAGCCCAAACCCGGCGGCTGCTAAGGTTTCTAATGGACCCTTTTCTGGGGCTCTCGCTGTTAGTGGTGACGTGTGTCTCTCATGCTTTATTACGCGGCGCACACACCTAGCCTTTTTAGGGACTCGCTCCTGAGTTCTCTGCGATGGTGTCCGACGTGCGCAACCTTGCGCAGCGTGCTCAATTGCTGCGCAGTTCAAGCTGCGGTCCCTTCACGTGGGATATCACGTGCTTTTCAGAGGAATAAAAGTGCTCAATTGATTTGGATAAATGTAATTAAATTTTTCATCCCAGCTAACCGCCAGGTTTTGGTAAGGTAAAAAAGAGGAGCATGGACAGATCTTTTTTTTTTCTTAAAGCGCTCAGAATTTCGGTGTCCTAGTTCACGAACTCACAGTTCATGGTCTTTGAGTACACATGTCTCAGTACAAAGCGCCCACACCTAAGGAAAGCACGTGCATTTTGGCGTAATGGAGAATGCACACCTTACAGGGAATAGAAGAGAGACGAACTAGCGGAGCGTATACATCCCGTATACTGAGGTCTCTTTTTTCCTCGTCCCAAACTTTGCCTTGTACCAAAAGTTGCAAAGTTTCGTTATCTGACTAATACTTTACTACTTTTATTATATATATTACCTTTTCACCGACTTTTCTTCCTATTTAAATTACAATTAGGTCTAATATCTTCCCCTATACTTTCCTTGGCATTATTGTCTGTTAGATCTTAATAAGATTGTGTAAAACACAGAAAAACAAGCCCTTAAGTATACACTTCTTTCCTTATTTCATTAACGAGGGTCTCGTACTGGCAGACTTAGTGCCTTTAGGATGTATACGAGGGACTATTAGTCAGCTGCCCACTCGTAATAGGTTTACGTGCGACGTGACGCCAAATAGGCTCAAAAGAGTGTGCTACACTCGCCGCCATGGCTACTGGTGGCGCTGACTGACACTCCCACGTTTAATTCACATATAAACCCAATAATGTGGCTGGTGGGATAGCTGTCGTGGTAGCTCAGTGGTAGAGCATCGAACGCGTCATTCGAAGGTCGCAGGTTCAGATCCTGCTCACGGCAAGTTATCTTTTAACCCACTTTTCTTCCTATTTACATTACAATTTGGTCTAATATCTTCCCCTATACTTTCCTTGGCACTATTGTCTGTTAGAGCTTAATAAAATTGTGTGAAACACAGAAAAACTAGCCCTTAAGTATACACTTCTTTCCTTATATATATATATATATATATATATATATATATATATATATATATATATATATATATGGGAAAGAAGTGTATACTTAAGGGCTCGTTTTTCCGCGTTTTGACACAATATCAATGAGATCTAACAAACAATAATGATGCCAACGAAAGTATAGGGGAAGTTATTTGACCGAATTGTAATGTAAATGCGAAGAAAGAAAAGTCGGTAAAAGATAACTTGCCGTGGTGTGTGTGTGTGTGTGTGTGTGTGTGTGTGTGTGTGCGTCCAGCGTGAGTGGCGTCCTTTTTGGAGAAGGCCCACTAGAAGGCGCTCGAGAGGGCAAACCATTTTCAAGTCCAAAGGCTTCGCTACAATTGCCCCGGTTACGCAAATTGTTCGACGGGTTCGATCAGGTAGTGTACCGGAGATGAGCGCTCGATGACACAGTAGGGGCCTTCGTATTTGGATAGTTTTTTTTTTAAGATGGGCCAGCTACAGAGGTCGGGATCTAGAGCCATACAAGCGCCGTAGAGAGGAACGTGTACACGCTCAGAAGTGGCGGAGCCATCAACAATACACTTGTGACGCTCTTGCTCATTTGTCATAAAGGCCTTAGGAATCTCGCTACACTTTTTAGCAAGCCTGGCTGTGTAAGGAATAGGAGCACACTCAGATGGATCTGTCGTGTACGGGAGCATCGTGTCGATGATGTGCAACGGGTGCCTTCCGTACAGTAAGAAGAAGGGCGAAAAACCAGTAGTGCTCTGGGGGGTGTAGATGTAGGTGCAGGTGACGAAGGGCAGAATAGCATCCCATTTCCTTTGGTCGGCTGCGACGTACATCGAAAACATGTCACTGAGTGTGCGATTAAGGCGTTCGGACAGGTTATTCATCCGTGGGCGGTACGCTGTAGTTTTGTGATGAACAGAATGGCATTCTGTGGTAATGACTTTGACGACTTCCGGAAGGCACGATTTCGATCGCTAAGAAGCTCTTGGGGTGGACCATAACGTAGTTATCATCGGTGCCGCAGGTATGAGGCAACATTGAGCGCAGTGGCCGCAAAGAAGGTGGCGGTTTCAGCGTGTCACGTGAGATGGTTTACGGCGACGATGGCCCAGCGGTTACCAGCCAACGTCAGAGGAAGTGGTTCATACAAATCGATAGCCACGCACCCCAAATAGGACTGTCAAGGCAAGGCAATGGTTGCAGACAGGCTGGCGACATGTGTGTTGACGGTTTGCGTCGTTGGCAATCGAGGCAGGAGCGAACAAACTTCTGCCCGTAGCGGTACATCCCTCGAAAGAAGTGGCATTGTTGAATGCGGTGGTAAGATTGCATACCCCAGCGTGCGCGCATCGTGGTGGCTACAATATATATTTATAAAGTAACGCCAGGTCATATATATTTTTTTCTTAGATAACTAGATGGTGAATAGAGACACTATAGGCACCTTTTGTGCCACTGCAAGGACAAAATATTGACAAGTAGGAAGATGGGAGACGACGAGAGTAGGGAATTAGCCATATTCTTCAACGTAAAGAAGGCTAATAACGCTTGCGGTGTGACAAGCGTTCGTGGAAAACTTAAGCCTCCTCGGCTCCCGGTTTCTCTCGCAACATCTTTACGCCTCATTTTGGCTTTGGTGCTGAGCGTTCCCACTTTCCTTTTTTTTTTGTTCTTCCTAATCCCCCACATACTGACTTCTGCTCCACTTGATTGAGACGGATGAGCACGATAACACATCGTGGAAAAAGAAGAAGAATATAAATAATCAAGGCGAAACAAAACGAACAACGGTACAGACGCAAAGAATTGAGTGCACGAACCGTCGACGGAAGGAGGAATTGTTATGAGCGCACTTGGAAGCGATTAGCGCTAACAATACCCGGCATTAGTCCGCCGCGCCGGCCGAGTGCGTAAACACATGGGCTGCGAAAAGGCAGATAGCGCTGCTTGAGCTCCTGCGGCGGTTGCGGCTTAATTAGAGAGGCGCCAGCGCCGCCAGCGGAGACGACGCTCGAGGCAGCGTATAACGCTTCCTTCTCCATCCTCTTCCACCATTTTGCCTGGTGCGCTATCGAGGGCCATGCTGCATGTAGAAAGTTGTGTGCACCGCCACCACGCTGGTAATACAGTGATGGTTCTAACGAGGACTGCCCAACTCTGACGACTATGCACCGATTTTCGCAGTACAAGCATAGACTGCTCAATCCTGTTGACGGCAAGAATCACAGTTGCGATTTCAAGCAGCTGACGCTGATGTTGCTAGCTTGTAGTAACACGTCGGCCCACGTGTTAGCCTGAAGAGTGGGAGAAGCGTGACATGATGCATCAGCCGTGCGCACCGTACGGAGCTGTAAGCGTAATCAATCTTCGTCCAAAGACACTGCGCCACGTACTGGCATCTCTCTATTCTTTGGCCTTTACTGGACGTCATGCAGTATAACTCTGGTACCTGCCGAGCTCAGGTGCGCGGCCGATTTCGCTCCGGATAATTCAAAGCGTTTGTCTAAATTTGCAAATTTTAGGTTACAGCCATATAGTGAATGATTAATCGTAATTCTTGAAATCAGGGGGAGGGGGGGGGGGCTGGCTGCATTTATCTTTGCATCGATCGTATACTGCAAGGATGGCAAGAAACCCTGCTAGCAGGAACCTCACTGCCATTGTTTAGAGTACGGCCCTATGAATACAACGTTGTTCTAAGCGACGCACACCGTATCTCATCCCGCAGAAACTACACTTCGGCGGCACTGTCGAGAATTAGTGAACGCGAGTTATGGCGTAACCATCGACGGGCTCCGAAGATAAGTGGTGGCTGCACGGCCACACGCGTGGTTTAGTGTATGGCTCGCTCCAAAGCGTAGTACCGTGACAGACTCGCTTGCAGATCAGCCGTCCCATCGGCGCTTGTTGAACGGCTCTTGCGGTCCATCGCTAGGCCATGGGCTGCGGTTGCCTGTTTCTGCCAGGCTGAGCGGAAAGTCCGATAACCCGCATCAATAGGCAGCATGCTGCGCGCCTTTCCCCAATCTCCCTTCGAAGCCCGTTGCGCACGTCAGCTCACTTTCAGCCCCTTGGTCGAGGCGGGCGTGCGTTCGAAGCGGCACGCGCCCGACTAGGCCTCACTGTATTCCCCGTGAGACGGCACCGGTTGGGCAACGCAGATTCGCAGAGTAATTATTCAAGCATGCCTTTATCTTTCCATCCTCCAAAGCTTGAGAGAGTGCGAGCAACGAGAGCACTGGGTGGAGTGTTGCAGTACCTGATAAGGGATAACGCGGTAGTGTTGATTTCTGCTCTAATCGAAGGCAGCTTTTAGCGCAACAGTGAAGCGCTATTCCTAATACCTCAAGTCCACGCATATTTACACACAGACGCGCAATTACTCGCACACTCAGTCAGTCACTCACTCACTCACTCACTCACTGTGGCATTGGTGGGCTGAAGAAATAAAGAATTCGTTCCAACCATTTTGCCTATTTTAGCCGGGCTTTTCCGGTCACACCACAATAGCAAAATGACGCAAAAAAAAGAAACAGCAATTCATGACGCACAAAATGATGTACTGAAATGTCTGAACATCTACAGTGCTTTGTACACAACCGCAACCACATTATTTTTGGGTTAGCTTCTGTTGAAGTTGAAGCATAAGTGAGTGAATTGTGTCGGTTGATTACACGTATAAGCAATATAAAGGCAATGCGGCGTGCTGTGCAGCTCAGAACCCTTTCTGCAAGCCGACTTTCTGCAAGCCCATCCTCAGCCCGGGAGGCTTGAGAGCTTTGCTACGGTTTTTGCGAACAACTGCCCTCAGAGACAGACTTTGGTGTCTTATTTTCTTTGATATTGCCTTTTCTCTTTCGCTATTTTTAATATTCTCTCTCTCTCTCTCTCTCTCTCTCTATTTGCAACATTTCTATCATATATTATTCCCCTCACCACTTTCCCCAGTATAGGGTAGCCAGCTGGTCTAAGAACTGGCTAACCTCCCTGTCCGCTTAATCTTTCCTCCTCCTCCTCCTCCTCCTCCTCCTCCCGATCTTGAGTGTCAAATAAATAGCTACTTCGATACACCAGTGGACGTGCACTACAGTGTCTAGTGTTAATTAGTCCCACCAGTATTACATTTATTTCAAGTAACCCAACAAAATGAATAACGCGATGCGCGTTGTCTCGTAATAAGCGTCTCTATGTCGGCTTTGTCACAATACACCCTTTTTCGGAGGCAGTTCAGTGCAGTGTACGCGTTGCTTCACAAACATCGTAGGCGTAGTCGAAATTGTGAACAAAGCGCAGAAGACGAAGTACAGTGGTGCATTTATTTTTGGCTACGTATGCGGCTGGTTACAAGTTCCGTGTTCTTATCAAGCGCTCGATAGCCCAGGAAGGCTCGAGCACAGGTCAGTAGAAGCTCGGCAGTGTCGTTCGGAAGGTGTGAGAAAAAGCATGCCATCATCGCAGGAGCACAGCTGGTAGACACGCATGTCTGCAGAGCGAACAGCTGGATCAGCCACTTCAAGGTCTTTGATCTCCAGTCGGCTGCAGTCCACGACAATCTGAAATGAAACGTGCCACAATAATCAGCCGGACTGCGCCTTTTTCAGGGCAGACGTGCCTCCCATGTAACGCCCTTTAAATGGTCCCTAAACACATCGAGCTCAAAGGTGAGACAGCAGTTTTTCGCCTACACAACGTTTCCTGCAAGCGCTATATCCTCCTCACCACTTGTTTTTTCACAAAACACGTGCTATATGAGCAAAAAGTGTTGAAACAGTCAGGACATCGCACTTTTTGACTACACGCTGCTATCTCTGGTGGCGCAGTCGCAAATGCAGAGCGAGACAAGGCAGAAGGCCATGCGACTGGCCGAAAAAGCAGGGTAGGTGACGGTTCACAACAGATATATCTAGTATATTGGCCAATCGAAAGCTTCCTTCGTCTTGACTTCTCCTGAATAAACTGCTGGCGTCACGAATTTTGCCTCAAAGACGGTAAACGCCAGGAGACAATAACACACCCGTTATTTGTATTTTGAGAGGTGGTTTAGCGGCTCTGCAACGCGGTCGTGTGCCCTCTGTGTCTACATTATCTCGGTGAAATTCTTGATCTCATCTGACCATCTAATTTTCTGCTTTCCCCATGTGAGCTTGCCTCCTCTTGCTAACCAGTCTGTTGGTCTTAATGACCATCGGTTGTTTTGCCTTCGCGCTGCAGCGTACGTGACCAGGGCATATATCGCACAAATATTAGCTAAAGTACATTCGACACCAAACTATGATGATGAAAGGTCTTGAAGGTGTGACACACACACACACACACACTCACACACACACACACACACACACACTGATGTTTTATGTGCAATTCATACCTGTCCTCTCCTGGTGTGCAAATGGATGTCTTGCAGAGATGTAACTAA
The DNA here is from genome assembly GCA_013436015.1 of Rhipicephalus annulatus. NCBI lineage: Eukaryota > Metazoa > Arthropoda > Arachnida > Ixodida > Ixodidae > Rhipicephalus > Rhipicephalus annulatus. The sequence goes on along the minus strand of WOVY01002552.1, from coordinate 276,244 downwards.
TGTGTCACCGGCACGGGCAATCATGGAAACCTCTTCCTCTCCGTGGACACTTATTCGCTTTGTTGGAGATTCGACCCTTGGAAAGAAAAGTAACGATACGTCTTGTTATTCGCTCCCGTCCTTTGCTGTTTTTCTCGTACTGAAAGACATATTTCGCTCTCTGCACCGCAATTCGTCGATGTGATGTACAGGTAACCTCCCGAAGTTATAGAAGTTTGTCATATTTGCTATTACACATCCCCCGAACGGAAGCGGTTTCACTGTCACGAAGATATTGGGGACATGAGCAGTTCCGAAACACAGCAAAAGCGCTGCTCCGTTTTCTTAAGAATACCGGACTGACTTACCATCTGTGACATCAAGCGCCAGACTAGTAAGTCGGCCGAAACTGTGACCTTTCTGTTCCCCTCTATATCCAACCTCTCTCATTCTTCCCCAGTCGAGGGTAGTCTACGGGCCCAGCCCTTCTCAACCTTCCGACCTTTTTTTTATACTTATTTTCTCTCGCTCCGAATTCGCTCTAAAAAATCTTCATGATATGCTCTACGCAGTTTGCGAGAAGGTGTCATATAAGTACATAATACTTTATGTCCGGAATTTACCAGCAGTTGATCTTCGTCAATACTTGTCATTATTGTATTTTAAGAGCCGCATCGTTGGAGTTATGAAAGCTGCCATGTATTTTAGTGGATCGGCATAACACTGGTATTTGACGAAAAAAATGCGGCCCCATTGCCTAGCTATAGACGTTAATATAAGTAGCATGCGTAGCCAAAACCTTCCTTCATAGAGCAGTTGACAGTGTGACTACTGGCTGTCCACGAGAATCTAGCAGCAAGTATACGACAAAATGCATACCAAGAGCATTTATGAACATTATTAGTTTGTATTCAAGTCAGCCTTATCTCTCCGCGGGCCGAACTGGAACTGCAGAGGGTCAGGCAGAGTTTAAAACCATTCTTGTTAATCTCCTGCAGCAGAACGATGACCCTTGTCAATCCCTAAGTTTCCGTACTTAGAGCCATGATTGTTTCGGGTGTGCCTTTGAGCAGATCAATCAGTTAGACTCGAAGGAAGACGTTCTCATTAGGTATCGCACAATGTAGTCAAGGTTGCTGTGGAACTCGAGGCATATGCGACTGGGAAATATGTCAACGTCTCGCGTAAACTTGTCATTGAGATTTTATGTGAGGCCACTGCAAGCTGATGCTATGAAGGCTTCTATTTACAATCACCTACAATCTCTAAAACAATCGTGCTTCTTTATTTTGAGTTAAACTTACACGCCGCGCCCCGCCGTGGTGGTCTAGGGAATAAGGTATTCGGCTGCTGACACGCAGGTCATGGGATCGAATCGCGGCTGCGGCGGCTACATTTCCAATGGAGCCAGAAATGTTGTAGGCCCGTGTTCTCAGATTTGGGTGAGCGTTAAAGAACCTCAGGTGGTCGAAATTTCCGGAGCCCTCCACCACGGCATTTCTCATAATTATATGGTGGTTGTGGGACGTTAAACCCCGCAAATCAAACAAATTTACACGCCACACTTTCCTTATATATATATATATATATATATATATATATATATATATATATATATATATATATATATATATATATATATATATATATATATCATGAAGTCTTGGTAGTCTTGGCTGCGACAGCGTTTATTTGAGGAAAGACCTCGCAAAACGAACGGGCAGAGCCAGCGCACAGACGATGACGATGATGATGACCAGAGTGGCAATGAGGGCAAAGAGACAAGCGGATTATGGTGATTGTGATTATGAAGGGATGAGGACGATGTAAGTTACAAATGCCCACACTAATTCCCCCCACTTGGAAGCGGACACGCTGGCCGCCGTAAGTCAAAGTGACGGGGAACGTCGCGTGAAAGGTTTCATGCGACAAACGTGGACAATCTCTGTGCTGCGGTAGCGGCGGTCTGTTGGGGCGACGAGTGGTGTCACACGATAATTAACCGGCGAAGTCTGTTCTAAAACAATGTACGTGGTGGAGGTGGATTTTCGGTCCTCTGACCTCCCGCAGCCCGCTATACCCCCTGGAGCTTCGTTCAGGCCGCCGCTTGCGCCCACAGTCAGGCAGCATGTCCCAGACCGAGCCTGCCGGCACTGATGTCATCAACCACGCACCGCCGCAAGCTGCCCCTCCTACTTACATACACGGACATCAGCGGGAACCCCCGCTCTTCGCTGGTCTTCGGGGAGAAGACGTAGAAGACTGGCTTGATGACTACGACCGCGTAAGTGCCGCTAATAGGTGGGACGAGGCCGCAAAACTGCGTTACGTGCCTTTTTATCTGGTCGGAGTCGCGAAGACATGGTATTTTAACCACGTCGTTGACTTACCAGACTGGGCTACCTTCCAGCAGCAGTTGCGGCACGTCTTTGGGACACCAGACATTCGATCCGCCGTCGCGAAGAGGACACTCGATACTCGCCGACAACATCCAGGTGAATCGTACACTTCATACATCGAGGATGTCCTCGCACTCTGCCGGCGTGTCAATAAATCCATGCCGGAATCGGACAAAGTGCGCCACATATTGAAAGGCATTGGGCCTGTTGCCTTTAATGCCCTCGCTGTGCAAAACCCAGCTACCATCGCTGATGTCGTGGCGACATGCCAGCGCCTTCATGCGCTGGACTCCGTTCGCCTTCAACCAGACATCGGCGACCACCACTCCACGTCAGATGGCCATCTGCGTGACCTCATCCGGGACATTATACGCGAAGAATTGCGGTCCATTGGCTTCACACCTCCTACACCGCGACCTACACAGCCTTCGGGAATGCCCTTACGTGACATCATCAGGGAGGAACTTACATCCCTGACTGGCTCTGCGCCCGTACAGCCACCTGCTTCTCACCCTATAGCCACGTACCCTCAAGTTGCTGCTGTGCCTCCCAGCGACGCCCACGCGACATTGCCACGTCCATCCTACGCGTCAGTTGCTGCCGCTACCCCGGTGAACTACCATTCCGTGCCCCCTGACCCTTCGGCCCACCTGACCGCGCTGTCTACAGGTGCCCCGAATACCTTCTATTCCCCACCGTGGCGCTCGTCCCGCCCTGTATGCTACTACTGTGGCTATCGCGGCCACATATCTCGTTTCTGCCGAAAGCGCCAGCAAGATGAGCGTCGGAACGATGTGCGTGAACGGGATTTGTACACCGGGGCGTCTTATCAAGGTCGGCGTTATTCGTCTACCCCGCACCTCCACCACGTATGAAGTCTTGGTAGTCTTGGCTGCGACAGCGTTTATTTGAGGAAAGACCTCGCAAAACGAACGGGCAGAGCCAGCGCACGGACGATGACGATGATGATGACCCAGAGTGGCAATGAGGGCAAAGAGACAAGCGGATGATGGTGATTGTGATTATGAAGGGATGAGGATGATGTAAGTTACAAGTGCCCACAATATATATATATATATATATATATATATATATATATATATATATATATATAGAGAGAGAGAGAGAGAGAGAGAGAGAGAGAGAAGGAGGGGGGGCGCTCGGTGCTTTTACAACTATTGTCCAATGAGCGAGCCACAAGTAATCTCCACTGGACTTCAGATTTCTTACGGTTTTGAACAGGTCCAAAATAATTTTTATTTCATCGTTGATTAGAACGGGATTATGCGATTGTATATGATCGCTACAATCTCTTATTGGAAGTGTAGCCATTGCAACAGAAACTACAAGCACACAGATTTTATAGAAAGTGCTTACCCCTATTTTGTTCCTAATACAAACTTCTCTGGTGCATTATATTGACTGCAGACATTCCTTTAGAGCATAAGCGCACTACGTATCTGAGACGTATACACTGCTCTATTCAAATAGGTACAAGAGCCTAACTCCAACGATAGCTTTTAATAGTCTGAAAAAAAGTATAGCAGCAAAAAAAAAACGAAGACAAAAAGTCGTTAGGTAGACTGTTGTGTGATATCAGCACTAACTTTTACTCTTCATAATTGAAGAATTATACTGTTTTGGGGTGTTAAATGAACTCACTTGAGGTCTCTGGCAGATCCACCTCTGACGACTTCGGCATGCAAAGATCCGTCGAGTTGAAATCCAGCCTTCGCTGCAAAGTTCAGAATGAATATGCAGCAAAACACATAAGCACCTTTTGTTTTGAAAATCGCGTGCTAATGCGTTTTAGTTATTGACAATCATGCAATGGGAAACGTAAAGTGAAAATATATGAGAACATAATAATGCTCATTATGTTCTATTGAAATGCGAAAACAATAACGAAAGTGGAAACTAACACAGACTAAAAGACTACTTGTTGATAGTAGACAAACCTGTAACTTTTACAGAACGCTTGCGGTGCTTTACCGACTAAGCTACCATAAACCGTGCGATATTCTTTCATGGGCGTGCGTGTATGCGTGGATGTAGCCTCTATAGGCACTGGCTTACACTAAGCGGCACTATTTCTACATCACAGGAATGTCCAAGATAGTGAACTATACGAAATGCAAATGCCTCGAATATCTTGACGACACGAACACAAAGGATGATACAATTTTTTTTTTCGAGAGGGGAAGAATGGAGGTGAGGTGTTAAAACGTCCGGACCCATGCCACGTCTTCTAGTTTGCCAGCGCACGGATGTACGTACCGCAGTACATTCACTGTGCCGTTTCTTTTTTGTTTGTTTACGTCTGTTATGCCCCGCCGCGGTGGTCTACAGGCTAAGGTACACGGCTGCTGATCCGCAGGTCGCGGGATCAAGTCCCTGCTGCGGCGGCTGAATTTCCAATGTACGCGGAAATGCTGTAGGCCCGTGTGCTCAGATTTGGGTGCACCTTAAAGATAACATCTCTCTCATATGCATATCGTTCGTATCTCATAATCATATCGCATCAGATACACTCTTATAATCATATCGCGGTTCTGGGACGTTAAACCCTACATATCAATCATCAAATTATGTTTACGTCTGCTATGACGAACAGGCGTTATAATGCATGTTGCGAAAATCGCGCTGCAGCTGTAACAAGGCATAACAAGGCTATTCACGAAGGCATGGAAAAATACAACAGCTTGGCTGAGCGCAAATTATCTTTCGTGGCGCACCACTTCGAGCTGCCCCACGAAAAAGGAAAGAGAACGAGTGAAGGGGTCAGAATGGAAACATAAAAATGTCAAAAACGAAGAAGATAAGTGAAACAGCAATCAAACATTTTGCGTATCGATGCTGTGTAGCGCTCCTCAGCTAGCTCGTCTTTTCAAGGGTGGGAACGTGTCGCCTATTATTTTAATTTCTTCTTTGCTCAGCTACAAAGCTGGAGTGCTTATGCATGCACAGAATTCTCAAGGTGCCATGTTAGGGGCCTGAAGTATTTACCTTTTCTGCTGTTTTTTTACAGTACAATTATAGCAGTACAATTATAGCTTATCTCTTTAAATAAAGCACATTCTCCACACCCGCATTCTGAAGCAATGTTACGTCTCTTCTGGTATACTTACTAGAAATTCTGAGGTTGTCTGTCGCCACGACAACTTCAGATGGGTCGCTTCGGAATAAAACATTGTCTTGCGGATTTCTCACCAAAAAGTGGCTACCACGTGATTCCAGGACTCCAGAACCTGCAACATAGATCAGGAGTGAGTCACCAGTACCATCTGAAAAATATTAGTGAGGGGGAGAGAGATAGGCAAAGAAAGACATGGGTTGTGAGCCTAAATGGAGGGAGAGGGAGACTTGCAGGCAAGAAATAAAGAGAAAATTGGTTGGAAAGAAAAAAGATGACACGCGCTCTGGTAGAGAATGGGGCTTACGTCAGAGTTGTGTATCCAATGAGAACAGGTGCCATCAGAAGTAACCAAAAAACTATGTTCAGTGATAAGCGGCGACTGCCATGCCCTACGTAGGACGCATGCGCGAAGTGCCACACTTTCGCTCTTTAGAAGGGCACAACGGGGCTTACCAAGAGTCAGACTGTTGTGATAGCGACCCTGTCGGTTCATCGACCGCAGCTTGACGTCGCCAGCCGACTCTATTATCAGGCCTTTTTCCTGCAAAACGAATGAGCACTTCAGTTAGCCGGATTTCTCTTGTTTGTAAAGGGGCAGTGTAACCTACAATAGATCTTTATTGACCTTTAAAACTATTACTCTTCTGTTAGTCCAGCTGTGCTGACAGATGGGTAAGACTGTACATTGTATTGCTGCTATTTGTCATTGACAAGAAATCCATCCAGTCTATTTCAGTTACCGCCAGGCGAGTGCCTTTTTGTCTCGATGGGAGGGAGCGTATTCAGCTACAGCAAAACATGCATGCTTTATTGAACATCAAATGAGAAATATTTTGAGAGAGTCAAGTGATATCTACAGTTGCACCACTTAATATGTTACTTTTGGGGAGTCATTGCATATAGATAATTTATGTAGTTGGGCGGTTTTTTTCAGTATTTCTTTCTTTCTTTTTGAGAATAATTAAGTGATAGCAGTATTTAGCTAACTGCAGGAACACGCCTTGTTTCCTGTAAAATAGCTAGCCTGCATCGCAATAGCTGACAGTATTTTGAAAACACAGACATGCAGACACACAAAAAGAAACAGCTGAACAGCACGTACCTGAGCATTATGCTGAATTCGTTTCATAGTTAATACATCGACAAACTGGCCGTCTCCACTAACTTTTAAGCCGTTTGTTGTCAAAGTCAAAACGCCCGGTCCATCCTGCACGAATTAACACAAGCGCGTTAAGATTTAATAAATGCGCATATCTTGCAAATACTAAAACACCACTGCATGTAGCTGACGAAAATTTAGTTGATCGACTATCACCCATCAAGCACGCCCATGTGACAATTCCGAATAGTTTACTATTTTACTGAATGAATAATAATATAGCATTCCTCACCGAGCTGAGGTCTAGGACCTTTATGGTCCACATCAACAGCGTAGCGTTCAGTGACGTAATGATGACGGTAGTCGCCACGAGCAAGTAGAGCATTTTCTTGCGCCATCCGCTCAGCAGTTCAGTGTCTCCGTACGGCGGTCTCACATGCACGCTCATGGTCCCGTTGCGAGAAACTGTGGTGGATGCCATCACGGTGGATCCAGTGGCCCAGCGATTGAGAGCAGGCTTTATTTTTACGGCTCCTCGCTACGTCATTTCCCCGTGTGACCTATAGGGGACTCAAGTAAGAAGAAGCAATTAAATGTGTTGGTTTTGGGCGTTCATTCAGAACGACAACGAGAACGAACATGAACAGCAAAAAAATAATGCAACACCCGTTCCGTGACAATAAAAGGGGAATCAAGGAAGTGTTGGAATTCTCGTCATAAATTGCTGCTGTGCAGTATGGTTACAAAAATATCCTATAAACTCCTGACTTCAGCAATGGCAGAATGATGGTGATGAGTGTGACTGCTGAGGATAAGTTAGGTTTATATGTAAGAAGAAAGTATCACAATAATCTGCGACCGCTAACTTGTAGAGATGGCTTTTTGTGTAATAATGTTCATCTCAATTATTTCTTTTTTGATAAAGAAGTGCTTGAGAACTAAGGTAGCTTCTAATAAACAGTAATATGAGAACAGCCACAGTAATAAAAACGTATCCATTCTTGTTAACTCGCCTCATGCTGCGGTGCAGGAATATATTTTCTGTGCTTGCTATTAAATGATCAAATCAAGATTTACTATTAGTTATTGTTTGATATGCTAAAAAAACTTTCTCACTCGTGTGATTTTAAAAAAATAAACGAGACTTCAAAAACACATTGTGAAGTAAGCCTCAGGAATGAACTCACATGACTGCGCGAACTCGTTGGCGAAGCTCTACATTTAGTAGATTATTAAAAATTGCGCAGTGTTGACTTAAGGTAGCTTTTCTTTCAACACCTAATGGATTTCTCAACCACCCATGACTTTTTTATGATGTTTCTAATGATTGCGGTCTCGGTAAATATCGGAACTTTTTGTATGTGCGAATGCGAATCTCACAAAGCATCTCAATAGTACAGCAATGATTTTTTAAAAGCACAACATCTTCTAATAAGTGGAGTCATAAAAGGTGGAACTCACTTGTTAGGAAGCGGGCCTCCATCTGAACTTCGATCAATCGCGCTGCCAAGGACTCGGTGATCCGTGGACGTTTGCAGACAGGACTCCGGGCAATAAAAAAGAATTCCGGGTGTTGCGAGTGTCTAATATATGACGAACCTAACAAGCGAAGTATTTTTTTTACTTTTTTGTACTGGGGCATAAGTCGTTACTACACTACTAGGTGGTCTTAGTCAGCTCAGCGGAGACTTGAGCTGCGACACCGGGCATTGCTGATCGAACACAGAGCCATCTTGCGTCGCCCGGTGCAGAACACAGTACATATAGCCGATGAGCTCGGCAGATGTCGACACGCACACACCGTTCTTAGTGGGACTGATCTGGCTATTTAGCCTCTTTTTTAGTGTAAGAAATGGCGGGATTCTTAGAACATGGTCAAAGGGAAATGTTTCATATCGGTGTTTATTACCATATACGCCGTAGTCATATCAAGGCTGTCCGGGTAGAAAAGGAAGCACCAGCAAACGTTTTATCAAAAACCAAATAGCTTCTTGCACTGGCCTAGCGAGGATGGCATGGAGGCGTGTAACCAAATTTTCAATTTCGCATGTGTGTATATACTTATACACGTTAAAATACACGCACGAGCATGAATAAAGAACGCTCTGACCGCTCCCGCGCCTCCTCCTTCTACCCTCGAAGATATTGCTGGCTTCACCCCTGGAAGCCCTATTGGTTTATTCCCTTATTCCAAATGATATTGATCATTCCGAAGTACAGCCCCTAAATTTTACTCCCTCCTTTTCTATATTAGTGAACGCTTTTATGATGAAAAATAATAGGAAAATTTTTTTACGATAACTAGTATACCCGCATGGTAAAATAGAACAATATAGATTGACCGGTTAATATCAATAAGTACTCGTAGTTATGAATGGCCCTCCGATATTTGAAATAAATTTTAAAGAAGGGCATGCCGTGACAGTGACAATGACATACCTTCCTTTTTCTTCTTGCCCTCGTGCGAAGTGTAAACTGCTAGCCATATTTGTAAATAACAACCATGTGTCAATTAATAGAGTTCTCCCTCTTCATCTGGACCCTTTTAAGACCCGCCCTCCTTTCTTCCAAACTAACATGCATGTAATATATCGTCCTAGATTAAGATGGTTATGTAGGCTACACATGTTAGCGAAAATATATGGACCACTGCCGTCAGCATACTTTTGCCGTCTGCGTCGTCTAGCGACGAGCCGTATGCTGTCAAAACAATTTCCCTGGAATTCCGTCATATCAATGCGTCCAGCAGAAACTCCGTCAGAGCAACGCTCTCGGACCAGACAGTTCGCCGTCAGAGTGTGCAGACAGTGACTTCGGCACGCGTTACCATTGTCCGCATACTTTTGAACAGGTGTGTATCTTGATTTCGTTCGCCAGAATACTTGATTTCGTTCGCCAGAATATCACTGATAAATTCAAACAATCGTCAGTGGCTTTGCTTATTTAGACTCTCTATGTTAATAAGTAACGATGATGTTATGGTGACAGTTCAACAATGTCTGCCAGGTGAGTCCCCGTGTACCAGGAAATCGACAGACCGAAGTATTCCACAGTGTACGTGCCAGAGCATGTACGGGCTGTTCAAGCCTACAAGCCTCGATCAAGACAGTGACCTAGTTTTGGTATCCTACCTCAAGTGCAGGAACAATTGGTTGGAGCAGATCATCGAGCTCATTTTGCACAGGTAAATGCAGATTGCAAGGGAAGTGCAACTTGGCAGAAAACATTGTTCATGAGAGACCATGGGCCTTTTACGTTTCCGACGCCTTTAGTGTACTACGCCACATTTTTAACACGAAATAACCTTTAAGCCACACAATCCTCTCAACGTTTCTCACTCGGTGACATTGCGCCCTGTCTGTCTGGTGTAACGTGAAGTGTATCCAGTGCTTCCGAACACATTTCATATTGTTCCTTTCGAAACATAACTTTCGGTCAGGTAATTTCCAAGAAAGCGTTTCTCCGAAACAGTGATTTAGAATAAACGGAAGTCTTTTTGGAAGCTTTGTAAATAGTAACAAGCAAAATCTAGGGCACCTTTTAGGTCGTATTATATGTTTCTTTAAGGCACCCAGTCATACTTTTTTAGCATGTTCAGGAAGCAACGCCGATCGGCTGTCGAGGCTCCTGAGAACAAGCGAGCTAAACATTATAGTGTACCGCGCAGCCTGGAACTAAATTATTGTCATTAGCTAGGACTCGTTTCCTCTTCTTTCTACAATTGATGCCGTATACCCGAGTGGCCACGCCATTCACTCGAATTCAAGGCTATTGGATGGTCTGAAGAAATAGTTAACTGGTGGGCTGGTGACGTGTGTAGTTGGTGACGTGTATAATTACGCTATACCGCCTCAGGAGGCCATCACGTGCCCGCGCACCCACTGATGACCACACTGAAAGTTAAGTATCACTTTCGCGAAAAAAAAAACGAAGTATTGCCGCAATGGTGATTCGATGAGTGCGACAGCAAGAAATTTGATTGTCAAGCGAAAAGCGGCAAGCAGACAGAAACGTGTCACTAACGTTTTAAGGGTGCACGCAAATGACACAAACAAAAAGAGCGCGAAATAACAACGTAAGCAGCTCGAGACTTCACGCGCTGCTCAAAGTACATGTGAAACATGTACACAGGTGTATAGAGGATGAGCACGAACCGACAAAGGTTCCAGTTGTTACTTTACTGTGTTTGAACAGCCCGTTCTTTTTGCAAATGCGACATGCGGAGTGAGAGAAGTCACAATCAAGCGCTCTGTATTCATCATCATCATTCTGACTACACCCACTGCAGCGCAAAGCCAGCGCAATCAACCCTCCCATTATCCACCAATCAACCCAGTCTTGTGCTTTCTGCTGCCACGTTATATATGCGATTTTTTTAATCTCATGAGTCCACCTGTTTTTCTGCCTCCCCCTCGTACGTTTGCCTTTTCTGGGAATCAGATCAGTTACCCTAAATGACCAGCGGTAAGCCCGCCTATACGCGCTACGTGCCCGGCCCATGTCCATTTCTTCTTCTTGATTTCAGCTCGTCATCATTATCATCAGCCTGACTTCGCCCACTGCAGGGCAATTGCCTCTCCCATGATCCGCCAGTCAACCCGCTCTTGTGCTTTTTGTTGCCACGTTAAAACTGCGAACTTTTTAATCTCATCGGCCCACCTAACTTTATTTCTCGTGCATTTGCCTTCTCTGGTAATCCGTTCAGTTACCCTTAACGACCCGCAAATATTCTGCCTACGTGCTACCTGCTGGGCATACGTCTATTTGCTCTTCTTCATTTCAACTATAATATCCTTAACCCCAGTTTGTTCCCTGACTAGTTCTGGTCTCTTCTTGTCTCCTAAAGTTACACCTATCAATTCCCTTTCCAACGCTCGTCGCGTCGTCCTCAATTTAAGCTGAACCCTCTTTGTGAGCCTCCAGGTTCCTGCTCCATAGGCAAGTGCCGGCAATATGCAATTGTTATATATCTTCCTCTTGAGGGTACGTAACCGATTACCATTTATGATTTGGGAATGCTTGCCGAATGTGATCCACCCCTTCCTTACTCTTCTAGTCATTTCACTCTCATCGTTTGGCTCCGCGCTCACTACCTGTCCTAAGTAGACACATTCCTTTAAAACTTCCAATGTCTTTCCACCTATCACAAAGTTCTTTTTTTTGCCACGACTGATGCAGATTACTTCAGATTTGGGGATATTAATCCTCAGACCTACTCTTCTGCTTTTCGTGTCCAGTTCAGTAACCAAGAGCTGTAATTCGTCATCAGCGCTTCGCAGGTTAGTAGGATACTCGTATCCCAAACTCTTCCCAATCTAGGGACCTGAAGACCTCCTCTAAACACGCAGTGAATTGCATTGGAGAGATCGCGTCTCCCTGCCTTACACCCTTCATTAATGGGATTTTGCCACTTTCTTTCTGGAGAACTATGGTGAATGTGGATTCACTGTAGATTTCTTCCAGTATGTTAATGTAAGGATCGTCGATGCCCTGTGTGATTCCGTACTTCACTGCAATTTTCGTGGTGAAAGCACACGACCGCCCCTATCACAAGATGAGCGTGTGTATGCACGGGTGACGCCCCGTACGGCAAAGTACACGTGTGCCGAGAGTGCCCCTGTAGTTGCTACTGCCGTAATAGAGCTCAAGGTCATGACGCGTGCTTGACGTGACTATTTTTAAACTGCAAGGACTCACTGTTTAGCTTCCAGAATGAACGTAGAGGCGTGAGAAGGGAGGAAGCAATTACAGCGCGCGACAAATCTGTAACCTTCCTCGTACTTGACGGATTCAAAAAGTATTTGCTGCACTCGAAACGTGAGGCAATAAACATCTGTATGAGGAAGCGATTTGACGGTTACTTGGAATCGCGTTGCAGGGCTCCTTTAACAACATTGCATAGACGCTTTCGTTTAGCACCGACTGAATTGATAGGCTTTCTAAGCTTGTCTCAATTTTAGGAATTATATTCGGTAAAAAATATGTTGATAAATGTAGTTGTGTATTGAGCGCGGTTATGCTGAATAAAATAATCCAGAATATCAGATTGCGTTCACGATTTAAGAAGTAGGGCAATGTTTTCAAATTTCCTAAGACTGAGTTCCTTTATTTTTGCCCTCGAATACAAGTGCGGACACATTCTTTGTCCTCCATTAGAAGTGGGCTAAATCAACTTTTGTCAACAATGAATCAATGAATTTACGGCTGAATCGAGGTAATGAGTTATTGCGTCGGTATTATATATTCATTTCTGAGGTTCTGCATGCCGTATAAGCGATATGATTAGGAGGGGCGCTTGAGTGGACGGCTTCAGAAATTTCGATCAGCTAGGTTTTTTTTAGCGTGTACATAAATATAAGCGCGCGAGCTTATAGCCTTTCGCCTCAATCGAAATGTGACCATGGTGAGGTCACAAGTTTAAATAGCAGAACATAATTAGCAAGCGTAGTTCTACGATCATTCACTTCACCCTGACTTTCTTTTTATTTATTTATTTATTTACTCTCAGGGCCAAAGGCATTACAGAGAGGAGTGGGGAGAAAAACACTCTACAGGTATACAATGCAGCAGGAATGTGATTACACATATAAAATACACACAAATAAACAAACAATAACAGAAAGGAAAAATCAAAAGGCGCGAAAAAAACATTTGCCGTACAACAACCGAGCAGAATTTACACAAAACCGCGGAATTCGCGGAAAAAAAAGTCAGGTAATATGGCCACTAATAGCCACCTTGAAATTGGCTGGATTAATTATTGAAGCAATGCAGGTGGGGAGGTGGTTCCAGTCCGAGCTGGTTTTAGGAATAAATGAGTTGAAATAATAGTTTGTCCGGCTGCTGGGTACGCCAACCTTGAACTGATGGTCGTTTCTTATCGAATGATAAGTGGGAGGAAAAAGCATCGAATCTTTGAGCGTTGAATTGGCGTGATAAATTTTATGAAAAAGACAAAGTCGTGATATTTTCCTGCGAACAGACAGATCAAGTAGGTTAAGGGAAGATTTCAAGGACGAGACGCTAGCCGTACGAAAATAGTTTGATAATATGAAGCGTGCGGAACGATTCTGGATAGCTTCGATATCATGAAGTAACGAGTTGATATGCGGGTCCCAGATCGACGACGCATACTCCAGCTTTGGCCGAACTAAAGTTTTGTATAAAACGAGTTTTATATCTGCTGAAGCAAGAGCAAAATTTCGTCGTAAAAAACCGAGCATGCGGTTAGCGTCGCTTGTGATATGATCGATGTGTGTTTGCCAAGAAAGGTTATCCGAGATGTACACGCCAAGATATTTGTAACATGACACTTTGGTTAGGGGGACGTGGTTGAGTATGTAAGTGCACGCTGTAGTATTATGTTTCTGACGTGTTACTCGCATTACTTTGCACTTATTTGTGTTCAGTTTCATTAACCATGTATCGCACCAGGTAGAAATTTTATTAAGGTCAGATTGTAGCGCGCTTTGGTCGGCGGGATCCGAAATTTCTCTGTATATTACGCAGTCGTCCGCGAAGAGTCTAATAGTTGATGATAGTGTATTCGGCAAGTCATTAATATAAATTAAGAATAACAGGGGACCTAAGACAGAACCTTGCGGCACACCAGACGTAACAGAGCAGTGCGTGGAGATAAAGCCATTAGCAACAACGTATTGTGTGCGGTTACTAAGAAAACACTCCAACCATTTGAGAATATTTACATCTAGATTGATTGCGTTTAATTTAGAAAGCAGTAGTTTATGACAAACGGTATCGAATGCCTTCGCGAAGTCGATAAATACGCAGTCGATAACTGAAGAACGGTCAGCGGCGCAAAATAGGTCGTTAGTGAGGCTAAGTAACTGAGTTTCACAGGAGTAATTTTTTCTGAAACCATGTTGGAATTCGCTAAAAAAGGAATTGTTTTCGAGAAAGCGGACTAAATGGCTGTGGATAATGTGCTCAACAATTTTACATGGTGCACTGATGAGCGATATGGGTCTGTAATTGATGGGATTGTGAGTGTTACCTGTTTTGGGCAAAGGAACCACCTTTCCGACCTTCCAATCCTGTGGTATTGCAGAAGTTTCCAGAGACTGTGAAAAAATCTTAGATAGAATTATAGCGGATAACATTTCAGTATTTTTTAAGAATTTGGGGCTAATACCATCATCTCCGGGGGAGGAAGGTTTCAGATTCCTTATCAATTTGGCAACACCCACCCAGTCTATGATTAATGGATCCATGGGTAAATAATTGCAGGCAGGGAAAGGGGACAAACAGTATGGCGTACAGGTAACAAATACCGACGAAAATACCGTATTTAAGGCTTCGCAGCACATTTCACTTGGGATCATACAGTCATCATCAGTCATCAGTTCAATTTTCTTTTCACTTTTTCCGTTGATGGTTAGCCAAAATCTACGGGGATTAGTTCTAAGCATAGAGGGGAGGGTAACTTCAAAGAAAGAACGCTTAGCCACGGCAAGCGCGTGCGCATATTCATTGGCTGATTCATTGTACGCAGCCCATCGGTCAGTTGACCTCGAGCATTTGGCTTTCCGAAAAAGGCGCTGCTTTTTATTGCGTAGTCGCTTTAGGGTCGGTGTGAACCACGGGGATTGAACAGTATTCGTTATTCTACGCAGTGGTACATAGTGGTCTACTAACTCAGACACCTTCGATTTGAACCGATGCCAGTTTTCGTCTACAGAACACGTTTACAACACGTTACAACACGTTTTAAGTTTATTCAAGTTTCTATAGCTTTAAGCAGTCGCTTAGCATTGTCTATTAATGTGAACCATTGTTCTGAGTATTGAAGAATCTTAATTAGTAGCGTGAGACAGCTATTGAGTTTCAGCGTATAACATCCGAGAAAGTTATTTTAAGGACTGTGTGTTTGAATACCGCAAGCAGGAGTAAAGAACAGAGGAGCAATTATACGCACACCTGGCCTGTTCACTTTCAGTGTGAAAGACCAACATGCCTATCAGCGTATTCTATTGTGAGTGTTTATTGTGACTGGCATGACTGTGCCTGCGTAGAAAAATATACATTCTGTCCGGGGCTCACGTAAGCCAAAAAGATGACGTCATACAAGCTTTCTTTATACCGCCCCTACAGGGGATAGAGCACCCAAAGTTACGCCGAGTTTCACCGGTAGTGCCCTTATTCGGAACTGTACGGCTTCGAGGTCCTCGACGAGATGGAGTCACCGCGTTTCTTCAAGACGCATTTTCAGTACGAGAACCAGATGAACAACTCCAAAGCGAAGTTCATATATTTGGCTCGAAACCCTACGGACGTCTGCGTTTCCTTCAACCACGTACTACACGCTCGACGGCCCACAGTACGGCTTCGAAAACTGCAGCTTCGACAATTTCCTCGAGGAGTTCGTGAAAGGAGACGTAGAGTGTCGGGCTACTTGGACAACCTACTTTCCTGGTACCCACATCATCGCTAGCAAAACGTGTTCTTTGTAACTTTCGAGGAACTTGAGCATGATTTAGAAGACAACGTATTGTATTTTGTAGGTGAGAAGTCCAGAAGATTACTCGTTGATGAGCCGCACTTTTTCAGGAATGTGGTGGAGAAAATGGCAAAGCTCTGTTCTGTCAATGAGAGTGTTTCAAAGCTGACCGAGAAAGACGCCTGTCATCGCTTCACTGCCATGAACCGTCGTAGTGTCAAAGGCCCGGTAATTGTAGGAAAAGGAATCGTTGGAGACTGGAAAACTCATTTTGAAAATCACCATCTCGAGTTGGTGCGACAGTCGATCGAGAAAAAAGGGGCTGCGCGTGTGGTTTGAGAGCTTTGGGGAGATTCGTATCTTGGTGGCATTGCATAAATAAAATGCGGCGCTGTTAATATTGCGGTTAAGGAAATCAGGCTAGATCACTTAACCTGAATGTAGAACGTAGTACGATGGCTGTTTTTTTTTATTTTATCCCTTTTTATTTACCGTTTCATCTCCGCGTTAGTGATTTCACACCTCCTGACGGCACGCACTAAAACCTAAATCAAAATCTTAGTCAATACATCGTTTTCTAATCTGTAACTTCGACCGTTTTCGGCTAAATGATAAACTCGCGAACATGTGCCAATACTAAAACAAAGCTAACCACATACGGTAATTAACTACTATATTATCATTTTCATCCCGGTCGAAAAAAGCCTATGCTATACGTAATTACCTAGATTGTTCGGTTGTCAGCGATGTTTTATAAAAGAATAAAATTAAGTGATTGAATTTGCCACATCATATATCTCCTTGATGTGTTTGAAAAAAAAAACAGAGTGACTTCGTCAAATATCTCCAAAAAACTCCCAAGCATTTCCCCGAGGGTGAACATGGTTAAGTGCGAATGCACGGGGTGATGCTATGAGGGGTTGTTGATGGTAGCGTTGCCTCCGGGACATCCATCGCACGACCCGCTCTCGACGGTGGGAACACGGGGTACCCCACAGGGAGCAGTGTTATCACCGCTCCTTTTCAACATTGCTATGATGCGCCTTCCAAGCGAATTGGCCAGGGTGGAAGGCACACAACACGCAGTATATGCCGACGATATTACAATCTGGACCACTGAAGGGAGCCTTGGTGAAATGCAGGAACGCCTTCAGCTGGCCGCATCCATAGTCGAGGCGTATGCCAACGATTGTGGACTCCAATGTACTCCAAACAAATCAGAGCTTCTGCACGTTAGAGCGAAGCCAAGAGATAAGTCAGCCATACACATCTCCCTGTCTGGGGTTCCCATCAGAGAGGTGGAGGAGCTCCGGATTCTGGGCCTGTTCATTCACAACAGACTCAGACCGGACTCCACTATAGCGAAACTCAAGAGAATAGGTGAACAAGTAGGGCGCATGATCCACCGCGTTTCCAACAAGCGGGGTGGTCTGCGGGGCAGGGACGCACTTCGGCTCGCCCATGCCTTCGTGACTAGCCGGATCCTCTATGCCGTCCCATACCTTCGCACTAACAAGCAAGAATACGAAAGAATAGACGCCATCATTCGTAAGGCTACTAAACGAGCTCTGGATCTCCCGGTGGCCACTTCCAACGCCAAACTGAGGGCGTTAGGTGTGCTCAACTCCTACCAGGAGTTGCGGGAGGCCCACCTTATGAATCAATATACGCGGCTCGTGCAGACGGCTCCCGGGCGCGCCTGCTAAACCACTTACATATACAGCACACTTGCACTGCAGAGGAGGCGGAGCGTATTCCGGAACTGTGGCGGCATATGCTCTCGGTCGCTCCACTCCCAAGTAACATGGATAAGCACACGCACGAAAGCAGAAGACAGGCGCGGGCTCGGACGCTTGAGAGGCAACACCGCTCCCGACCTGGTGTATTCTACGTAGATATAGCAGGGCCTTCGCCCACGGGATTTTACACGGCCTCTGTAGTTCACCGGGAAAAGTATGTCAATGGGCTCTCGTTCCGAGCACAAAATCCAGAGCGCGCTGAGGAAGTCGCGATAGCGCTTGCTGGTGCAGACCCCAACTCGAAAGTTATCATCATGGACTCCCGGAAAGCATGTGCTCATTACTTGGTAGCAGAGATATCCTCCTAGCCAGCCAAATTCTAAAACGGGCTCTCGCTGATCCAGCCCCGAAACGCATCTTATGGGCTCCTGGCCATCAGGGCTTACGAGGTAATGAGGCCGCTGACGCGGCCGCCCGAGCGCTTACCCACCGGGCTCCTCACCTTGGCTGTTATGACTCGGAGGCCAATACACCGCTGCGGCGGTTCAAAAAAAAATTCTGACCTATTATCGCGACGCTCACCGCCTTTACCCGGCTCCTGCAAAGGGGCTGAGTAAGGCGGTGAGTGCAAAGGGGCTGAGTAAGGCGGTGAGTAAGGCGCCTGCAGACAGGTACTCTACTCTGTCCTGCAATCCTAAAACATTTCGATGCGAACACAGATGGGCGGTGCCCACACTGTGGGGAGACGTGTGATATCTTCCACAAGGTATGGGCATGTCCGAAAGATCCCCACCTACCCCCTTCCCCTACCCCTTCCCGAGAAGCATGGGAGACTGCCCTCCTCAACTGCTCATCACTAGAGTCTCAACGGGCTCTGGTGAGACGGGCGCGAGTAGGGGCCTCGTCATGCGATGTCCCGGACTAAGGACACCGACCATGTAGCGGGGTCATGCTTCGGCCCCGTACCTCTCTCTTTTATAATAAATCTTTTTCATCATCATCTCGACGGGAGACTGAGAGAGAAGGCGGGCGCGCGAGAGAGAGGGGTGTGCGCGCAGCTGCAGCGAGCGAGGAGAGCGGAGGAGCGAGCGAAGGGGAAGGGGGTATAAGGCGCGTTACTGACACCGATATCAGCGTCGCGTCCATGGCTTATTCGGTAGAGCGTCGCGCTGCGGCCCGCCAAGTCCTCTTTCTTTTAAAGATAGAGAGAAGACTGCGGGGGCCGCCGACAGCGGTGGATGGTTTGGGGTCGCTTATAAAGTGTATTCACACTTAAAAGTTTTCTTGGTGGAAATGTACTGTTGACTGCAGAGATGAAGGCGATAACAACAACAAGGTCACAAAAAAGAGCACTGACATCTAGCTGCAGATATACGCCTATATTAACTGAAGACTAAGCATTGACATTGAGCCCTATGGTCACAGATGTTCATTAAGAAAAAAAATATCTTGGTTTGTTTTTTTCCTAGCTCTCTTATTTAGAAGACAATGGCCTACGAATTCCATCAGTTTGCTTTTTATATTCAGTACATAATGTATACACATATGGAAAGAAAATCGCAGAAACCATTTTATTTTGTCACAGAATATGTGAACAATAAATAGGAACCTTTAAGCAGTTCACTTTCATTAACTACTGTTTTAGGACATGTTTATGAGTATGGCGAATAACGTTTGGTTAGTTAGAAATATATAAAGGTTAAAACGACATGCAATTTCGCGTATCTTTATTGAAATTGCAAGCGCAACAATTAGCGTGAATGTCCAACTGGACAGTCCATATACCACTTTGTGACCTGAAATACTAAGGCCACCACCTTATATTCGAGAAGTGTGCAGTGAGTAGTCAAACTAAAAGTTTTCGTCTTCTTTCTCATTACATTTTGCCCTCATTTCCCACTTACAAAAGGGGCTGCGCCGAATCCCATTTACACCACCTACACTGGATGTTAGAGTAGTGCTTCCCGTACGAGAAATGCTGCAACAACAGGTGGCATGCAAGCATATAGAGATATAGAAAGGTTTAGCTGAAGACCGGGAGATTATCTAGGCGAAAGTTTTTTGTTTGCTAACCTGCACTGGGAAATGCAAAATGGGATAGAAATGTAAGGAACGAAACCGAAAAAAAGAATAGTTTTAAAAAACGCGCGCACACTGAAGCACAGGAGTGTCATAGTCATTTTGCGAGTCCGGTTGACCGCCGAAACTTCAGCAAACAGCGCCTTTGTCGCAAACTGGCTAGAAGCTCTAATGTTTCGGAACTTTGAAATTTACTGCTCCGAAAGCAGCGATCACTGAGTCGTGCTAACGTTGCCGAAGCTTTTGTCTTGGGTAGCTGTAACAAGGCAATCATAAATTACGGGTGTAATGGCTGTTCTCGCTGCTACAGTGATCACAAGCACCACTGTCTGCGATTCTAATTGGGTAAGCAAAGCTGTTCGCGAATGACACTTCAAGCCACAAGTGGAAGAGGACTGTTGTTTTGGATTCGGGACAGTCAGGATGGCATTTGAGGTGGAAGTGACGGATCCAGATAGTGAATGTGGGTATGCAAAAAGCCGGTCGTGTTCTACATTGAATGTGTTATATCGCGTGTGAATCACTATTCCTGGCAGAATTATCGGCATGTTATTTGCCTTCGATGCCGTGGTGGCCTGGTGACCAACAGTACAATGTAGCGCACCCCTCTAATAATACAACTATAGCGCACTTCTCTGCGACATTTCTCCGACGCACGAGACATGGCAAAGGGCACTTCATGACGCTCTTATCGCGAAGTACCAGAAAGCGAGACAGAGTTATTTTCTTTCTCCTTTAAAGGGCCCCTGCAACACTTTTTCAGGTATTCGTCCAATGGCCTCACTAAGAGACCAACATTCATTAGAGCTAAGAGGCAAGGAATGTATAGGGGCGTTATTATTTAATAATTATGTTGTCACTGTAAAGAAAGTAAGGAGGACGTAAAGATAACTTACCCCTCGCAGGGGTCAAACCTCCGACATTTGAATAACGCGTCCGATGCTCTACAAACTCAGCCACAGCGGAAGTCATCCCCTTCATCCACTTAATGTGTGCCTTAAACGCGGGAGTGTTAGTCCGCACCGCTAGTAGCCACGATGGCGAGCGCTGCCTGCGGGTGTCATAAAGCACGTCACTTCTTTTTAGGAGCCGACAGCTGACCAATAATAACTCGAATATAATCTTAAAGCGCCCAGTCTGCCAGAACAATACCCTCACTATGTATGAAAGGAAGGCAATTTCAAAGGCTCATTTTTTCTTTGCTAAGCACAGCATTACTTACATCTCCCAGACAAGAAAGCCAAGGAAAGTGGCGATCTCGTCCACGCATGGCGAGGGCCCATGAAGTACACGATAAACTGCACAGGTGATGAGCGTCACTGTAAGAAATCGATGAGGAATCGAACGGCCTATTCGAAAGTCGCCGGTTGGGTCCATGCTATAGCGGCAAGTTACTTTTTCAAAAGCCGAATTTTATTCATATTTACTACAAGTCAGTTCTATACTTTCTTTCTCTTTCTTATCCGTTGTAATTAATGTTGTTCCTAAAGAGAAAAATGGGTTCTTCAGGTTCCCCTTCTTTCATTGATAGAATCTTGTTGTCGCATGAATCTGCTGCCGCAAACATCTTTAAAATCTTTAAAATCTAAATAGACAAGTGGCATATGAACTTCGCACTATTTCATTGACGGGATCAAGACCAAGAACTAATTATGATACTAAAACTATAGATTATCAGATTATTTCATTGCTGAATGCATACCCATCCCTAATGGAATTGGCTAATCAGAACTCAACTATGTCTCGTTTAAAAAAAAAACAAGTAATGCTACTTTTCCTGCCTCCTTCAAATTACAATTATTTTGCTTTGAACACGAAAATATGTAATTTTGTATATTTATGTAACTTTATAAAACTGGCACACCTGAACAATGTAAACGTTGTATAATTTTGGTCCTAATGTGTTTTTTTTACTGTTCGTTTTTTTTTTTGTTTATATAAGTTGTGCAATGAGCATTGTACTTATTTTCTCTGATTTTGCTCCTGGCTGTCCGACGTGTAAGTCTTGGGTGAAGGCCTCGTCAGGAGACATACGAGTCTCCTTTTGCCTTGCCTCGTGGACATATTTCATGTCATGTAACTATGTCCGAAAATATACTAAAGAAGCTACGAGGGTTTGTCGCACGCTTAAAGCACTCCCTTTCTCTCTCTTTTCGCACAAGTGAGCGCGCTGAAAGCTAATGATTGATTGATATGTGGGGTTTAACGTCCCAAAACCACCATATGATTATGAGAGACGCCGTAGTGGAGGGCTCCGGAAATTTCGACCACATGGGGTTCTTTAACGTGCACCCAAATCTGAGCACACGGGCCTACAACATTTCCGCCTCCATCGGAAATGCAGCCGCCGCAGCCGGGATAGCGCGCTGAAAGCTAGAAGGGACGTGAATGAGAAGGGGCCAAAAAGATGCGTCCCTGTGATGAGTGAAGAAAACGACAACGACGGAAGTGCGGGGCAAGGCGCGTGTAATGTGCGCGTGAGTGTCAGCGAAACTTCGGCCGCTCGTTCTGTTGGAAAGAGAGGCTTTACGGCTCTGCTTAGGACTTCCAAAGTATACTGCAAATGCAGTGTTATACCTTGAAGCACGAATACCAACCTTATTATGTCGCTTTAATATTCTTACTGTGCAGACCTTTTTACGACTATATGAAGCACCGTTTAACCCTGGACAAATTATTTTTATTTCCAATCCTGACCTATTCTTCTCCGTGCATTGGCCCAGATTTACCAAACCACAAATAGTATTTGTTCAATCGTTACTTGAGCCCCTAAATGTACACGTTCGTGATCTGATTCCTTTAACTGAGCAACGAAATTCACCAGAAATTGTTTACCATGATATCTTCCCAACTCACGCTAAGCTATTACCTACAGGCATTTTAAATGGTTTATTGCAGGACCATTTAAATACTCTGCCAACAAATGTCATTATAGCAACGGACGCATCTCAATCACATGAAAAATCAGGCGTTGGAATATATTGCCCCGTACTTGATTGGTCATTCTCACTTCGCTTACCGGACTTTCTTCCTGTCTTTCTGGCTGAATTCATGGCAATAATGTTAGCTTTGCGAAAGGTAAATATTTCCATTCCAGTCGTAGCAGTCATAACTGATTCATTATCAGTGTGCTCTTCTCTATCCGCATCTGGTCACTCACCTATAGTGAAACTTTTTAAATCGTTGATCCCCTGTCATCTCCAAAGTATTCATTTAATCTGGACACCAGGGCACAAAGGTTTGTTGTTAAACGAAATAGCTGATTCTCTTGCGAAGGCATCCCTTTCGACACCAATTATTCCTATTTTCCCTCATACAGTATACATTACGGTGGCGCGATTTCGCACACTTAAAATCAGGCAAAATATATCTGACCCTGCACTGACAGCTTCTCCAGAGTACAAACACTTGTTATTTCCCTGGCGCAGTGAACTGACTAATTCAAGGATGATGGAAGTAGTCATCACGAAATTTTGTTGCCGCGTTATCTCCCTCAATTTTTACTTGCATAGATCAGGCATATTGAATTCCCCTATGTGCATTTACTGTAATCAAGAGGAAACGATCAGTCATTTTTTATTACATTGTCGCCGTTTCGATTTATTCAGGCAAAGCATACTAACACCACCTCTTCAAAGACTGGGCTTGCAACTATCACAACCTGATCTTCTTTCATTTGGGGCCTCTACACTGGGTTTCAGCCACAGGGTTGTTTTATTCGCTGTTCAAGAATACATCACTGCGACTAAACGATTCTCTTGCTAAATTGCTGTCTCACTATTTTTCTTCTTTTTTTCTGCAAACTTGATACCGGTATTTCAAATCAAAATTAAGTTACAAAAAATTGTAGGAATGACGCAATGCTGAAAGTTTAGGGCAAATTCACCTTATAATCGGCCAATCCCCTTCTTTGGGTACGAGCCATTTGCACAAGGAAAACAACAACAACAACAACAACAGCAAATCAGCTGATGACCTGTGGTGGCCCATAGAGGTGGCGTGCCACGATTGGGCCACGGGCGACCATTACGTGGCAGTAGGCTTTGTGCCTGGGGACGAGCCGGAGCAGCGGCAGACGGGAGACAGCGGGCCGAAGCGTCGGACGCAGGCGATCCAGGTTCCGGCCAGGGAACGCGGCCGTCCACGCTGCTGCCATCCAACCACCAGCTGGGGCGGCATTGCCGGCACGAGTACTGCATCTCGGGGCGCGGCCTGGCCTGCTGTTCTCTTCCTTGCCGAGGGCATCGCGGATCTCGGCGAGGCGTCTCCACGGTCAGCCGTTCGGCACAGCGACGTAGGTGGCCTGGCTAATGGTCACGGTTGCGCCGAGCATCGCGTCTCGACGCAAGCTGTTCGCTGGACGGGCTGGCGATTCCCCGCATGGAGCATCGCGTCTCCGATGCGGGTTGACTGCTCCGTAGTCGCACCCATGCCATCAAGCGCCGGTGTCACCACAGCGTCGCACTTCGGCAAGGGACGAGCGAGATGTTCTGCCGGGCGAGACGCGGGCGTGTGTACGGAGGACCATGGAGCCGGGTGAGGATTCAGGGTGGCCGAGGATTCAAATGACAGGGGAGTTGCTGGCTGCATCGAGAATCGCCGAGCGGTGCCGAGCCGTACCGAGCGACGCGCCAGACTCGGATGTGGGCCACGAGATCATGAGCTGCAGTGTGCACCCGAGGGTACCTGGCGGTGCCCTGGCCAAGAAGAAGGAACGTGCGGAAAAGAGAGCTCGAGGGTTGAGGCCACGAAGGCAGAGGAAGCGGTGCGCCGCTCGAGAGGACGAGTTCCTGAGCCGGACGTGAGACCCGTACTTGTCGGCCAGGTCGAGCTCCGGTGTGTCTGTTCAAGGTCCAAGGCCGATACCTGCCGAACGGCTCCTGCCTGGGTGCAGTGGCCGGGAGCAGGTTCGTGGGCGAGGCCTACCGGGTGTGGTCCTCGTGAGCCGTGGCCTGATCCTGGAGCTCCGGAGTTGCGACCCTGACTGCTGGGTTGGCTGCGACGTCCGACTCAACGGCGCTGCACACGGTAGCGTATCCGTGCGCCGTCAGCCGTTCCACCCATGCCATGAAATAAAAAGTTCATGTTAATCCTTTCTCGTCCGCTTTAGACAAACATAGTGACGAACGTCCCTTAACCATTACAGTCGCTTTGTTAGCGCGAGTCATGCGCTTCTGCCCTTTATTTTCTTCTCTTCTTTGAACACGTGACTTACTTTGAGCGCATTCGCGAGTGAGCGACCACCCCGCCGCGGTGATCTAGTGGCTAAGGTACTCGGCTGCTGACCCGCAGGTCGCGGGATCGAATCCGGCTGTGGCGGCTGCATTTCTGATGGAAGCGGAAATGCTGTAGGCACGTGTGCTCAGATTTGGGTGCACGTTAAAGAACCCCAGGTGGTCAAAATTTCCGGTGCCCTCCACTACGGCGACACTCATAATCATATGGTGGTTTTGAGACGTTAAACCCCACATATCTATCTATCTATCTATCTATCTATCTATCTATCTATCTATCTATCTATCTATCTATCTATCTATCTATCTATCTGTCTATCTATCGAGTGAGCAAGCGGACACGTGGTAGCATGCCGTGGCGGTCAAGGTAACTGTTCAACTCGCAATGCTTAAATCAGCCAATCACCGCAGACTTATGTTTATAGCTCGGTCATTTGACATCTTGTCATCATCTGTCGAGAGATGACAGTGATTTGTAGCTTAGAAAATTGTTTGTTAAGCCCAGGTGGCATGCTCGGATATACTGCATGGTTTGTGCAAACTGGCGCCAACTACGGACGGGGTAAGGGAGAGTTCAGGGGGAATCTCAAGATACCCCTGAACCCTCCCTTCCCCCGCCCCTTTTGGGTTTACGCTGGTAGGAAGGGGGACACCCGTTGCAAGTGCCCCGTTTCGAAATTCAAGTTTGAATTTTAACTGCTTGAAGGTTAGGCATAGTGCAATGAACTTTGTTTTTCATGCCGGTTTATTTTGTCCTGTGTAGGTCTGTATTCAATACTTCGCAGGTGTGTGAGACCATTGAAATCAAAACAGCCACTCAACTGCTTTCGAAGAAGCCTGAATAGAGCAATGCGATGTTTCGAGCTGGGATACCATGCTCATTTAAAAAGTGTATCAAAATGTATGATTGCAATCTTTATATGAATAAAAATTAAAACAATGTGGACACCATGACATGACGTTAGTACTCCCTTGTGGTTTTTCTGGATTTAAACTACTGCTCACATGTTGCCAAGAGCCACGACTACCGATGGGAAGCAATTCCTGACAATGCTTAGACGTTGTTGCGGGGTCCCTAGAGGCGTCATCGTTTTTGGTATGTTTGAAGATGTGGTTTGACAGCATGAAGTATTAAATTTTTGTATGGTTGTGCGTTGTCTGGTAAGCAATGTTCATAGACTCTTAGTTCGAGCGCGTTTCCGAAATTTTGTGAGCGACTACTATGATTGTGTGTGCGTGTGCGTGTGTGTGTGTGTGTGCGCGCGCGCGCGCGCGCGTGTGTGTGTGTGTGTGTGTGTGTGTGTGTGTGTGTGTGTGTGTGTGTGTGTGTGTGTGTGTGTGTGTGTGTGTGTGTGTGTGTGTGTGTGAGTACGTGTGTGTACGTGTGTGTACGTGTGTGTGTGTGTTTAAAACCATGCAACAAACTTTAACATGATTCGATTAGTATTACTGTGGTATGCTATAACTAATTACTGGTACTTATTAAAGGAGAATATGTAAATGTTCTCTGTTACAAATGGGGCAAAAACAGTTTTTCTCAAGCTAAGATAACGTCTCCAGCTAATGAGTGACCGCAAGCGAGTAACTGCCTTGCCCGCTTTGAAATTGCCATGTGTGGTCTGAAACTGTCTCGCATACAGTCGATACTATATGTTATTTTTTGACATAACGCGGATTATTTCAGTGACTGCTAAACAACCGCATTACACTGTCTGCGAAAATAAAACAAGTAAAGAATACGTATGAAAACGGCCGTAGCTGCACTGTTTACTAACATCAAAAATTATTGTATAGTTTACGTCATCAATTTGACATTACTTTTTTTTGTAAAATTTTATCACCGAAGTCACAATGCCACCTAGATTGAAGATAATAGCCAGATTTCGAATGTACTTTGTTCTGCCCAGGAAATGACATCTAGGATATGTGGAAATACAAACCTGTTCACACGTCTTAAATGCAAACCTCGACAATTCCCAGGCATACTTCCGCAGAACGAGAGAGAGAGATAAAGATGCAAAGAAAGGCAGACGCACATCCAGGCATCTTTATCTCTCTCTCTCGTTCTGCGGAAGTATGCCTGGGAAAAGAAACACTTGACATAACTGCATGCTCATTTTTACGCAACTCCTATCTCTCCCTCTCTAAGCAAGCTCTCGTTGGCCAGGTCACAGCATTCCTTTTTTTTTATTATTGTGGTTCTTTCTGTGGTCGTGTTTATGTATGTACACCTTAAGCTATAGCAGCAATCATAATAGTCGCAAAAGGAATGCTTGTGCGTGCACGTTAGTTTGCTAGCGAATAGCCCACTCGTTGATAAATGACACTTTCACCGCCTGCATGGTATTTATGACGAAAGATAACCGTGCTTTGAAATACTTCTCACTGCAGATAGAGATATGCAGGCTGCACTAACTTTCGTCGTCAGCAGCTGTTATCAGCAACGATGAGAATCTGTGAGAGATATAGCCTTGCTCTCGTCCATTGTGTTGAGCTCGACAGAATCGCATTTTCAGAAAGCATTCAGTCTTCTTCATAGAAGGGAATTCGTCGCAGTACAGCTTAGCTCATCAATTCCTGCATCAACGGGTACGTACTATAGCACTAGGAATATCAAAATTCACCTTTTCATGTAAAGAGAAATCAATTAACACTTTCCGTATACCTTTCTGTATCATAAAATTAAGCATCCCTGTTCAACGCTTGTGCGACTTCGTAAGTGCGCGACATTGGAAGTGTTTGCAAATCAATTGAAACGGCAGAACACCCAGAGGAGACATGCATTCACTTTGTTCAGGTGACCGTACCTTGCTTATTTATGTTAAACAAACTTACGTATCAACCGTGCTTGATTATTGATTTTCATTGAATTAACATTCTGATTACTGCTCACCATGGTTGCATAGTTAATCTCTTACAGTACTAAGTCATCACAACGCATATTCGATTCTTTTATACTGCAGAGTATCTGTGTTAATCCGAACACCAAGTACACATGAATGAACGCATGCAGATGGTAGAAAAAGAGAGAGAACCAAACACATTTTATAGACAGTAACAATATGAGTTGGCTGCAATATACGATTTATATAAAGCCTGCTTCTCTGTATTAGGGAACAGCTGAAGGAAGTAAAATCACACCAGTGAACCATTTTGTTAATAAGGGGTAGATTTATAAAGTGTTTCAGAAAACACTAACACTCAGTTTCTGAGGCAGGTGGAATGTATTTTTTTATGTGAACTACCAGGTAGGACAGGCGTCCGTATATTTTTAATTAGCGCTATATATATTCAAACAAATAAAATTATGCAATTAACGCTTTAAATAAATATTACATGGTATATATTGAAATTGACGAACTGTAGCCAGTGATATTGCGAGGCATATTCACTTGGATGAAAATTTGGAAAAGCAAGTACACCCACACACTTTGATTTGGGTGATGTTAAATAACTGCTAGTGGTGAAAATAAAACCATAGTCGCCAAATTAAGCATCGCTCTGAATCATATCTTATGACTTAGACACGTAATGCCCCGTGATTCCTTGAGGTAATTGTATCTATTGCAAAGTGTGCTTTAGAAATACAGGCAATAATGTGAGGTTCAAAAAATGTACTCAGCAACTTAGTAGTTTATAAGTGCGCCTTTTTCTCTCACACTTCAAACAGCTTAGAAACCATTTCTTGGAACGCATAAAATACACCCTGAAAGATTAAAATCTCGCTGCCATTTATTTTTTATGGTCAACTTAACTTTGTTCTGTTCCGCGGGCTGTCCAGATAAGACGTAGTTCAAAGAAAAAGAAAGTGCGCCGAAATGATTACAGAGGCCTTATCTAAGCTATTCAGAGGCTCGGTAAAGTGAATAGATATTTGGCGTCACGACGCATATAAGTAGAGACAGGAATTTCCTCATGACAGATTCAGTATTTTGTTCAATACAGTCATTCAGCTAAAGTACATTGCTGTTATTTTTTCATGTGTGTGGCTGCTCTGTGCTTTCAATGTAAGTGATTGCGGTTGCGGAAAAAGTAAGTTTCAGTATTTGTTTTCAACTAAATTGAAATACATAAAAGTGTGTGTGTTATTTATGAAAATGTTGTTTGTAGTTTTTCTATTATATGTAGTTATAACATAAACTATGTTCTCAATTTCCAGACTTATTCGAGTCAGAGATTGCTGTTTATCTGCTGTCTGTTTCGCTAGTCGAGAAATTAAGCATAGAGGCAGGATGCACCAGGGAGAAAAAAAAGACTGCTTCAATCAAAGCGCATCAAGAAAGTAACAAAACGCATGAACTCTTGCATTTTACGCATTTCCAGAGGGGCATGTCACGCAGACGCTTCCCTGTGTACCAAGTTATTGACGGCCTGAAATACTCCAAGACGTACTTGCCCGAGAATGTGCGCGCCATCCGCGACCACACGCCGCAGGATGACGACCTTGTACTGGTGTCCTATCTCAAGTGCGGCAACAACTGGCTGGAACAAATCATCGAACTGATTCTCCATAAGTAAACTTCAACGTTTGTATACCTTTATGAGAAACAAGTGACGACAAACGTACCAACGCATGGCGGTGAAAGTTAAAAACCTTTTAGTTACTTTACACTACGTCAAGCTTGCTTCAGTCGTTAAACATCAAATGGAAAGTAACTCTTCCGAAACCCATCTCAAAACTAATATCGGCTGCAATGATTCTACAGATTATCAAGTCACATGTTGTTGGCTCAAATTTATTGCCTCTGTGCAACGACGAATGATTCATCGTTGCACAGGCAAGGAACATGGTGTTCCTTGCCTGCCAGGACATCACTCAACCAAAAAGCACGGCACATAAATAAGAACAGCCCGTCATTATTGTCTGCTAACAAATCTGTCAATGAACACTGGTGCACACTGTTAAGTAGAACAAGCAGTAGGTCAAGTAAAAAATAAAAGTGAATCCGCTGTGCACGCTCTCGAACTTAGCTGTGAAGCCATAAGAATGTGCAGTGATGTAG
Organism: Rhipicephalus annulatus; assembly: GCA_013436015.1. NCBI lineage: Eukaryota > Metazoa > Arthropoda > Arachnida > Ixodida > Ixodidae > Rhipicephalus > Rhipicephalus annulatus. The sequence goes on along the minus strand of WOVY01002552.1, from coordinate 246,119 downwards.
TTTGCCGCTTTCCAGTAGTATCTGGAATTTTTGTGTGTGTGAATGTACGAATGTTTCGGAGAAAATATATGAGTCATTGAAAAAATTGAAATGCATACCTATAAATTTTAGGCGTGGATTTTTTTTTAGTGATAACATATGTGATACCAAGAGTGAACCTTGGTCACAATGGAAAAAAAAAAACAAGAGCAAGCAGCCATAATATTGGCAAGCAGATCATGCTGAGGCTGATTTGCTGTTCTGCCATTGTTACCGTGGCCTTGTTTTTGAAAGTAGAATAACATATACGAACACATTTATCGAAGATAAACTTAGTCACAATGTACATATGTTAACTAAAACAAACACAGACCAGTGTAACATAATATATGTGCATAGAACACATGTGCACTTTCGGCATTGCGTTGGGCGTGTATAAGAAGAACAACGTTAATAAACATTTGAAACTAAATATACCTAAGTCTGCGGCACCCTGATATCCTAACATAATGTTTCACAAGTCTACAATATGTTACATTGTAGATGTTTACCATTTTTCATAGCATCTAAGTTAGATGCACATGAGAATTGAGAAATTTGTTTTACGTAAAAGTAGTCTACGATCAAACAACTTCCGGATGGTCAGAATAACTGGGAGTCCTTCATTTCAAAGTGCTTCATTGAGATGTGATTGATATACGATTTTCATCACCCCAAAACACAAATTTTGACAAATCAGTTTCATCCTCAAGCCCGTCATATATAACACTCAATGAAATATAACAGTCCCTAGGCAAGTACACACCAGCATAATATAAAATCAAGTAGCCTATCATGGGTATTTTTTTTCTAACACTATTCAGCTCTTGCTAGCAGCAGTAATTTATTATAGCCATATTAGAGCAATCAGACTTTTAGCTACGTTGCACTGCGCATCTGGCCTGATGATTTTCCTATTTTTTTTCAATTATATCCTTCTCACCTCAACGTAACAAGAAAAAAATTAGTTAACCTGTCTTTCTTGCATTATCTCTATACAGCATTTCACACTCGGACACGAATTTCGAGAAACTGAGGGGGGGGGGCGCTCTTCATGATGGTAGCAATGATGAAATCAGTTTCAAGCATAATGCAACAGTGTCATCGCAACGTTAAGCAAATGATCTCAGAGAAGTTAAATGCAATTTCAAGATAAATAATCAACGAAACTTTTTGTACTGTTACCTAAGAGCGAAGAAGTAACGTTCAAGTTTACTATAAGTTGGCAATTTATAAAGCTCTTGTTTTGATAATGATAAAGAGCGTGGGCAAGTTCTACGATTTACCATTTCTTATCCTGGAGCGCGATTCCCGCAGTGTCCACTTCGGGGGCACTTACACTTCAGCGGAGCACGTTTAGTTGTGTAAGAAAAAAATGATGCGCCGTGACGTGATGACACTCTTGACGACGTTGGCGCACCTAACCCGCTAACACATTCCCAGCGTAAAAAGAAACTAAGTAAACGAAATGTACAGTAACAGTACCCTTAAACAAACTTGAGAAGTATAAAAGTGCGTATGAACGTCTTGAGATGTTTGAAGAACGACGCAGGGAATTCGTACCGACCTTCCAGGTGCATCAGGCGGGCGGCCGCGTTAAGCCTCATTCAAGGGCTAACGTTATTATTATTAGAGTTTAGGCATGGTCTCAGAGATGTGCGTCCAAAAGTGGGTCTCTAGGGGCCCATTGTGGTGAAACGCAATCTGTCTTTCTCATTTCTGTAGAGAGTTGTGAAAGCTTCGTGGTGTCAAAATGACGTCGCGGAAAAGGACCAGAAACAGGTGGCGGGCTGCTCGCCAACTCCAGCCAATCAGTGGAGGCTGAATTGAGGCCTGTCCACTAAGTGGACACCGCGAGAATAGCTTGCTTGCGTTCCACCTATGATAACATGGCTCTAAAAAATCAGACATTGTTCTGTTTGATGACTGAACGATCCCTCTTGTATTCTCCTGTCCACGACCGATAACCAAGGTCTCATAACTTTTTTTAATCTCTTATTGTTCACAGGGGAGAAAGCGCGGAGAACTACGCCGAATTTCACCGATGGTGCCCATACCCGGAGTTGACAGGCATGCGCTACTTGCACGACATGCAGCCACCTCGTTTCTTGAAAACCCACTTCCAGTACCAACAGCAGCTCAAGAACCCAAAGGCAAAGTTCATATACCTGACCCGCAATCCGCTAGATGTTTGCGTCTCGTTCTACTACTACGTGCGGAGCGGTTCAGTATACCACTTCGAAGACGGCAGTTTCGACGACTTCGTACATGCTTTCGTCACCGCAGAAGTGGAGCGCGGAGACTACTGCGACCACCTCCTGTCCTGGTACTTACATCGTCACGAAGACAACGTCTTCTTTCTAACCTTCGAACAGCTGAAGAATGACTTCAGAAACACTGTATTGTCCCTGGCAAGCTTCATGGGGGAGGAATATAAACGCACGCTAGTGGAAGACGAAGAGGTGTACCGGAATGTCGTTGAGAAGAGTAGCGTGTCGTACATGTCCAAAGTCTATTACATTGATCAGTCTATACTGGACAAGTTGACGGAGAAAGATCAACCTTTCATAGATGCAGCTTATCGCTTCAAGTTGGCCTCTCCCGGCATGCTGAAAGGAACGACCATCGTACGAAAGGGCGTAGTGGGAGACTGGAAATCGCACTTTACGCAGGAACACCTAGAACTGATACGTGAGTGGATTGCGAAGAAAAACGCCGCCGGTGTGGTTCGAGATATCTGGGCAGACATGGACCTCGGCGGAATTGTCTGAAAGTCCGGGTTATATGTAATTGTTCTGATGAGAAAAATGATGCGCTACATTACTCAGCGAGTACTATTTACTTGAACTAAAGCGCGCATTATCGAAGTGACCGGACCATGTGACGAAGTTTAGATTGCACATCAATTTGCGATTGATGTGTTACGGCGCCCGACAGGTGGTGCCGTTTGTTGTCAAGATGCCAACGGCCTGTTTGCGTAAACACTTGCTGCGTGAGCGAGAAATGCTGCACTAAAGTGAAAAAAAATAAACGTTGAGACCGTTCACAGCTGCACTGCTTACACAATTTGAAAGGAATTCCGTGTGTGTTGTAAATGCTCACCAACCAAGTCATATTGTCGCTGACCTCTATTGTGATAAGCAGTTGTGCGTTCCATTTGTCCCAGTAAAGAACATGTTTTTTTTTTCTTGTCAAACCATCTCCCCTTCACACTTCCCCAGTGGAAAGTGGCAAATCAGATGCTTTCCAGTTAACCTCTCTGCATTTCTTCATACTATATATACCTCTCTTGTCAGTCTGTATATTTCCTCCCGTGCCCTTTGTGCATGTGGCTCTTTCCATTAGTATCACAGCTGCAGTGATTCGTGATGAGCTATTCGAAGCCGTTGCGCGCAGCAAAGATCTTCGCTAAAAAGAAGTGCGTGCGATAAGCGTTCTGAGGCGCGAGCGTGCGGCTCACACTGCGTGCAACAAGGTCGTAAAAGAGAGACAGTCAGAGGGAGGGAGATAAAGGCACAGGTCTCCTCTGCAATCAGCCGGCAAATAGTACAATGACTGAAAATGCGTTACCTGTCATAAAACCACGAGTGGACACAAAGCATGCGCACCCGTGGTGCTCGTAGTCAACTTATCTGAAATTCCGCGGCCTCCGCTGGGCGACGCTATCATGGTCCGCGGTCTATTCTGCTCGAGCGCTATGGACATGCGTGATTCCGGCATTAATGCAGACGGCACTACAAGCCAAAACCACGATAGGATTATGAAGCACGCCGTAGTAGAAGGCTCCGCGATTTCGTTCACCTGGTGTCCTTTAACGTGCGCAGATATCGCACGACGCACGGGCCTCTAGCATTTCGCCTGCGTCGAGATGCGACCGCCGCGGCCGGATTGGAATGCACGACCTTCGGTTCAGTGACCGAGTACCATAATCGCTACGCGTACAAGTGTGCTTCGGGCTGCGAAGTTAGGGGGTTTCTCGTCCTTACAGCCGCATGAACTACATCGATCACCGTGTTGAGCCGAGCTACGAGGTTAATTATTTTGACCGAACTTGACATATAGACTAAAATAATAATAAAACGAAGCGAAAACTACAAAAATGGCTAGTGCAGCGGTGCTCATCTTTTTGCCTTTTTTTCGCAAAATGTCATTCACAATGGAATACAAAAAGCCCAACGCTCGGTTCTTCCAAGGGACATTAGAGTATAGTGCCATCATTGGCAAGCACCAACACTATTACAGTTTAGAAATTAAAAGAAATATACCCTGCTTGGGTGACATGCGAGAAGCTGTCCAGGCTCATTTTCACATGGCATCAAAAATACTAACCCATTTCACGGCCTTTCACCGAAGGACGTCGAATCTTGGCGTAATTTCAACAAATAACCAGTTGGATACGGAACAACTTGTCCATAAAGAACACCTTGTATAATCTGTTATTGAGGCTGTAAGGCTAAATTATCCGGAACTAGTTCATCCAAAAATAATTGCTAGATGCCTCTATGAGAAACCTCAAAACTCCAAGTCGTAGAATTGTCGTGTGAGAGCGCACTCCAAAAACCGTTTTCTTCGGACTACTAACACTGAAAATATACGCTCTTGATGCTGTGTTCACTTTAATGATGGTGACATAGCCCGTGGTCATGTGCTGAACTCCTCTGGACTTTCTCGATGGGACTGCACATTGCAGGGCCTACGCACCCTTGACCTGGGTCGACCGTACTTTGCTGACAGGGCTACACAACAGGCGAGTAAAGAGTCTCGCCAGGCAAGACATCTCGGCGAAAAAAATAAAAAAATGGAATTGGTGATTATTATCTGGCTAGTGCCTATTGAATGGGCCTGTCAATTGGCTGTTATCTCGTACTTTTGAAATAATGCACATTTTATACTTTAAATGCAAGTATCTTAAAATATGTCCTTTTTTGTACTTACGTTTAACTCGGCAACCACACTATCTAGAATCATGTATTTAGGCCACTATTCTGATGAATAGGCAATATACTGAAGCAGGATCATTGTGTGAGCAAGTGCTGTTCTTTAACACAACATGTAATGGTTAATACCGAGTGATAACTAGATAACTGAACTAAAAAAATTACAAAGAAATTGCGTTTCAAGTTTCAGCGCTAAATCGGCTTCAGTCTAAAGAGGAATGGCTCACGATCACAATTATTGTAAAAGATTTGCTGGAACGCTAACGGCTATGAAGAGGGAGGTACATACACTTCGCCAAAGATACACGGCGGGTGGAGCGTTTCCTTTGTTTCCTTGACCACAAAAAACCAAGCCATTACCTCAGCTCAGATACTTCAAGCTCAGCTTGAAGTGTGGCAGCTTGGGCTAGTTGATATGGCATGACGGTAGTTATGAATCGAGAACAAAACGACGACACAGAAACAAGAAGCTCGTGTCTTTCGTGTCCTTCTTGTCTCTGTGTCGTCGTTTCGTTCTCGCGCTATAACTATCGTCAGCTTGAAGACTGCACAAACAGGGCAGGTGTGACAAAATTGGTAAATAATGTCGCTTGGTGAATGCGCACCGACATTCATATTCAAATGAGGGTGACGAAGCTAAAGCCGTTTCGCTTTAGTGCAGGAAAAAAAATACGTATAGTCATCGAAAGACACGAGGCTGTTTGTTTACGAGCAGTGTGAAGGTGAGCTCTGCTTGAACGGGCCAGATGGACCATGCACGTGAACACCAGCGTGAGTACTTCCCATAGGTTTGTTCTGTTCTACCCTTCCAAGATCTCACAGGCCATGCCATGGAGAAGCGTGCATCGCGGACATTTGATCGTGATCTTGCACGACGAAGGTCACAAAACACTCACACTGTCATTTAACGAAAGCGACGTTTTCTCTGAAGTGTTAATGATGTATACTTGGTAGTTCCCAAGGTATGGCTGCCATCGTAAATTATCGGGTGCAGACTCACAAAATTGGCGGCGTTTAAAGACATGATGAGGCCATAAACAATATGGATGGCAGTGAAAGTCCCTTTAGGGAAAGGCTAAGGAAATTACAGGCACAGGCATTTGCCTTTATGACCGATAAAAAACGGGTATAAAAATAGGTGGTTGGTTTTTTGTTTGCTGTAACCCAATGAAACCACCCGACAAGGAGAGCGAGGAAAGCATACGAAGCAGTAGCTATTATCTTCTCTGTACTAATTATGACAACTTATTGTTAATGTGGACCAAAAGGCACCTCTGTCATCAATAAGGCGTTCGAATTACGAACATCATCTCATTTCACTGATGTTTTCAGTGCAGTGTGTTCTGTCTCCTCCCATATTCTCAAGCTGTATACACCTTACTCGCCGCTACACAACGTCCAGTATCAGCCCAGAAAATGATTTCACGTGATATCGTCATAAAATGACGTCATAATTTGTTATGTGATATTTCGCATCATTTTATATGTCTGAGGCAATGTGAGTTCTGTTACCATTAGTGTTCACGAGGCCTCCGGACACTATACACCGAATTTTGCGATCTTATGAGACAAATTAAGGCCTTAACGAAGCGGAGCAGCCGAAAAAAATAACGCTGAGTAGTGTACTCCGAACAGGGGCAAAAGGAATTTTCTTTTCGGGGAGGGGGTGGTCATCTCCTTGATTTTTAAATGCAACACGGTCCGGCCTTGAGGTAGATTGCCATTTTCGGCTCTATATAAGTGACGGCAAAAAACATCTCGGCGTAGAGCACTGGTCCCGTGTGCCACACCCAGCGCACCACTGACTTTGAATACGCAAAACCACAAGCTTCATCAAAGAGCGTACGAAACGTATATTTCTTTCCTACTTCTAATAGTTGGCAAAGAAAACTTTGCGCGGCGACGTTGGCTGCGCATCGCTGGACTCGCTACGCGATCGAGGCTCGCGGTCCGGGGCTGAGTAGCGAGAGCTACTACGGCTGCGCAGCCTTGCCAAAGGTGACCGCCTATCCTCATCGTCGTCGTCGTCGTCTCCCGGTGTGTGGCGCTTCGGCTTTCCAGAGCGGGCTCTCGACTCGGGAAAAGAGCGGAACGAGGAAGCCTCGTCGCTGCACGTGGCCATGGGGGCCCGGCGCCCATGTGGCCTCAAACGCTGCGACGAGCGACCGCTGGTTGCTGCGATTCTGCACAGTTAACGAGACTTTGTTTCAGACATGCTGATGCAGTCCGTGTTGTAAAGCGCAGCTTGAAACACCTTTTGTCGTAAATCTCGGGACATTATCGCTGCCACACACAGATTATCTATCTATCTATCTATCTATCTATCTATCTATCTATCTATCTATCTATCTATCTATCTATCTATCTATCTATCTATCTATCTATCTATCTATCTATCTATCTATCTATCTATCTATCTATCTATCTATCTATCTATCTATCTATCTATCTATCTATCTATCTATTTGCCTCCGAGAGATGCTCCAATGATTTTCACCGGCTGGAGGGTTCTCAGACTAGCATGAGTAATAATGCATTTCGCAATCGCTATCCAGCCGCCATGGTCAGCCATCGAACCAGAGTCCACGAAGTTAGCGGCGTGACGCATTACCTGCTAAGTTACCACGGCGGGTGCAGTACTCCGTTTCATACATCAGGTGCAACACAATGGAAGCTAGCGAGAGTTCTTGCAGTAGAAGCGCTCGCACCAAGAAATAGTTCAATAATTTTACCTCCCACATAGTGCTTTTTTGCGACGTTTTTAGACTGAGTGACTAATGAATGGGCTATGTGGCTTAGAAATAAACAATGCATAAACAGGGGTTGTATCAAGCAGACGGTTCGACACAGTCCCTGTTTAAGGATTTTTTTTTTATTGGAAGCTACCACCATGCCCTTCCTACCGTTTTGTTTAGATATAAATGCATTTATATGATTATCAATAAATTGATCTCGATCGCTTCACGTCGCTTTGTTTTCCCATCCTGGCCTCCGTGATTAGTTTCAATAAAGCGTTCCAGGAATCAATAAAGGAGGCTATGTTTACAACGATGAAATCCAAGCTGGGGACATGCGTTCTTGCACATTTTGTTAACCGAACTTCTTGCATAGCGTACAACGCATTACGAACAACTAATTCATGTACGTCACTGCAAGTACACATATTCGCGCTAACTACTCCTCTCCCTTATGACCCGCAACGACACAGGATCATTTCGAAGTCTCTAATCGCATAATGCAGCAATATAAATGTTCTAGAAGAAGAAAATAGCTGAAATCTACATTAGGGCCAGGACAACGCATGCGCATCGTCCTCTGCACGTATATACATGCGCACCAAAGCATTGTAATTCGGCATTGTAGGCACCTGACAAATACATTCTGACACACATACCTGCGCAGTGAGTCCTGCAGCGCTGTGGGTGGCGGCGGCACCTCGCTACCGTATCGGGCCGATGCAGAAGGTGGCGGCGTCGGGTTGGCCAATCTCGATCCGGATGCCATTGGCTCGGCGACGCTGGACGATCCCGGGTACGAGCTCGAGGCGCCCTTGCCCGCCATCAGCCGCCTCACCAGCTTGTTCTGGTAGATGGGTGAGGCCAGAGTGGTAAATGCCTGCTGGACCCACATCACCCGGTTCTGATCCGCGGCGCCACCTCCGCCAGCGGCATCAATGGTGCCCTCGGCATTCCTACGGAACGAAAGACCAAGAATATAGCATAGTGCCCCGAGCGTTTCTTGTTTCAATTTTGCTGTATTAGTTTTACACCCATAAACACTGTCAGTAATGCTTGGTGCAGACCACACCTCAGTGCTCGGGATGCTTTGCGATTGTAGTAGATCGTTTTGTTAAGATTGTGCACAGGACGCGAACAGACAAGCTTATTGCAGAGCTTGCGTGATCACCATTGATAAGGCTGCAAAGTTCGAGGCGTGACGAACAAAAGACGGTGCGATCCAACCTTGATGCATCTTTATCAACGGCCGACGCTCTGTTCCCTACTTTCAGCGAACAGTGTGCATCGCTTGAAGTTCGATAAAGAAAAATACGCAGCTGATCCCCCTATACAAAAATTGGTATGACACGAAAATGAAACGTATTTTTACGGGGGTAGATGGCGTTTATTGTGCATTGTTTCAGCAACAGAAACAAAGTGCCACGTTAAGAACGGCAAGCAACTTGAAACTTGCAGCGCACACCTCAAGCAGAAAGCACGAACAAAATTGGCGCACATCGGATGAGCACGGACTAGCAACTCTCACAGCTTGACACTTAAGGCCCACTGTTAAAACAGAAAGACGCACGAAACGAGCGCGCCCCGCCACGGTGGTCTAGTGGCTAAGGTACTCAGTTGCTGACCCGCAGGTCACGGGATTGAATCCCGGCTGCGACGGCTGCATTTCTGATGGAGGCTGAATATTGTAGGCCCGTGTGCTCAGATTTGGGTGCACGTTAAAGAACCCCAGGTGGTTGAAATTTCCGGAGCCCTCCACTACGGCGTCTCTCACAATCATATGGTGGTTTTGGGACGTTAAACCCCACATATCAATCATCAATCAACGAAATTAGCGCACAAGTATGCACAAGATTAGCGCGAACAAATATCACAAATATCGCAATTCTTCCTGCGTCATATGTCAGCAAGGTGCTCCTTTCGTGAACGCGGCAGCGTGCGAAGTGACCTTCGTCCTCTTCCCAATTGCAAGCGCGCGCGCAGGAGAAACCACGCTCAGCGAAGGCAGTGCTTCGTGGAGGCGACGACCTTTAGAGCGCGCCCAAAGTGAGACCGTCGCGCCATCTCGTCACTAATAACAAAAACACGCTAAAGTTTCAAAGCTCTGAGGACTGTCAAACGGTGTATGGTGTATAGAAATAGCTTGCCGTTAGCACCGTAGGCAACGTATGCTCTGTGGCGTCGTGGTTAGCATCGCGCGCTCAGAATCGAGAGGTGGCTGGTTCGATTCCGCGAGACAAATGCTTGCTCTCTGGGATTCTTCTGAGCAATACTTTAGTATATAAATCGCGTCTACCGAGCCTTGGTGGACCTCGGCAAAAACACGTTCGTGTTTAAAAAAAGAGTATTGCTTGAAGTCTGTCTGCATCTCTCTGGTGCAGGTTCGCCCAAATTAAACATTTCGTTATGGATATATAGAAGTGGGGCGCGGTGCATGACATGGACTGACAGAACAACAGTCCTTCAGTCCATGTCGCGTACCATGCCCCACTCCTATCTTTCATAATGAACCGCTACCAACTAGCCCAAATGGCTGTTTTGCTACAATACAGAAAGACTTCGTCTTGAACCCGTAAACTGCTAATTTCTTCAAAGCCACAACGACGTGACAATATTTTAGGCGCCGCGGACAAAATGTACAGTAAGTGTGAAAAGTTTGTGTACCACTAAATGTGAGACTTTAAATTTTGTAACATTCAATCAATGCATTCCGCTGAACAGTACAGTACATGTTAAGGCATTTAGGAACAAGGCGGGTATTTGAAGGCTAGCTGGATTCAAATGAGCGAAGGTCACAGCACTGGACTGGTATATCGTCTGCGCGGCCTTCCCGCTTCATGCTGTGAAGCACTGGGGAATTCGAGCAACATAAGCACTGTGCCTTGGAACATGTGGACGCTCTCCGCAGGATTTTGTCGCTGTCACTCACCCTATATGTATACGTACCGATATACTTGTATATAAAAGTGCAAAAAAAGAAAATAAATTCCGAGAAAGACTAGGACGCGTGGAATCGAACGTGAAACCTCCGAGTCGTGAATGTGAGGGTTTAGCTACTGAGGAGAATAACCTTGAACGTTCAAACGGCAAGCTATTTATATCTACCACTTACCGCTGGTGATGGTCTTCTCGGAGTGGTACTATCGCGTTTTCAGCATTACCCGCAAGATGGCGCAATGAGCGTGCGGTGGAGCGCGTTCTCAACTCCCACGCATACTTTGCCCCTTAGAGCGGGGAAATAAGAGACGGTCCATGTTCGCAGGCGCACCCTCATCTTGCGGTAGGGATGATTGTACGTCTTGACTTGCACTGGCTTTTCACTCGAAAATTCCTGTTGTAGTTACCAGGCGCACAAAGGTCACTGCAATCATTGCACAGACTCCTTTTACGAAAAGCGCGCTTTTCAGATGCAGCGAAGTAACAACTGAGGCGCTTATTCGCGTTCATCCGTACCTGTGAGGACGTTTCGTGCGTAGTTTGTGCGTGACAAACGTGGGGCACGTTTCAATCTGCTTGTAATTCTGCATGTGACCTTACAATTTGTTGTCATCGCGTTCATTGTTTCACCTTAGTGGCAAGGCTGTAAGTTTCTTGGCATACAAACCCATAATAATCTTACAAGGAAACTTATATTTACAGATATTTACGAAGATTACACGCGATGACAATGCCTGGCACACTGGCGGGCTGGAACCAGTCTCTATCCACTTCGTAGTCTTTTCTTTCAGCCAGGGACCCTCTACCGCTTTATGCCCCAATCCCACTACTGCCTTGTGGCACTACCCCTTAAAGCCACGACCCGGCGCTTGTCACGAAAGGGGAGTTGGGTGACACATAAGGCTTCAGTGTTACGACGTGCAGAACAGTGGATGGTGGTGGCATTGAGTGCGCTTCGTCGACGACTCGCTGTATCTCGTAGGTGAGTTTGGTGATTTTGCGAAGGACTTTGTATGGTCCGTCATAGCGAAATAAAAGTTTTTCTGAGAGGCCGATGTGACGACATGGGGCCCACAAGAGTACGAGAGAACCTGGTGCATACGAAACTTCGCGGTGGTGACGATCGTATCGATCTTTCTGAGAGGCTTGAGAAAGCATGAGTCGTTCTAGGGCAATCTGTCGTGCTGCGTCGGCTCGCTCTATGGCATCGCGGACGTATGTGACAGGGGAGCTTGAACCAGCGGGAAGGAGTGTATCAAGAGGCAGAGAGGGTTCCCGTCCATAAAGAAGGTAGAACGGGGAATAGCCTGCGGTGTCATGTCTGGAGGCGTTGTAAGCGAAGGTGACGTAGGGTAACGTTGCGTCCCAGTCACGGTGGTCTGGAGAAACATACATTGACAACATGTCCGTGATAGTGCGATTCAGGCGCTCTGTAAGTCCATTAGTTTGTGAATGGTATGCCGTTGTGAACTTTTGGTTCGTGGAACAGGAACGTACGATATCCTGGACGACGCGAGATAAAAAGTATCGGCCTTGGTCAGTAACGAGCTGTCGAGGAGCGCCGTGATGCAATATGTTGCCATGCAGTAGAAAGTCGGCAACATTGCTAGCGCAGCTGGTTGGAAGAGCGCGGGTGATCGCGTAACGTGTCGCGTAGTCGGTCGCCACGGTAACCCATTTGTTCCCGGATGCAGAAGTGGGAAATGGCCCGAGAAGGTCGAGCCCTACGCGGTAGAATGGTTCAGCAGGGATCTCAATAGGGTTAAGAAGGCCAGCTGGAAGCGATGTTGGTCGTTTTCGACGTTGACAAAGGTCGCAGCTGGCGACATACTTTTGCACAGAGCGATATAGGCGTGGCCAGAAAAAACGGCGCCGGACGCGATCATAAGTGCGGGTGACTCCCAGGTGACCAGCGGCAGGTTCATCGTGAAGCTGTCGGAGAACATCTACACGCAAATGGGAAGGCACGACGAGAAGGCGGTCAGGACCATTAGGGCGCATGTTGTGGCGGTAGAGAACTCCTTTATGAAGGAAATACAAGTTCAGAGAAGTGGGTGGAGTAGCGGGACTCAGGCTTTCTATGATGGGAAGTAAATCCGGGTCGCGGCGTTGCTCAGAAGCGATATCAAGAAAGTCTGATATTGATAAGACGCAAGCCCCCGTAGCTCTCTCTGTGGCGTCTGGTGGATCCACTGGATACCGTGACAGGCAGTCCGCGTCTTGATGGAGGTGACCAGACTTATACACGACCGAGAAGGTGGGTTCTTGGAGGAGGAGAAACCAACGACCGAGACGTCCCGGGGGATCCTTTAGCGAAGAAAGCCAGCAGAGTGCATGATGATCAGTTACAACAGTAAAACTGCGGCCGAAGAGGTATGGGCGAAATTTAGCGAATGCCCAAACAAGAGCAAGACACTTTCTTTTGGTGATGGAATGGTTGCTCTCGGTAGGGGATAAAAGGCGGCTGGCGTAGGCGATGACACAGTCACGTACATGCTGACGCTGAGCTAAAACAGCACGAATTCCGTGGCCACTCGCGTCTGTATGAACTTCTGTTGAGGCAGTCTGATCGAAGTGGGCTAATATTGGCGTAGTCGTGAGGGCTGCAATGAGCACCGAAAATGGAGTGCTCTGAGCCGAATTCCAAGTAAATGGGACGTCTTTTTTAAGAAGCTCGGTGAGAGGCCACGCCATATCGGCGAAATTTCGAATGAAGCGGCGAAAATAGGAGCACAAACCAAGGAAGCTCCGGGCATCCTTAGGAGAAGAGGGCACGGGAAATTGAGTCAATGCGCGAATTTTGTCCGGATCGGGCTGTACCCCAGATGCGTTAACGAGGTGACCAAGTACAGTTATTTCGCGACGGCCGAAACGGCATTTGAAGTAGTTCAGCTGGCGACCAGCGTTGCGGAATACTTGGAGAATACTGGACAGTCGCTCTAGATGGCTTGCGAACGTCGGTGAAAAAACAATTATATAATCTAAGTAGCATAAGCAAGTGGACCATTTGAAGCCGCGCAGAAGGGAATCCATCATGCGCTCAAAGGTGGCCGGCGCATTACAAAGCCCAAACGGCATTACTTTAAATTGGTATAACCCATCGGGGGTTACAAATGCTGTTTTTTCTCGGTCCCGTGGGTCAACAGCGATCTGCCAATGACCAGATCGAAGGTCAATGGACGAGAAAAACTTTGCGCCATGAAGGCAGTCAAGGGCGTCATCTATTCTTGGTAAAGGGTAAACGTCCTTCTTAGTGACCTTGTTGAGATGTCTATAGTCAACGCAAAACCGCCATGTGTTGTTCTTCTTCTTGACAAGCACGACCGGGGATGCCCACGGACTAGATGAGTGTTCGACGACGCCTTTGGCGAGCATTTTCTCGACCTCTTTCTGGATGACAAAGCGTTCGGCAGCGGAGACGCGGTAAGGGCGGCGGTGAATTGGGTTGGCATCGCCGGTGTTGATGTGATGGGTCACAACTGATGTCTGGCCTAAAGGGCGGTTGTCAAGATCGAATATGTCCGCATAGGATGTCAACAGACGGTGGAGGTCTTGCGCTTCGGAGGGCGAAAGATGTGGCGCTATCATTTTGGCAATGTCAATGCTTGACAGGTTGGGCACAGTGAGCAAGTTGACGTGCGGAAAAGGTTGCTGAGCCGACAGTTCAGAAATATCACACTCTTGTAACGACGACATGACACCTAGTTTAATACCAGCAGGCAGCACGTGCGTGGAGAAACCAAAGTTCAAAAGAGACAGATGGGTCTGGTTGTGGCATACTCTCACCACGGTGTGCGGGACAGCAATGGAGTGCTTTAGCACAACGTCGGTAATAGATGAAACGACATATTCACCATCGCGCACAGGCGGATCACACACGAGCTGCATGTAAGCCGCGGCTTGCGGCGGAAGATGCAGGAACTCGGTGGCACAAAGGCGAATTTGAGCAGCAAGGACAACAGCGGCGTCAAAAGGCAGTTCCAACTGAAGAAGACCCGTCGAGCAGTCGATTAGGGCGGAGTGCGCAGAGAGAAAGTCGAGACCAAGAATCACGTCCTGTGGGCACTGCTCAAGCACGGTGAACAATACGACGGTCTGGCGCCCAGCAATACACACGCGAGAGGTACACATGTCGAGAACGGTAGATGTGCTCCCATCGGCAAGCATTGCTGCACACTTAATAAGAGGTGTGATCACTTTTCGAAGTTTAATACAGAGAGCAGCGCTCATGACTGAAATTTGTGCACCAGTGTCTATGAGGGCTGTAACGGTAACGTCATCCACCAGAAGGTCCAAAATATTGCGGCGTGTAGGAATCGTCAACAGAGAATTTGCAGAACGGGTCATTAATGCAGCGTCACCTCCGGGAGCTGCATGGTCTAGTTTCCCGAGGTTGAGGGCCCAGGTCGTGCAGGGGACCTGGATCGAGAAATCATCGGCGAGAGAGATCGGTGGCCTTGGGGTGATGGTGACCGGCTGAACCTTCGGCCCTGAACGTTAGTAGGAGCAGGCTGTGGATCGTACGGAGTAGAAAAGCGGCGAGAATTGCCTTCAAAGCGACGCCATGTCCCAGTGTTCCAAGATGAATTGGATGTCCAACGATTGCGACAGTAGCGTGCAATGTGGCCGACGCGAAAGCAGTGAAAGCAGATCGGTCTATCATCCGATGTTCTCCATTCAGCAGGGTTCCGGTAGCGGGAAGGGTAGCGTGAAGGGTACACCGGAATCTGGTTAACGAAAACCGAGCTCTCGTTAGTGCGAACAGCGCAAACAGGTGCGATGCCGAGATTTGCTATTTCTTGGCGAACGACGGCTTGGATGAGGGAGGCGGTGGATGCGTTGTCTTGAGGACCATCACAGGCGACGGCTGCAGGAGCCATTGCTTCGAGTTCGCGGCGAACGATTCGGGTGACATTTTCGGACGATGTAGCTTGCGTGAACTTGGGGTTGTCTTCGCAGGTCGAAGTGGCTGCAGTAGTAGGCAGACGCGCAAACTGGCGGGTTATGCGACGGTTCTTGGCGTGCTCGAAACGCTGGCATTCCTTCACAACCGCGTCGACGGTGGTGCAATCTTTAACGATCAACAGATTGAAGGCGTCATCGGCAATTCCCTTTAATATGTGAGCGATTTTGTCAGTTTTGCTTATGTTCTCGTCCACCTTTCGACAGAGGCCCAATACGTCCTGTATGTAAGATACATATGATTCTGTCGATGTCTGCACGCGACATCCCAGGTCTTTCCTCGCGGCCTGCTGTCGCCCAAATGGCCTGCCGAATAACTCGAGAAGCTTGCTGCTTGCTGCTGCTTGCTGCTGCTTGCTGCTGCTTGCTGCTGCTTGCTGCTGCTTGCTGCTGCTTGCTGCTTGCTGCTGCTTGCTGCTGCTTGCTGCTGCTTGCTGCTGCTTGCTGCTGCTTGCTGCTTGCTGCTGCTGCTGCTGCTGCTGCTGCTGCTGCTGCTGCTGCTGCTGCTGCTGCTGCTGCTGCTGCTGCTGCTCTTGTGGGTTGGCCTGTTGAGCCATTGCAGGAAAATGAAGGTGGCGACCACTCCGAAGTTCCGTGTTGGTTTGCCGGAAAAGCCAGGTAGGCGTACCCAGCACCTCCACCAATAATCTTACAAGGAAACGTATATTTACAGATATTTACGACGATTACACGCGATGACAATGCCTGGCACACTGGCGGGCTGGAACCAGTCTCTATCCACTTCGTAGTCTTTTCTTTCAGCCAGGGACTCTCTACCGCTTTATGCCCCAATCCCACTACTGCCTTGTGGCAATATCGTTTATATTGGTGACCACCTTTAATACTTCAGTATCCTGCGCTCTATTGTCGCAAAGAAAACCTGCGATACCGCTATACTAGCTTCGTTGTGACATACCTATGGCAACAACGCTTCACTTTTTCTTTTCTAACTTCTGCTATTAGAGGAAAAAAACATTAAAGGTATTAATATTTCGTGTAGTTTTACTGCACCGTATAACTTTGTGGTGAGGCACGCCGTTGTGCAGAGCTCCGACCATCTGGGATTCTTCAACGCACGTCGACATAACGAAGTACACGGCCTCAAGCATGTCACCTCCATCGAAATACCACCACCACGTGCAGTTACAAAGGAATATCATTGGAAGTCATTGTTAAATGGTCGAAACCGAATTCGACGCGTGAGGTGGTGATATTGCAAACAAAATTCTAAAATAGTAATAAACCATCACGCAGGTCCTTAGCTTCAACTGACCATGAACTAGTGATTTACGTACTCCACTGATTAGAAGGCATACGGAAGTGCGAAACAGCGAAATAACGCTAATGCACGCCTTGCGTTGTCGAGTCGCCGATATCACGGTGGAGAAAGGTGCGGTTACAAGCTTATAAATAGAGTATTGGTACTGAGTTGCGTGAAAAAAAAAATGTTTCATGGAGAAAACACTGTTGCCTTGTTACCGTTTTGTCTCCTTTCTGCGTGATCGCCCTAAGGGCCTCAGCCGTATGCGCCAGGGATTCAGTACACGAGCAGGTCCAACTTAAAATCCTGGTAGGGTTCACAATGGGACTACTCTGTAAAATGCGTTGGCTAATACCTATAGTAAAAATTTAAAAGTTAGGAATATTATTTCGGCCATCACACGTGGACCACTTTCGCAACTCCAACAGCGCATGGTCAGGGGGTGAAAAATATGATGCAGCAATGACGACTCAGCGGCCATGAAATAATCCTGTTATAGGCCATTCCATCGGGCGAGGAGCAGCAGACCGACAACCAGAGCTGCCATCCTTTGTGGAGCGTGCCGACGGCACAGAGTGTATGGGTTGATGCTTGCATGAGGGGCGTTTTCGAACAATTTTAGCGTGTTTTAGGTCGAACTGCACACTTACTTCTGTTTTATTGTGACGTCCACCAGTGAAAGCTCAACATGAAGCCACTGCGCCATTTTTGGTTCTTCTAAGAACTACAAAACAAAGGAAATTGCCGCCTGATTGAGTGTGCGGTACGCATCACAATACGCTAAGCGTTTGCGGTTGCTTTATGGTGCATCGTTTCTGTTACGTGACGAGTTCTATACCGGCAAATGCCGCAATATACAAGAAATACCAAGTATTTCCCTCGACCGGATTTCATTCGGATAGGGTTAGCTTGATGACCAAACATAAGCGGTCAAATACGGCCCTGACCATTAAAAGGCAAAAAAAAATTTACAGCGCGCTCTAGTTGCCACCTGTGTTGTTTTTGCTTCGTTTTATTACTATCTTAGTAGGATGTGTGTGGTCAAAACAATCAGCCTCGTAGCTCGGCTCAGTACAGTAATCGATGTAGTCGATGTGGCTGTATATGGACGTCAAAATCCTCACTTCGCAGCGGGGTAACCGTCATGACACATTTAATTTGTGCTGCGCACCGGCCTTGTCAAAACCCAGTTCGCTGAATTCTACATGAAAATGGGGTGGCGGAATACTTGTCGTGGGTGTACAACTTCCGTAAGACGGCGGTATAGATCGTGCACGATGTGCGTTATTAAAGCTAAATAATAAAAATGAGTTCTGTTACTTCGTGTTTGAAATAACTACTTCAGGAAGACGATTTTTAGGGGCGAAGCTCCTTATGGCGTGGCTTGGGCGTCCCTCGTATGTAACCACCAGTGGCACATACCCGAAAAAGGTATAACACTTGACCTCCAAGGTGGTGCCAGTGAGAGATTTCTTCTGTGCGTTGTTTAACAATAAAAAAATGCTCAATGTACATGCCAATGGCTGCTAATGGGAAATGAGAGACATGAGCATTTAGCTTTTAGTCAACGCGCACGCTGCGATCCCCATTAGCAGCCATTGGCATGTACATTGAGCACTATCGGACAAGAAAGGAATGCTACATTATACTCGCTAGGTCTAACCTCCTTAGCTTTAGAAAGGTTTAGCGAGCGTTGAGCCTCAGTGCCATGAATACAATAAACTTGTATATACCATGAATGAACTCAAGGTGGTTAAAAATGAGAAGTAGATACGAAGCGCAAGCCGTAAGAAAGTAAAAGCCGAATTCTCCTGTCTCTCATTTCTCATTAGCAGCCATTGGCATGTAAATTGAGCCCTATCTGACAGGGAAAGGTTGCTACGTTATACTCGCTGGGCGTAACCTCCTTGGTTTTCGAAAGGTTTAGCGAGCGTTTGGTCGCAGTGCCATGAATACAGTGAACTAGAATATACCATGAACTCGAGGTGGTTAAAGATGGCAAGTGGACCCAAAGCGCAGGCCGTAAGAAAGTGTGCGTGTGCCACCTCTCGTTTAGTCCTTGGAATGTCCGCTGGATGGCGGTGCTTCTATATGGGGAATATATGATAAAAAGATGCGAGATGGTGGGACTTGGAGTGTTGAATAGATGAACGAACGGACACACAAACAGATGCATGAATGGACGCATGAACGGACGCAGGGGCGGATGCATGAAACAACGCAGGGACGGGCGCACAAACAGACGCATGGACGGTCACACAGACGGACGCATGGACGGACGAATGCTTCACCCCACTCTCCATCATTCACTCCGTGGATATGCTGCCATTTTTTGTGTGGTCAAGAAGCGCGTCTAACTAGTTGATGCAGATATATGTACAACATAGTTATTAATCCACTTCTAAGAGCAAAACAAAACTAAAGCATGCTGTTGCGGTTGTCTATTGTTTCTATACCTGTCCATTTCGCCGCTTAGCTTTGCGAACGACCGCCAAGATTACGCAAAAGCCGTACAACTGGTAGACAAAATTATTTAATAAAGATAAACTCGTGAATGGCTCTTATGCCGATCATGGGCTCGAGCTCGGGCGCCTTATGGGCAGAAGAAACTCCTAACCATCTTTACTATACCGCCACCGCAATCCAAACTTCAAGACTCTAAAAAAAGAAAAAGGAGCATGCTGGAATATAAACATCCATGCCAGCCCCTCCCTATAAACAGTTATAATTTTTTCTGCACCCAAGGGTAATAAATGATCGAGTGATAAGGTGTAATTAAATGTCGAGCAACACATAGACAACAGTCGGTGAGCAACAAAGAAATGCCGTCATCACCAAGAAATCACCACTTCGCGCTCATGAACGATTGCATGTACGGGTGATAGTCGCACGACAGCATAAACAGACGGCGAGTGCGACGGGTGATAGTCGCACGACAGCATAAACAGACGGCGAGTGCGAAAACATTCCTGAATATTACACTGAACGAAACAATTCATTGTATCCTCAAAGGGTGTCATAACTTGCTTCCCCACTAGAAGGGATAAAAATATTCTAATGTTTATTCAACAGAAAGAGTGCCGGAAACATACGACACTGACGTGCACTTGCGATATCATGTGCGATATGTTCGCGCCGTCGCATACTATTGTGTGTGACCCCGAATAGATCAAAACCTTTCAGGTAGTCTCACATGCTCATTTCCTACTTATGCTGCATCATTTGAAATGAAGTTTGGCGCACCAGAACGAAAAAAAAAAACGACTGTAACCGAAACCGTACAAATAACTTCATAGAAATGCGGAGCTTCGCACGCTCCAGTGGGTTGCTAGACCAGGTACGGCGCCGCCCGTTAGGCAATATGGCGGGCCTATGTTAAAAAGATCTATAGACCATTTAGAGGCATCGCTAATAGGTGAAAAATTATTCTCATTATACTTTTATGTCTTCCTGCAAAACTAAAAAGTGTGATTTGGGGACCATTTGTATGCTTACCCTTTGAATCCTTTCGGCACGCGGACCCACTCCTTCATGGGAGGTACATTAAGGCGGCTGAGCATGTTTCTGGCTTGGTAGTTTCTGGGCGCGGCACCAGCCTCTGCATTGTAGCCGTGGTATTGGGACTCGGGTGCCTGCTGACGCGCTGACTGCTGCGGTTGATGCAACTGCTGCTGAACTTGGGTCTTCTGGCGGCTGTTAGACGGTCCGGGTTCGACATCTGGCGCGTCTTCCCCGTCGTCGTTGTCGTCGTCGCTGTTGCCCGAGCCCGCAGCAGATTTCTTGCTGCTCGCAGGTCAAGCGGAGGTAAAAGAATTTTATAGAGCTTGTGTTGCAAGCACGTAATAATAATAATAATAATAATATAATAATAATAATAATAATAATAATAATAATAATAATAATAGTGCCCCACCGCAGTGGTCTAGTGGCTAGGGTAGTTGGCTGCTGAGCCTCAGGTCGCGGGATCAAATCCCGGCTGCGGCGGCTGCATTTCCCATGGAGGCGGAAATGTTGTAGAACCCTGTGCTCAGATTTGGGTGCACGTTAAGGAACCTCAGGTGGTCGAAATTTCCGGAGCCCTCCACTATACGGCGTCTCTCGTAGTCATATGGTGGTTCGGGGACGTTAAACCCCACATATCAGCCACTCAATCACTAGTAGTAGTAGTAGTAGTAGTAGTAGTAGTAGTAGTAGTAGTAGTAGTAGTAGAACAGACTAGGATGAAGATATGGTACACATTCATAAGAGCACGCTTGACGGGCGATGCCGCTACTCCTTTGTTAGAGGACTAAACGCTCAAGGCACCGGACATTGATCCACGTCCCATTAGCGACAAGACTTCCCTCACAATCCGTTTTTTTTCTTACTCTTACACTTGTAGCTACGAACCATTTTCTCAGGCGCTCTTTAGCAAGGTTGTCGGTTGAGTTCCATGTCTACTTTTGTGTGTTCTGTGGGTGACCTGTATGCAGCTGTCTTTTGCGAAAGAAGTCGGAGGAAGTTCAAGGTCTGCAATGCCGGCAGAAATTGTGTTGAGAAAAATAGGAGACAAGACAATTTTGGAAACTATTTAAGCCCTCAGAGGAGAGTGGTACGCTAGCTCTTGCAACAAACCAACAAAATAGAAGAAAAGCGAGCCAATTTTCAACACGTAACAGCTACTTTTAACACATGTCCCTCTAAAAAGACTATGTTCCCTTACGGTTGATATACTATGACCGGTTATTCAGGGCTCCTAAAGCCGAAGGTTTCGCGTTATTTTTTTTTCTTCGCAACTAACACAATTTTTGAATCGTTTATGACGACGAAGACACATTAGAAATACATGTTAGTTGGAAAACTTCTGCACGTGGTAATAACGTGGAGTAGTTCGGATACGTACCGCTTAAAAATCAGCCATGCAGCCATCCCAACCCCCATGACAGCAATCACTGTCACAGGAACAACCCAGGAGATATACTCCTCCACCGAGTTACCTGCGCACCACACGAATAAAGTAAAGCTTTTAGCTAATAACTCTCCCATGAGTTGTAATTTTGGATGTACAGATAAGTGTGCAACATCGCATACAAACAGACTAATGGAAATTCATCTTGAGGTATTCATATGAAAGCACTCATAACAAGAGATGTCAACATGCTGCGAAAGTATTGGATGCGGCGTAACGTGTATATGAGTAATAAAATAAAACAACACAAAAACAATTTAAATAGCGTGTAAATTGCTAAGAGATGAAATGCGGTGCACTAGCACCCAATAAAAACATTCACGAACTTATTAAAAACATTCTTTGGTATACATGATCAACAGTGCCAGCAATTCCCTCCAGTACTCTTTTAAAGCCACGTATGCACAACGGTTATTTCAATACATTACGAATATGAACGCACCTATAAAACCTATTGATCACGAGCAAAATACATAAGTACTGCATTTTACACAAAGTAACAAAATTGACTTATAACTAAATAGCTTGCTTCCGGAAGCGAAGCAAAAGTTTTGTTACTGGGAGGGGGGCACACTCGTTAAGCGATGTCCTTCGAGTAATGTTTGGGAAGGGGGGTGGATGGAGGCTGAGAACTTATGTGGCGTATTTAGACTATGTTGGCTCTCGAGAGGAAGAAGGCAAACGGGATTGGAGACCACGCCTCCAGCACCACCACCCCTGCCCGCCTCTCTCAATTGCGTTCTAGGTTATTTATGACAAAGCAAATGTAATAAGAATGTCCGGCCCCCAGAATGGCTAATCTGACATTTCGTGACACGCGTCACAAGATTAAGCAGAGGATAGTTACGAGAATAAGCATTACCTCTGCGAAAACTTCTCAACGAATTTATGTAGGAAAAGAGTAATAAAGCGTCACTCACCACCGATACACTCAGCGTGGTCCTTGAGGACGTGAGGAGGCTGGCAGGAGCAGAGCCGGTTGACGCACTCTAAGTACGGGTTGCTGGCCGTGCATTCCTCGTTGCTTCGGCACTCGTCGAACAGGTCCTTGGCTGCGTGCAATGAAATTATCGACCTTTAGTCACGATGACTCCTCACGATGACTCCTTCTTTGACACGGCAAAATGGATACATCATAGTTTTTAAGCAAAAAAGATTTGTTATTTCCAGCCACCTGTGGTTTAGTAACTTGCCCCAGATGTTACATGAGAGTTGTGAAGAGTAACGCTGGAAGGAAAATGAATGAAAAAGCATAGAGTTGTACATTACTACTATTATATGCACAATACTCTATAATTGGTCTACCTTATAGACTGCGCCACAATACTCGGTGAGATGTATAAAACGAATCAAAGTAAACACTTTTATTCAATGCATACATCTGATAGGTACGTTCGTCATAAGTAGCAACGGTAAGCCTAATAGATGGTAGATAACAAATAGGGAAGTGCTGTTGCAGCGAATCGACACCGTTTTTTTTTAAATATCTAAATTAACATACAAGGAGACGTTCATTACATATGTGAGATGCACAAAACTACCATTTTTTTTTGCAAATAACTCGCCCCTACTATAACACGCATCACTAATTTTTACTACACAAAAACAAAAGCAACTGCAGCTAACTCCTGCATATAACCCATACTCCCACTCTTTAAGCTCATTTTGCCGTTTCTTGATACTGGTTATATGCGAGAAAATACAGTAGAGAAAGGTGGAAACCACTCAGAGTCCATATTGACAGAATCCAGTATCGCTAAAGTTGAGCGCTTGTCATTGTATATGTACCCTATGCAACGCATCTGCATGGTCTTCGCTGTTTTTGAACACATGACCAAGACGCCATTGGGCGCCTTCCCACCCGTCCAGCGAACCCATGCTGATCTATCACTGATTACATCCTGAGTGAGTACACGAAAGCGTTGTTTACGTTTTCAGTCGTCATTATTACAACTTATTTGACCCGCAACGCAAATGGATTGGTAGGCCTTGGGAGCTCTATCACCCTTTCATGCTTCGCGCTGAAACTGTTTCACTTCGTTTGCACACCGAATGGTATACAGCGAAGCCCTTTCGGCCAGGCACACTCTTACGAACTTAGCTTTGTCACTGAAAACGCACCAGTGACGCATCGCACGACACCGTTGAAGGTGGCTTCGACGGGCCGGTAGAAGGGGCACTGGCAGCGGCCGCTAACCTCGCCTGCATGTTTGATGCAGATCTGGCTCGGCGAACGCCTGCAGTCTCGGTCGTCCTCGCACTTTTCGTGCCGCTCGGGTCGTATCGGTGGACGGGGCCCTAGAACCGGAGAATTACGAGATCGAGCTTTAAAACACAAATGGGACAAACTGTCATATCGGATGCTTCTCTTAACTACGAAGTAGTTGATTGCGGTTGGTATTGCAAATAAACGTCAGGCATCAGTGGAGCAAAATGTAGTGCAGTAAATAGACGACTAGGATGTTAATAAAGTGTTCTACATATGTTCTAGCCGTATGTTGCGCGCATTCCTGCACGCAGAGCTGCATAATGGATTCTTTTCTCGTGTGTAATACATATTTAGGTAAGGTGTGATGTTTCACATTGCTCCACATTGCCCAAGAAGCGTTAGAATGTTTCTATTATAAAAAAGTACCAGTGATAAAGTATTTTACTCTTAAATTCATTTTCAAGAAGTTAAATACATCGCCAGCGTACCTCGAGTCATAGCGTACTTCTTCCGCAGTATCTTCTTGTAATAGTTTTCGTCCATACTGTCGTCCCCTTCAGCGGCTAATTTCGAGCCTTCTAATTCGTCGTTGGCTCGAAAGGCACTCAGCCCTTTGCCAGGTTCTGTGCGATCAGCCTCGTCGTCACCACGCCGGTCATCACTAGAATGCAACGAATGAACAACACAAGGCCGCCTATATTCATGGAGTCCCTATATCAACGCCTCATAGAGTATAATACACTCCATGCAAATCAAAAGGTCGCAAACGTTCTGCAGCAGATTGAAACTTGAAGGTACCAATATTCTTGAAGATGGGTAGCCCGAGTGAGAGTTTCGACTGGTCGTCTTGTCTTTTTTTGGAATGCAACATAACCTGTTGCTGCCTTGAAGACAACACCACTTGCAGAAACATTGGCTCTAGCCACACCCCTTGCTCAAGAAAGTTCATGTGTACAATTCATGTGTTACGTATACGCATGATATATTTCGCAGTCAGCCGGTGTATAGAGTTGCGTTATCCGCACTTAAAATGTCACAGTTCGCATTGAAATCACGTTAGGCTGACAGATCTCGTAATTCATCATTAAGGTATGGTATGGCAAGTATCTTGTACTCTGTGTGCTGTGGTCTCGGGTATACGGAGAGATGTGCATGTTCTCACCCGTTGAACTGTAGCGATGGTGGTGGTATCACGTTTTCCAAAGGCAAGGCGCGGAGCAGCTGTAGAAGGGCTTGACATGCGCACAGCCCCAGAACAAGATGCATGCCTGAAAATGAAAACGTGATCGTTCGAAAAGCCAGAAATATTTCATTTCTTGTGAACAGCAAACATTCACCATTGAACGAAAAATGAATGAGAACTGTATGCCCCTCGCCAGACATTGTTCGGTCCAACCCTGGACAACAATTTAATTTCCGCTCGTCATGACCTCACTAAAAATGATTTAGCTTTTGACATGCAGCACCAGCTTACCCAGCAGAATAGCCCTTCTGACTGGGCCCAGGAGTAATAAAACCGCGTTAAGTGCGAAGAAAGAAGTGTTCGATTGGCTTTTGTCTTTGTCAGATGCATTGAAAGCAAAAGATAATGACGTCAAGAAAGCATGGAATATTATTCGGTGCTTATTTTTTTGTAGTAATATGATTACGAATAAAAATGAAAGAAAATGAAGCGAGAAAAAATTAGCAATTACCACAGGTTGCACTATGTCTCACAAAACCGGGTAATAGCAAAACTGCTGGGAACGTTTGAGCTTCTCTCGTTAAACATCTGTACAAAATGATTGCGTGGTGCTTGAGAGGGCGCTGATTAATAATACTTCGCTATCCATGACACGCTACAACAATTGGATGACACTTGAGCTTTGCCTTCAAGAATTGGTTGCGATAACGTAATCGGGCCTCGTGACCAACACCTTGTGAACTGACAACCCAGTTCGGTTCTCGGTGCAAGCCTCAACCATATCATACGAACGCGAAAGTTAGCATTCACATTTTTTGGACGAGTTGGTAATCGTAACTAGAAAACATATTAGGCACTAGCATACAAGGGCGCATTGTGGTGTCTCTCTTACGTGGTGGTGTCTGTCTTACATGGGCGGCAAATATCGATTAAGACTTATGCACAGACGTGAGCATTTAGTGACAGAGAGTTGAATGATCCATCAGAAACACCAGGGCTGCATGTTTGAGCTCCCCTTGCTTAACATCTGTGCAAAATGCTTGCACTGTGATTGATGTCGGTCGGTAGTTTTCTATCGAGGACACATGTAAAACATATCTCAAAGCAGCTATACCGATAAAGCAGTTCTCGTTGGTTTAAAACAAGCAAATTTCTTGTCACTACCTAAAAGCACAACACAGGGCAGGACGATACAGGCACACTATAGACAATTATTTCTCGATCAAGTTCTCTTCGTCAGGGCACCACAGCTTTTGTGGCGACTTCGCTTGACGAGACACGACAGACTCTCGATGCAACAGAGTGCAAAGTATTGCCAACACCAAAATTAAAATTCCGTAGAAATAACTTAATCAAAGTTTTAGCCTGCAAAGTAGTTCTATCATTTTGCATTTCGTCACTGCAAATGTGGGCAATGTTTCGAAGGCTGGTGCTTGCGCAAGGTAATTGGTACTAGAAATCTGTGGCGTGGTTTTAATCATGATGATAAATTCATCTTTGGCCACTACTTCATTAAAACGGTGTCACGCAAGCTAAAACAGACAGTCCCAAGTACGTTACGGTTATGTTTTCCCTTCTTGTTGTACAGCACTGTGTTAGTAAAACAGACGACAACTACCGAAGCAAACTGATGTCAGCATGTGGTAGTCGCAATCAATCGAGGGATCTCGTTAGGCCTCGATAGTGATACCTTCAAACGCGCATTTTTATTACACGGAGAGCGAGGCTGCTGTGAAAATACATGGCGAACCCGGAGAAATTCATGTGATTCGTAAGTAATCTTTGCAGAGACTGAATTCGGGAACTTGCCTGGTGTTTCCGTTCGAAAAAGCCCTTGACCAGATACGCGCGAAGCTCGTGCGGTGTTGTTGTTGTTGTTGTTGCCCCTTCGCAACAACAACAACGTGCATGCGCTGACGTTTTCTTCATCGCTAGGTTGCTTGCTTGCTTGCACTTCTGTTCTGGCTCTTACCCACTACGGGGGATTAGCCTAGAACACGGCGGTTGATGCAAGCGAAAAATTAGGGTCTATGCAAGTGAAGACAACGCAGTGGGTACATAGCAAGCTCTAAAGCATTTCACGCGCATAATTTCTCGTGGTTCAAAGCATGATATCCATTACAAAGGAGGTAGCCATATACGAAAGCACCACTGACACAAGCCACTTTCTTTATCCAGCAATTTGGCGTGAGAACTCCCAGAGGCTGTCACGTAGATCCTGTCACGTAGATACTAGCATCCTTTCATGTTTCATTTTATGTTCATTCTATGTTGTTCACGTCTTATTTTGATCATTTTATGTTCCATTCATTAGCTCTGCGGCATTTCCACCATTGCATTGCTGTATTCCTGACTACCCCTGACAACTTTAGGGATTTTATCATCACTCATCATCATAAGTAACCAAGGAGTTGCATGGCTACCGAGCGCCGCGCCAAGTGCCGCTGTGAAATCGACCTTTCTAGAGTCACTGGTACCCAAAGGTAGCACACGCAGTAACTCTAGACCTTTCTCCTTACGTCTTTGCTTTTCTATTATGTTACCTTCGTGCGCCCTTGGACCAGCAGAGTAGATTTCATTGAGTAAAAAAGGATGCAGAAAGCATTTTCCTGACTTCATTCACATGACTTCATTCTTAAACAGTCGTATGCTGAAAGAGGAATGCTGCGTTACAGTTCTTCAAACATAAAAAGCACACGGAGTCTCTGAAACTTTAAACAAGATCGATAAACGTGTCGAAAGAGAGCCACACACTTAATCAAACAGCGTACAATCACGTATATTTTCTTTTCATTTCTTATAGTCTGCAAAATATACTTTGCGCCGTGGTGACGGCAGCGCGTCGCTCGACTCGCTGCGCGTCCTGGGCTCGCGCGCAGCCGCTGAGTAGCGAGAGCTGCTGTGGCTGCGCAGCCTCGTCAGAGGCGACCGCCGGTCCTCATCGTCGTCGTCGTCCGCCGCATAGTGGCGCGACCTCTCGGAGCGGGTCCCGGGCGCCGGGAACGAGCGAAACGAAGACGCTTCGTCGCTGCACGTGGCCAGCGGGGTGCCCCGTCGGTGATGGGACAGCGAGCGCTGCGACGAGCGGCCACCGCCAGTGACATCCGCGAGCCTGCACGTTGAAGCATTCTAAGAGTACGCTTCAGGCGAGCCGGTCTAACATCTGGTATAACCTGTCGTGGTACACACCTGTTGCCATAGCAGTCATGGGAACAATGGACTCCTGGTATGTTAAACTCAGATACCACTAACAGGGCAGACAGAAACATACCCCGCATCTATGGACGTTCATTACGTCATACACTGTGTGCATAACTGGACAGCGACTCCACCTTCACCATGTTGTGAACAAGAAACTTGTGTCAGTTCTATTTGAAATAAACCAGTGAATGCAGCTAGCGCATCAAATGTTGTTCATACAAGTTTGTTTTTGTGTTTGAGTCTCGTGTAGAAGTTGCACAGTGTACCATGTCATCGTAATGCTGCTTGCTGCGCCCCCAAATGTCTTCTCGATTTTAGAATGTAGCTTATCTACATATCTGTCAGATCGGATGATTACTAATAAAGTGGTCTGTCTGGGGACCTATTTTATGTCTGGATACGACATTTACTGATCTGTGCGTCTGTCCCAGAACGAGCGCTCAAAATGGGCGCGCCGCCAACTTCTTGCGATAACGCGCGGGAGAGACGCCGCGAGGTCAACAAAAAAGAAAAGAGAAAACAAGCATCCAAGGCTCCCCGGGCGCGCAACGCTCTCCCCTCGGAAGTGTGGCTTCGCCGACGAACCTCCTCACCCCACATCGGCGGCCGAGCAAGCACTCGAAATTTCTAGAAGGAAAGGGGCGTGTTATGCCGGGTTGAGTCATCTGTCGGGGGCGGCCCTCGTATGGTCTCAACCTTCTCCCCCGCCTTCGCTGCGTATCGCGCCGACGAAATGACGAGAACCTTCTGGAATCTCGCGCGGAAGGTATTTAATCGAGCAGCCGAGACGAGAGAGGAGGAGAAGACGGAAGTTAGCGCCAGAGCGCGTAGGGATTCCGCCGTGGAGTCGGTGAAGGTTTTGTCCGTAGAGACAAAGCAGGAGAAGAAGACGATTTCCACCTGAGGGGTGACGACTCGAGCTACAGGCAAGAGTGTGTGTGTTTACCGCTATCGAGCGAAGACGCGTGGCAACAGCTGCGCGTGTGAAGCCGACGTGTTTCCGGCGAAGAAGTTTGAAGCTTGGAGAGTGGCCATTTGACGACGCGAGGTTTCCTAGAAAAGAAACTTCGGCGAGGTTTCCTGGAAGAGAAACTTCGAGGGGCAGCGGAACGACAACAACGCTGGACTTTGAGTGAGTGATTCTCGGAAGAGTATCATCCAGACTTTTGTCCCAAGAACTTTGGACTGAATAGGTTTTCTATCTCTTTAGTCTTTAAGTGTCTTGGTTGTTCGATGCATGCGACTACATTGTAGTGCGTATTGTTGTCTGTGTCCGTTGTTTCGAGTGTGGCTGATTGTACGGTGTAGTACGTGGTTTGATTGGTGACATATTGTCCTCATCAATTGTGGAGTGTGCATACTTGTGTATTGTTTTCGATCTGCCATTATTGAGAATATAATTTTGTTTGTTTATCAACTCTCGGCTCTGACTTGTTCTTTGGGCCACAGCCGGCGTCCGCTGGTGCGCCAAAAAGGACCACTTCTAAATTGTCGACGCTTTCGTGGTGTGGTTCGGGGGGCCGATACTTCGGCCTTGGAATTAGCCCGGCGATCGCCTCCCTAATTAACAAGACCTGTGTGACAGCGTCACATTCGGATCTAATATTTTGGACGTGTGTGATTAATAAAAAGAGGCAATGCTCACCCTTTTAAAGCTTTTTCAGCAGTATTACTCTCACACTATTGTATTTCCTGCGTGAAAAGGAAGTCTTCAACTTGAACAAAGATCGTTCAATACCGACTAAAATTTTTGTGATGGAAGCTAAAATGTTAGAGAGCCACTTCTTAGATTTAACTGCATTTTAAAGAATCGAAGGTGGTTGAAATCTCCGGAGCCTGTCACATTCACGTCCATCATCGCCTTAAACTGGTTTTGTGTCGCTAAACCACTACCATTATCGTTATAAAATAATTGAAGAGCGTATATTCCCCACCCGGAAATTAGTCATTAATTAAATTGTTCAAGCAACGATCATGCATCGTTGATACATTGTGGAGAGCAATGTGTTCATACGAATTGACATGACAGACCAATCGAATAAAGTCAGCTGTATGAACAGGCATTTACATGCCATATAACATGGGACGGTGGGTACAAGCACTTAGATTAAATTGATTTCACCGTATATCTGTTCAAACCAATGTTCATGCATTTGCTAGATTGTCTTCTGAAAGGACAGACTGACTGCTATTTTGGAGCTTGACAAAGACGTTTCCTTTGCATTCTTGCAATATCAAGTACCCAAATTTATGGTCACTGTGCTCGTTTTCATTTTTAATTAAATTAAATACAACAAAGCACAGAAAACATCGGGCTCATCACGAGAGCACCAGGCTAGCTGCATCTTTATGCTGTATGCCACCAAAGCACGCCACTACATCCGCAAAGCAGCGCGCGACAACTGGTCCAGTTTAGTTGCAATGGCAATGGGAAACAAAATATTACGTGGAATGCGAGACGTCTGCTCAGTTGTTCCAAGTCGCTGCTGTATTACGCTTTTTATTAACAATTAAATCACATTTTTACACTCCGAAAATCGATGGCGCGCGCGCCGTAACAGTGTTTCATGCGTGAGTCACTACGAAGAGCGATAATATAAGGAAATGTGCGCAAGCCGCTGCACACCCGGGGTGTTTGCTATGCAACCGGAACTTAATTGCTTTGCTGCGACTCTCTTCCGTAGAGCCACATTGAACAGACTAGCGGCACTCTCTTCAATAAAATATTTGCTTGAGTGTGTCTTCGTGTCGTGCTTTCATCCTAGTTAATGCTCATTTGCGAAAGTTGGGTTAATTCGGATAGATTGCGAGAACAGTTTCTTTTTTTACCAGACTGGTTCATATAAATGCTTAAGTTACGTAGTGCTTCAATTCATACGTACTGGTATATGCCGACTTGGCTCTCATGGCAGGTGCTTCAGACTTATATAACTAAGATTACCGAAGAACTATTTTTACAATACCTTTGTGTGTGCAGTCACTAACAATTGAGTTATGTGTAAGTGAGCCGAAGGAGACACTGCGAATTATTTTCAAAGGGAACCAGTGGTTACGAACTGAAGACTACGTTGAAGAACAACCTGACAGTCCAATCGGCTGATCTATTTGTTTTTTTTTACAACTGTATTCCATTGATAATCACTGATTTCCTTTACAATTATAATATAACTCGCTAAGAAAGCAACGTTTATGAAAGGTAATACTTTCATCCGCACTTTGTCTTCTCAATTTTTCTCGCTGGCGCAGTCTCTATCGAATGAGCTTGAAGACTGTACTAATGGTATAAGCCCTCGGACAACCAATTCGTCAGTGATACCTTCGCATGGACTCCTCCCGTGGTGTGGGCATTGGCGGCACCTCACTACCATAGCGGGCCGATGCAGCCGGGGTCGGGACGGCCATTCTCGATAGGGAAGGCATTGGCTCGGCGGCGCTAGACGAGTCCGGGTACGAGCCCGATACGCCCTTGCCAGCCATCATCCGCTTCACCAACTTGTTCTGGTAGATGGGCGAGGCCAGAGTGGTAAATGCCTGCTGGGCCCAAACCATCCGGTTCTGATCAGAGGCACTGCCTCCGCCAGAGCTGTCCATAGTGCCCTGGGCGCTCCTGGAATTAAAAAATAGTGCACGTTTGCTTGTCTGTGAGTGAGGAAGGCTGCATGAAGACAACATCGCGGCACGAACTAAACTTACTTAATTGTCGTTGTCCACATTTTCTACCAGGTCAGCTAATGGGACGTAACCTAAACGTATTCCAAATTTAAGGCTATGAAAAACGCTAACGTGTGGGAATAAGCTGACTAAGTGAGGCGCTATCCAGTCGAGTATTTTAGGGCCCAGTGATCTTCGCGTTTCATTCATCCATCGTTTAGGGATGTTCTGGTGAACGAAAGCAAAATATATTCGTCATAGGTAATCCTCCAGTCTTCACAATAAGTGACGTGTAGAACATTGCCTGTAGGCACCAACCCTCTGCAAACGTGTACTGAGCGCTCTGGTCTTCGGGATGGTAGATTGGGGGTAATGGTAGCACGAACGAAGCTACAGGTTCCCTTCATGAACGCGAAGTGCCTCACAGATGCTTAATCACTTAATGTTCCTGGAGTTTTCCTGGAGTAATGTTCCTGGAGCAATAATGTTCCTGCAGTATCCATATATGACATTGCAATAAAACAAAATGTAGAGCCATAAGACAGGATTGCCTTGTAAAATGGAGTGGCCTCCTCACCCCTTGAATCCCTTCGGCATTCGGACCCAGCCTTTCATAGACGGGACGTGGAGGCGACTAAACATGTCCTTGCGCCAGCTACTCCGGTGTGCAGCTCCACCGCCTTGGCCGCGGTAACCGTAATCGGAGGACTCGGGTACCTGCTGTGCTGAATACTGCTGTTGCTGCATTTGCTGCAATCCGGGTTGCTGCTGGCGGAAGTTCGCCGTCCCTGGTTCGATAGCTGTTGCGTCTTCAGCGTCTTCGTCGCTGTTATTCGAGCCCGAACTGGTCTTTTTGCTGCTCGCAGCACAGCGCGAAGAAACACAACTTCTGGTATGGCATCACGAATGAACATTTATAAAAACAAAAATCAAGTTTTAACGCATGCTATATAACATGAAACGACTGTTTTACCAAACTAAAATACCTCAGTCTTGTACGGCTTGTGCACATGGCTCCTGTATGAGGCACCGGTCCTGATTGCACCACATCAATAGGTTTCATTGTAACGCCATTTTTTAGCCACGTTTTGAAAACCCAACACCTTCATTCTAATAAGTTTTATCCACTTAGACACACGCTTGGGCGGTGTTGTTTGCTTGCTGGTAAGTCACCCTCACTTTGTAATGAAACAACAGTGAACGAAGACGCACACACAATGTAACATCCAACGACAGCCAACGCAAGGTTTTGTTAGAGGTCTCCTCCTCTGAGCGTCCTTGTTCACTGCTTCTCTTCTGTGCAACCCTGTCCACTACGAGGTTGAGGATCGCTCAAGCTGCGTTTTCACAGCTTTTACTTGTCAGCCCCGGAACTTTTTTGTTGTAGAATGAAATGTGTCTGTCAATTGTAGCTCTCTTAGGCTGGTGTTTGTGACGCTAGAGAAGTGCTATCAGTAGCCGATAAACAATTCACATCAGCCTATACGCTAACAATATATCACAGTTTACATTCATAAATTCTATGTAAGCGATACACAACTGCGAGACCAGCGTTCCTGGATTGTGTATTAAACACAAACATGATGATTTTGCAGAAAGCTTCACGCTAAATAGTCGGCATGACTTACCTCTGCATTAACCACAGTAATTAATTAAAATACTAATTCATGACACAATATATGCAAATAAATGGTTTTAAATGTCAAATCTATATGATAATTCAGCACGTGAAACACACTATAGAAATAAAAAAGAGTTCGAAATGCTCAGGTATGGACATATAGTACCCTGGCAGCTTACCGCTTCGAAATCAGGCAGGCAGCCATTCCAACTACTGCAACAGCAATGACTGTCATGGGAATGAGCCACGACACCCACTCTTTTACCAAGCCACCTGCATCGTCACAACAAAGATAGGGCAACAGTACTTCATGTGGAGACTGATCTCTATGATACGTTGGTTGGTGTGATAAGCAACTGCAGCCCAATTCACCTGTAGATGTCTTAAGCAAACACTAGAAGGGCACGTTACGAGAAGCGAAATATTCCAAACAAGCAGTCATAAATGATGTAGCATCATTCGTTATATTGTAGTGTCAGAACGTGTGCAAGGGTAATATTTTTCTTTAAAAGAAAAGGTTGTCATGAGAGCATAAAAAAATAAGCAGGGGTACACTAAGAAGCGACTAGTTAAATTTAAATATAATGCAACGCTGATAATGCAAACAGAAGCTAAAATCAAAGCTGCTTTGTGAGGGCCCATATTTCGCTGCACTATCCTTTTCAGGAGGTGTACTTATGCCTTCCAATTAATCACCTATGAAGCAGGACGCAAAGTTTGCCCGCTACGTTTACTCAGTTATGGTCACGCACGCATATGACGATAATGACAACCGAAAGCACCTGATGTTGATCTGCAGGAGCTGTTCACCTCCCATCTTGAGCTAATCTACAAACTAAGTGAAGGTCACTGTGAGATGCACGCGATTGTTACTTTTCTCTTCTACATCCGTTGTGAGGCATGTAGCCCTTTAGAACCGAGAAACGGTGGGAAGGGGCACTACATTACTCCGCCCTTAATTAGGAAACCCGGGCACGCCACTGGGCACAGGCCAATCTCAATGGCGAGTGTTTAGGATTAATTGACACAAGCGACGTAAAAAAGATCACGTGACTAGTTGGTCACAACTGGCCAATTTCTGTGAAAAGCGACCGTTTTGGTGAAATACCTTAATTATCAATCCTTTAGCTCTACGACTGGAAACGCAAGACGACGAAGCTGATCACCGGGGCAGGACCACGACGTTAAAAATATCGGTGACAGTACGCTCAAGGTTACTTTCCAAAGCCATTGCTGTGCTAGTATCTAAAGGGACGAAAACACATGCGATAGCCGCTGCGATGGAGAGTACGTGACGGTCGCAGGTGTCCACATCGGTCGTCTTGTGACCTAAATAACCTAACCTACGCTAACCTAACCTAATGTAACCTAACCAAACCAAGCTCCACCCAACTTGAGCGTTTCTTTATTTTTATTTATTTTTATTAATTTTTTATTTACATGATACTGTAGACCCAGTGAAGGGCCCAAGCAGGAGGGACGTA
Organism: Rhipicephalus annulatus; assembly: GCA_013436015.1. NCBI lineage: Eukaryota > Metazoa > Arthropoda > Arachnida > Ixodida > Ixodidae > Rhipicephalus > Rhipicephalus annulatus. The sequence goes on along the minus strand of WOVY01002552.1, from coordinate 210,972 downwards.
TTTACAAAGCTCGTAATAGGGACAACAGAAGATCAGGAACATAAAAAGCGCGAAGAATAAGGACATAACTCAAACAATGAATAAGAAAGACATTTAACACTTTAACAATACAGGTCAAGATACAATATGTTCAATTGAGTCTATGCTATTTATGAACAATGCTAGTAATTGATTCCATTCGGTTACAGTGCGCGGGAAAAAGGAGAATTTGAAAATGTTAGTTCTAGCATTGAAGGGCATTAGAGAGTCGGCATGCCGGTGTCTTGTTTTGCGAGCGGTGAGTGGTTGGATGTTTTGTTCTGGTCTCATTGACAATTTGTTATTCTTGAGAAGATAAAGAAATTTTAATCTTTGGATTTTACGTCTTAGTTCTAAGGTTGGTATGTTATGGTCTCTCGTGAGTTGGGTTGGGAAATTGCTCGAACGGTATTTAGAGTAAACGAACCGAACCGCTTTATGCTGAATCATCTCAAATGCATGAATGTTATTTTTGTGTAAGGGTCCCAGATTATACATGCATACCCCAATTTAGGTCTTACAATAGATGTATAGGCTAGCATTCTAACACTTGCAGGAGCATGTTTGAGCTTATGTCTTAAAAGGCTCAGTTTACGAAAGGATGACGCACAAATGTCTGAAATATGCTTGTTCCAACTTAAAGTGTTTGTTATGGTAAGACACAGGTACTTATATTCTGTAACTTCGTTCAAAGGTTGTCCTGAAAGGTTGTATGGAAAGAATATAGAATTTTCTTATTGGTTATTTTCATAAAAACTGATTTGTCGGCATTTAGGTTCATATTCCACTTAGTACACCAGTCATATATATTACAATGATTGGAATTCAATACTGATTGGTCTTCTCGGCATGTTATTTCATTAAATAATACACAATTATCTGCAAACAGCCTTATTTAAACAGGGCCAGTAATCACATCCACTATATCGTTAACATATGAGAAACAACAAAGGATTTAAGGCACTTTCTTGCGGGACACCAGATGACACGGGGAGGGATTGTGAACAGTCATTATCAATGCGAACGAATTGCTTGCGGTTACTCAGGTACGAAGATATCCAGTTAACTATAAATGCAGGAAGACCAGTAGATTGTAATTTATTTATAAGGTGAACATGGGAAACAACATCAAAAGCTTTGGAGAAATCTAGAAAAATAGCATCTACTTGGCCCGACTTGTCTAGAATGGCGGCAAAACTGTGAACAACTTATGTTAATTGCGTTACTGTAGAGAAACCTTTTCTAAAACCATGTTGAACAGAAGAAAGCAAATTATGGTCATGTAAAAATTGGTGAATGTAGTTAGCTATGATATGCTCAAGAAGTTTGCAACACGATGATGTCATTGAAATTGGCCTGTAATTACAAGGGCATGCAGGATCACCTTTTTTGAAGACGGGTACCAAGCGGGCTATTTTCCAGTCAGGAGGTACAATTGCGGTTGAAAGATATGCGCAAAAAATTATAACCAGACATTGAGCCAACATCTCGGCATAACGACGAAGAAAAATATTGGCAATTTGTCCGGGCCTGGGGAAGCTTTTGTTTTAAGGTTAAGGAGCAATGAAACAACACCAGGTAAAGATATAAAGTCATCATCGGGGGCTGAAGGCACATGGATTGTAGGCATGGGATCACTCGATTTAGAAAAAACACTTTGGAAATAAGCATTAAAATGTTCAGCAATATAAAGAGGTTCAACAAGGAGCATGCCACCGTGGTTAAGTTGTTTTATAGGCTTTTTTTTACTGGACAGAAAACGCCAAAACTTCTGTGGGGCATTTCTGATATAGTTTGGCAAAGTATTTTCAAAGTACAGACGCTTTGATTTTGCGACTGCGGAGTTGAGAACAATTTGGTTGGCACTAATAGTATTACGGTCAGCCGTTCCTCGTCTTAGCCTTTTGATTTTTCTTTTGATATGCAAAATTTCACGCGTTATCCATGGAGTTGTTTTTCGTACATGTCTTATTTTGTTTGGAATGAAGTTGTCGAGGCAATATAAGCAAATGTTTTTGAATTTATCCCATAATTCAACGGCATCGGAACCACAAAACCAGCTGAAGGAAAGGTCGAGATAGTCTAACACACTTTCATCCTGGGCCATTGAAAAATTTTTGACAAATACAGATTTGGGCCGAGGCTCGGGGTAGCGTATATTTTCAAAAACACAGGAAAACTCAACGATTAAATGGTCAGGAATACCGCTACTAACATTCACGGTAACATTTTCAATTATACGGCTCAGAAAAACTAGATCAAGCATCGAGCTGCTTCACCCTGAAACACGTGTTGGTTGTGTTACGATTTGGTGCATGTCATGGCTTAACATTATATGAAAATGGTAAGACGCGTGAGTGCTTAATCCTGTACTGCAAATAGTATTTTCCCAATCAACGCCAGGCAAGTTAAAATCGCCTACCAGAAAAATTCTGTCATGCCGAAATGTCGCCATATGGTCATACAAAGCTTTTAAGTACTCCGGTGGGGAATCGGGTGGACGATAAACCGCAAAAATGAGAAAACAACGCCCCCAACAAGATGCTTTTAAAGTAAGGCTCTCATGATTACTTATCTGTTGCCAAGCAGTACAGTTAATTCCATGTTTTACCAGAACGGCAACACCGCCGCCCCTAGACGATCTATCACGGCGGAATACTTGATAAGAAGGGGGGGAAACAGTATCGTCCTCGATATCACCCCATAACCAAGTCTCTGTAATAACTACAACATGTGGGTTATGGCCCAATATGATAGCTTCAAGTTGTTCCGATTTATTTGCAACACTGCGAGTATTTATGTTTAAAAGACGGAGCTGCTTATCCTCAGGGTATCTTGGTCAAGCGCTGAATTTCCTGTTTGGAGAAACGCCGAGTTTAATTCGAGAGTTTGTGATATCGTCCCATACGAATTTTTCTTTGTCTACTCGAAGTTTGTCGTGTACAAGGGCTACTTTCTTTCCCTGCAATTTTTCATTTTTTGCGCTCTCCCACAGTAGCTTGCGTTTGCGCAGTGTTTCTTTCGAGTAATCATTTTGGATAGATACCTCGGTACCCTTCAGTTTATTAGCGTTCATCAAAACTTGCTCTTTTTCATTGAAATCCTGAAAGAATACAATCACTGGTCTTTGGTTTCTTGGCTTTCCGATCCTATGTATCCTACAAACTGACCTGCAAGGAACATGAAGCTTTTTGTCAAAGATTTCGGTGAGTACTTTGCGTTTCAAATCGGGCTCGGTTTCCGCAGGATCCTCGTTCACTCCAAAAACGACCAAGTTTGCGCGTCTGCTTCTATCTTCGAGGTCAGTTATTTTGGCCTGGAGGGAAGCGATTTTTTTTTCCAAATTATGTACCCTAGCTACCCGTTTTTCCATTTCCGCGAAACGCAAGGCCCACTCACTCATAAGCTTTTGCATGTCGTCCTGTTGATCTCTAAGTGCTGCGATTTCCGAAGTTATGTTATTTTGGCCCGAAAGGAGTGTTTCAAACATTTCCTCTACCGTAGGGCCCGGATTTACCTCGACATGATTTACCTCGACATGAGTCGCTGGTGGGAATTCCGCGTTAATACGTGATAAAAGAATTTCAGCCAATGTAGAACGCTATTTGTACGAGTACAGAAATTAGATGAAATAGGCGTCACTCACCGCTAATGCATTCAGCGTGGTCTTTGAGGACGTTAGGAGGCTGGCAGGAGCAGAGCCGGTTGACGCACTCCAGGTACGGGTTGGTTGCCGCGCACTCCTCGTTGCTTCGGCACTCGTCGAACAGGTCCTTGGCTGCGTTCAGCGACACGATCAGTGATTACTAGCTCTTTGTTGGACACTACAAAGAGCTGAAAATGGCCATTTTCCACTCTCCAAGCAAGGTCAAAAAAAAAAATTTCGGGGGAGGGGGGCACGTGACCAGTGTGCCACCCCTTGGCTACGCCCCTGCTAAACTGGCAAGGTATATCAAAGATACAGTGCTGGAATGTTAACCCAATTAAAAAAGCTACAATGCGCGTGTTTATAAAAATAGCACTTGTAGACTAATATGACAGTGACTGAAATGTAAATAAAGCGGTAAACAATGGCGATATGATAACAGTGGTGCACGAATCACGAACATACATAACTGTGCATAAGCCGGTGCTTAGTTATCTAGCATATCGATTTTGAGTACGTGTTTATAATGTCAGAAAGTGACCAGCGCTCCCCCCCACTCAGTTGAAAAACCCACCATAGTTTTTTTTCATGTTCTGGTGTGATGTGGTGTCAATACCAAAACACGCTGGTGTGTTGTGGTTCATACATCATCCTGATGTGTTCTGGAGGGACATGTCTTGGTGGGATGGTTTTGCAGTGATTGACCCATGTGGTGTATCCTGGTGGGAACATCGACACAGTGTGGTGTGTTCTGGTGGGATGTGCTGTGGTGGGCTCAAGAAGTATATTTTGTGCTTGGGGCTTCCTTGGACTAAGAATTTTCTTCAACAGAATGTACTCTAACTCTCACTCCCTAATATTTCTCTCTACCAAACTCACTTAGGCTCAAACTCACCAAATTATTACTCAGCCAGTTTCTCTCAGACTCATGGCTTCATAGGTGTGAGTGAGTTAACTCATTAGTATGTCTTTTAGCTTCTCCAAGCATGGCGTCAATGCACTTACGTTTCCCCGATAGTTAGTGTTTCGTTTGGTGTTGCTTTGCTTCTGCCTGCTCATGAAAATGAATGATGTGCCAAGCATCGAAGTTCTAGTGGACACTCAAGCAAGGCATTGAGCTATAGTTCTAGGCAGCGCTGCAAATTCATACTTTTCCTACAAGCTGACGCATATAAAAGAAATCAATCTACGAGGTAGCACCCTATACAAAAGGCCTCCGGGTAAATGCTGACCAACTGCATCCCGTCAAGATGCACCTTAGTCTAAATACTAGAGGGCTGCGGATAATCAATTTTAGAATCAAATCGAATACTAATCTATCAGAGCTGACACTGCAAAAAGTACGAATTCAATATTCTTCAAATAGTTTTTGAACAGTAAAACAACAGCTTCAAAAACAGGCCTAGACTGCTTAGGTGAAAATTTCAAAACAGCCAAAGAATCCCACAACATTTTGTTTGAAACAAATGTTAACAAGCCCTAACAATTGGACATTACTATTACCTTTGAATGACAAGAATACCACAAATATTTAAAATGAGCAGCAACTAGAACTTTAGAGCTATTTTGTGACTGCAGGATAAACAGTGTGTATACCGCGTTCAAGGTGGTACGTTGTCAATAGTTTTTAAATATAACTGTATACTTCAATACAAAACAATTTTCATGAGTTAACGTCATCATAAATTTCGTAGTAAAGATAGAACATTACTGACACTGTTGCTTCGGTGACACTAGAGCTTTCAGTACGACACATTTTTTCTGTAATCGGTATGGCGTCGATAGCGACGTGCGTACACGGGTTGCATGCATCTGGGTAAAGCGATGATAAAAGCCAGAAGAGTTACTTCTCTCTCTTTCCAACCTCATATCTTCGAGTATTTTTCGTTCTTGCCGATTATTCAAAAACTATTCGAAAAATGTTTGCCATTTTTATTGTGCACAATTCGATTCGAGTACCGAATCGAATAGATGGCTACTCGATTCATCATTCAAAATGTTCGAGTATTCGCGCACCCGTACTAAATACTCTTAAGGTTCGCCACGTAAGATATGCGTTCACCATCCCTATAAATTTAAACACCTTCTAAAGTGTAGACAGCTGGGCTAGCTGGTATAGATGTATTGTAGCAAGCAACACACACAAAAAAGAGAAACCAGGAAAACAGTCAGGAAGAAAATAAAAGCACAAACGCTGACTTCCGACTAAGAACTTTTACACAGACGTGGAACATGTGTACCTACCACCCCGGCCATAGGGAGCGTGAGCAAATAAATATGCACACCCTTACAACCAAGGCACACTCATGGCACATTCTTCATGTTATGATAACATAAAACATTTCCTTATAGTGTAGCGTCACCAACGCCTGGCTGACACATGCTTGCAAAAGTTTGGTTATGTGTCCAGCTTCTAGCATTTCCCGCGCTTTTTTTCGTCCTGGTATCGCCTTTTCTGCACTTGGTGCACCTAGTGCTCTTTTGCGCAATGTAGCCGCCGAGTACTGACCAGTAACGCAACGCACGACGCCATTGAAGGTGGTCTCGACGGGCCGGTAGAATGGGCACTGGCAGCGGCCGTTCGCCTCGCGTGCGTGCTTGATGCAGATCTGGCTGGGTGAACGCCTGCAGTCTCGGTCGTCGTCGCATTTCTCGTGTCGCTCGGGCCGGACCGGTGGACGGGGCCCTGTTGTCGAATAATCATGATATCAAAGTTCAACCAATTTTGAGTGCCTTGCATATGGAATACTTTTCTCAACAATTCTCTTCTTTCTTAGGCAGGAAAAAATATTGCAGGTGCCAGCTACGAAAATCAAACGAATACAGAACTGGGATTCCTTATTGATGCAGCTTGAAATGTACGAGGACAATGCTATGTTCTGAGTGCGTGCTATATATAGCAAAGTAGAGTTACTGCATATGCTGTAATGTATAGTATATCTTTTATTGCGACTCACCTGTCATTGAAGGTGCGTAGACAAATTTCTATTTTTTACGACTGATTCTTCATTAAATGCCGACTGTCTACGTAGTGTATAAAATGTGAATTTTGTTGCAGGCTTCTGGGCCACGTAATGGTTGCCTGAAGAGACAAAATAGAATAGAACGTGAATTTTGTTGCAAGCTTCTGGCCCATGTAATGGCTGCATGAAGAGACAAAAGAGAAGTCGCGTTTAGGCTAAGCATTTTTTCCGTACTGCAGGTCCTTTGAGAGTGCCTGTTTTGAGAGTATCTATCTATCTATCTATCTATCTATCTATCTATCTATCTATCTATCTATCTATCTATCTATCTATCTATCTATCTGTCTGTCTGTCTGTCTGTCTGTCTGTCTGTCTGTCTGTCTGTCTGTCTGTCTGTCTGTCTGTCTGTCTGTCTGTCTGTCTGTCTGTCTGTCTGTCCGTCCGTCCGTCCGTCCGTCCGTCCGTCCGTCCGTCCGTCCGTCCGTCCGTCCGTCCGTCCGTCCGTCTGTCTGTCTGTCTGTCTGTCTGTCTGTCTGTCTGTCTGTCTGTCTGTCTGTCTGTCTGTCTGTCTGTCTGTCTGTCTGTCTGTCTGTCTATCTAGTCGCCAACATCTGGAGCTCTCGTAATCACGCTTTTGTAACGAGGTAAACCAATAATAGTATGGGAAGATAGATAGTTTGACAAATATATGACTCACTGGAAATGACATGAATAAGGCGAGAATCCCGTCGCGTAAGTCGTCAAACCCCTTCTGACAGACACGTGTGACGCACACCCCTATGCCACGGAGGGGTGTGTGCGTCATGTTTGCGGGTGTGTGCCACTGGTGATTGACAGTTGTTACCAAGAAACGGCGAGAACAGACATTGGCAAGTTTAACACGCCAGCGTTGAGAAAAAGCTGACATCCTCAGCGTTGACCCGCCGAATGGAAAGAATAAATGCCAGAGTCCGAGCAGGAATCGAACTCCAGCATTCTGCGTACCAATCAAGTATTCTACCTCAGACCCGTGCCAGGTCTCGGAACTGCTTTTCAAATATACCCTAACGATCGTGATAACGTCAATTGTGGTTGCAGTGCTGGCTATACAGTTTTTTAAACATTGCATATGTACTACTATGATGCAGCCGTTTTGTCGGGTTAACGTCAATTGTAGTTAAGCGCCATCCCCTCAAGTAGAATTGAGGATCAATGTTAGCGGCTACCATCATCGCGAGCAAAAGCACTAGATATAAACTTACCGCTTCTAGAATTGCTAATACCCATGTTTCTGTTGGCAACTTAACGCAACGGTAAACAACTGGTTATATAAAACAGATGCGACTGTGCAACATTTGTCTGTGCTTACAACATTTGTAATATCGTCAGTGCCATTTCGTGACGTTTCGCTCAATGAAAAATTGCAGCACAATCTCCTTCTCTCAGCATGCTTCGAATAACATCGATTCCAAAGGTACGTTGGACCTGCTTAATTTTTTATTGTTACTTTTCTTGGTATACAGAGAAACCTCAGTGATACCATGACACCTCATTTTAATTTTGGGATGATAGGAATTATTATTTTGTCCGAGCCAAGGTTCATTGGCTTGCAATTGAATGGAGCATGGTTCTTGAGAACAAGATTTTCGACCCGCCACTTTCTATACCAACGTACGCTACCACCGATGTACGACGAAGAGGTGCTGTCCGCACTGTCGTAGAAGACGCGTCAAGTACGTGCGAGTGCGTGAAGGCATGCGCGGGCACGCGCCACACTGTGAAATTGTCATGATCACGGTATTTGGTTTGGTTTGATTTGGGAAAACTTTATTCACGCTGTAAGAAAAATATTTTCTTTTTACAGCCAGACTAGCCCTTTGAAGACACTTCACGGCCTTCAAGATTGTGCGCGCGAATATTTGAGTCCCTAGTGTGCCTCCGTGTGCCTTCACGTTTAGATTACAAAGGGCATTGGAGCCATCTTTTTTTCTGTCGTACCGACGGGGGCTCTTGTCGTTGCAGTGGATTCACGCGTGCCTGCATCGTGCATCAGGCATGTTATGAAAGCTGGACGAAGACTGAAAGCAGGCGAACACGGTCTTGGCGAAGGAATGAGGCCTCACAACATCAACATGCGTGACTGTAGACGCCGCACTTTTGTAGGCATGGCTGTGAATCTCCAAAAAAACATCCTGAACACCTCCGCAATAAGCGAATTATAACATAGGACTGCGGTTTTGAAATATTGTAGCCTGGATCAATCACGTCAAAGCGCTTCTTTTGTTACTTTCGCCGCAGTACTCTGTTGTTACGCAAAAAGACATACTAAAATTTGAAAGCGGTCATCGCTGTTGCGCTCACAACATTAAACACGCACGTGTCGTATATTAACGTGTAGTGGTACGATTTTCAACATTGAAGCACTTGACTGGCAATCATTCACAGCTCTTCCTGAAGTTTCTGCGACCCCGAAAAAACAATAAATGGAAATGTACGCCAGCTTTCTATTGTAGCATGCTAAGCTTTGCGTGCTTTCCAGTGGTAGGAATTACAAATGGTACAAATGTTTCGCTCGTCTCGCGAGATTCGTATCAGCAAGGTTTAACTGGATATATCTTCCCGCTTTTTGTTGCTGCTTCATTTTTTGTTGATGTTCGTATTTTTCCTGTTTTGTATATCCTACTATCGCGGAAGTTTAACTGAAGCATGCTTTTGTCGCACGTCTGCAAAACATGCATAGGCACTAAAGTTACTAGAACATAGAGCCATCTTTACAAACTAGTCATTTCATTGCTCTTGAAAGAGTCTGTGTGCTTGTAGCTATATATGAATACTTTCATTTCGCATAGGCTTACATTTACGACTGCAATACTTTTTTATGGGCTAAGCAAGCATTGGATAACAGCTACTTTCAAAAAACGATTTTTTTTTTCAAGGAAGTTTGCTTGCGCAAGAACTTCAACCTTGTCACTCTGCGTACCTCGTGTGATAGCGTACTTCTTCTTCATTATGTTATAGTAGTTTCGGTCGATGCTGTCGTCACCGTCAGGCGCCAGCTTCAAGTCTTCTGGGTCGTCGTCCTCTCGAAAGGCGTTCAGCCTTTTGCCAGGCTTGTCCAGAGGGGCCTCGTCCTGACCGCCACGATCATCCCTGGATAGATGAAAAGTTATGCATCAGGTGCGCTCTGTACAAGCGAAATAAAGATGGTTGTGCCCGTGATAATGCATGCTCAAGCTTCGTTGAACGTTTCCACTATTGAACACCTTGAAGTGTAGCCCATCTGTAAGTGGATTTTTTTGGCATTTTTTTGTTCCTTAAAAGCGTTAGCTACTGAAAGTCGTAGCAAAAGAGCAAACCCCAGATTAGCCGCACATCATTCGCGTAACATTTAAAGAAACGCCATTAGTTGCAAAGTTTATCTCTTAAGGTCAATTAGCTGCCATGCCAGTCATCTTGTACGCCGTAGTAATATAGAGGTTACAGTAATTGGCTGCTGAGCCGAAGCTCGCGGGTTCGGCGAAGGCACAATAATGCAAGGCCTTGTGATGTGCGATGACAATGCGTGTTTAACACCAGACATTTAACACCAGCCCTGTAAAACCTTACAAGCTGTTGTTATTACGCCAATCGCCACGTGGAGCGGGCTTAAGGGTGCCGGCTGATGAATGACGTTTCTTTGCATAAGCAATGGCAACGTTTAAATGGTGTGCTAGTTATATGTGCACCTATAAGTTATCAATAGGTTTTCATACCAATGCACACTAAGGTAACCAAGGCAAGAAAAAATTGGTGCAACGGAGAAAGGATGAAAAAGCGTGTTATATTGCACCTTCTATGTTTCCTTGTTCATTGTGTGTTTTGAAGTGACATAGTAGCAAGCGCTTTTCTCAAAAAACAAGTGTTATGACAGGAAGCAAAGATGCATACATCACGAAACGGTGTGCCTCCATTTCACATCTTGGTATGTCATACGCGTAAGATTGGGAGAAAAGTTTGTGCATATTGACTTGAATACGACGAAAGTGTGAAACTGCAATTGTAATAAAACTGCTCGGAATACAGTACACAAGTGGAAGTAGTAGACAGGAAAGGTGCATTCAATCACGAAAAAATGTAGTCGTTGAACATATCTCTAAACACACCAACTTATAATTAGATGTTTAGAGGGAATCAGTCAGGATGGCGGCTTTTGTCCTGTGCCTTTTTGTAATTCGTGCCAATACTGGGGGACTCTAAACCGTTACAAGATCGGTCACAACTATCAGAACGCTGCAAAATAAAATGGCTTATCAAGGTATTATGTTATACAGGCTAGTCCGGAAGCTAACCGTCAAAATACTTGGACACAAAAAGACCGTCTTGATAATGACAGCAAATGATTGTGTAGAATAGGCAGCATATCATTGACATAGGCTTCATGAACAGGTAAATAGCAGTGTATCTTCAAACACAAGCATAAAAAGCCAGCCCCGCCGTGGTGGTCTAGTGGCTAAGGTACTCGGCTGCTGGCCCGCAGGTCACGGGATTGAATCCCGGCTGCGGAGGCTGAATTATCAGTGGAGATGGCGATGCTGTAGGGCCGCGTGCTCAGATTTGCGTTCAAGTTGAAGAACCCAAGGGGGTCGAGACTTTAGAAGCCATGCATTACGGCGTGTCTTAAAATCACGCTGTGGATTTGGGACGTTAAACCCCACATATCAATCAAGCATTAAAGACCACCAAAGCAGGTTATTGCGTGACCTTGTAGCTTAAATAACAGATTGGTGGCGCACAAATGCTTGCCGTTTCATCATCGCGGTGTAAACAAAAGTAATGCGTATCCATTCGATTTCTCATCAAATATCTATTTGCCCTGTGCGCTATGTTATCATATTAGGCGCGAATGGTGCGCGTCGCCTTACCTGTCGAATCGTAGCAGTGATAATGGCATCGTATTTCGCACAGGCAGTGAGTGGAGTCTATGCAGGAACGCCAGGTAGACGCACAGTCTCAGGAGAAAAAGCATGCCTGGAAACGCCCGAGCACACCAGGGGGATGTAATGCAAGGCAATTAAATAAATTAATTGTTCTCTGTTAAAACGGTCGAATGCAGCGCAGTTGAACAGCACCCAATGTAAACTTGTTGAATTAGGCAAAGGCAAATTCGTGCCAACCAGTTACGCCAGCTGCCCCTCGGAGTAGTGGGAGGCATAACACTTTTCGGCATTGCGGCTTTGCCGACATTTCTCGAGAGTAGCTCTGGACATGTCGGCAACCGCATGCCCCGCCAATATCCGTATTCCTTAGCCAGCGTCTCCTTAGCATAGCAGGCGTTGCGGCGAGTTACACTTGACACCATCTTAGTCAACTAGTAAAATCCTGTCAAAATATATTACATTGTTTCCCTCTCGGGTTGGCTAGCGCCATCAACACTCATCTTTGCACTTCAAGAAGCATGATCATTGCAGGAATAGCTGCATCTTACAGACTTCGCAGACCACGAGTCGCCTCGTCGCCTACACAGTGGCGCCATAAACGCTCATTTCTACCCTCTTTAACCACTTCCAGCCTATGGCTTCAAGGCAGCTTTTATATAAAGGGTGTGTTTAGGCAGTGAAGCATTCCTGCAACGACCCACGCGGCATACCAAAGCAGTGTTAGTAAAAGAAACGTTTCAAGAAGACGCCGCTTGAACTTACCTGTTCAGATTTTAGCAGCGCTAGATGAGAAGCACGTGAGTCTCGTGGCGCGTGCAGGCGCTGTCTTTTTCTTCCTAGCTATGATGGTGATGACGATGATAATGATGATAGCATGTTAGTATGCCTCGCACCCATTCTGGAGGGTCGGCCAAGAAACGAATAACTTATAGACAAACGAGATCACATAGCATTGGTATGGCTAATGCATTATAGAATAGTTAAAATGAATTAATGATGCTAATTTAGAAATTTGACATCAAGACCTCCCGGACTCAATTCTTCCCAGCGTTTCATCTTTATCAAACGATCCTGCAGCCATGCACCGCCGAACCCTGACGTGGATATCAAGTGATCGGCTGTAAGGTTAGCACTAGTTCGTGAATTCCCGGGGTTTTCCAAATGTTCCTAATACTAAGTAGCCGTTCCAAATTATACGTGGTGGCTACACCGAGAATGATAAAAATGAGAAATGAGTCATTCGCATGATATAACTCTTTTGTTCTCTGTCTTTTTATGTTTTTTGACATTTTTCCTTCCTATCTGATTCTGTGCGTATAGAACAGTGGTTACGATGCTTGGTTGCGGACCTGAAGGTTGCGGGTTAAGATCGGTGGGGTGGTCACATTGTGATGGAGTCAAAATGGTGGAGGACCACGCACTCGGCGAAATCAGTGCACGCTAAAGAACAACAGACGGTCAAAATTTCTGGAGCCCTCCGCTACGGCGTCTCTCATAATCATATCGTGGTTTGCGGAAGATATTATATTTATTACTCTCTGTCTCTTTATATTTTTTTCTCACGTTTTTCATCTTTCTCACTTCTCTCTCTCTGTTTCTCTCTCTCTGTAATCGTTCTCATATCAATCCAAGTATTGTAACTCTTGCCGACAAATCAGTGCAGCGAGGGAGCGTGCGCCGGGCGCAAGTGACTCGGCGAAGTAGGTGCACAGCAGCCGGGAGACTAAGCCAGGTGGTTGTGGGGTGACTGAAGAGACGTCATGGTTAAACGAAGTAGCATCTTGGCGCAGCGGTGCATTACCGGAGCCGTAATACCGGAGCCGCAAATGTGAGACGTAGTTTGTTGAGGTGGTTACTATGCAACGCACGGTGACGTCATGGCAATGTATTTCATGAGAACCACACGCAGCACCGAAAAAATTTAACAACTCCACTTTTATTGAAAAGGTGTTGTTGTAACATGAAATTTTACTTCCAGATATCTGGAATGTGCTAATAATTTTTGTGGGTTTACATCTTAAAGCCATGATATTGCCACGCATGCTTCTTTTTGTATCTTTGTGTAGATGGTATTTTAGATTTGTACCCAAAGTCATGTGTAACCACGTCACGCCAATGTGTTGGTGTTTTCCTGATTATTTAAAAAAAATCTGCAGCAAAGCTTGAGTGCGGAATGCGAACAGTAGAGTTTATCATGAATCTGGCACAGCCACCAACAATAACGGTGTCATCTTCAATGCCAAAAGTACAAAATGTCGACACACTTTACTGTTGATCAGGTTACCGATGACCGATGACATTACTTGCTACTCTCGGTGTATGCGTTGCTTGTGCTCAGGCTTTTCGTCTCCTGGGCCCAAGTTGAGCCAAATAATGACATTTGTCTTGAATACGCCGACTGTCACCTTCTTCATTCTCACGACTGCACGTCCATGTAATTCTGAGGGGTGCGATGGGGAAGAGTTTCTTGAGTTTCAACCACATTGTGTGTTTCAATATGCACCTAAGGACAACGGGCCCCTATCGTATCGCCAGCATAGATGTGCGGCCACAGCGGCCGGTATCCAATGCCGCTACCTTCTGGTCAGCTGTGGAGTGCCATAACCACTGTACCAACGTTGTGGTCGTCTGAAATGTTAGTAGTGCCTGGAATCTGCTAGCATTCCAGGTAAGCAAGCATTCCAGGCAAATTGCTAGCATTCCGGGTAAGTAAGCATTCCAGAAATTATGGCTTATTTTTACCGGGAAACTCGATGTGATTCTTTTGATTGCAGGCATGGAGTACAAAACTCTAAGATTGCTGGGCATATGGGTATGTCCAATGAAAAGAGAGTTCAGTGAAAACACTTGAAATATTTATGGAATCTAACTGGTAGATAATGCTGCAATTTTTATGCCATGCTAGTATTAGCATGGACTGGCCTCCGTATTCTCCACCCTGGTGAATCAGTGGCTAGTGTGCTCGGCTCCTTACCCGGAGATCACGGGTTGGGTCCCTGTCATGGCGACCGCATTTCGATGGAAGCGAAATGGTGCAGGCCTGCGCACTGTACGATGTCAGAGCATAGTAAAGAACACCAGATGGCCGAAATTTTTGTCGTTCTCCACTACAGCGGCACCCATGATGATACTGTGGGTTTTGGACGTAAACGTTCAGATATTGTTGTTTTTATTATGTCCTTCAAATTATCATCTACACAAAAAGACAGTTGTGATAAGCGGAAGCCACAAGCGGACAATCCCCTACTTTTTCTAACATGATGACTTGCTGAAGTGATACAAATCATCATCATCATCATCATCAGCCTGACTACGTCCACTGCAGAACAAAGGCCTCTCCCATGTTCCGCCAGCTAACCCGGTCCTGTGCTTGCTGCTGCCAATTTTTCCGCAAACTTTTTCCACAAACTTTTTAATCTCATCTGCCCACCTAACCTTCTGTCTCCCCCTAACCCGCTTCCCTTCTCTGGGAATCAAGTTAGTTACCCTTAATGACCAGCGGTTATCCTGTCTACGCGCTACATGCCCAGCCCATGTCCATTTCCTCTTCTTTATTTCAATTATGATATCCTTAACCCCCGTTTGTCCCCTAATCCACTCTGCTCTCTTCTTGTCTCCTAAGGTTACACCTACCATTTTTCTTTCGATTGCTCGCTGCGTCGTCCTCAGTTTAAGCTGAACCCTCTTTGTAAGTCTCCAGGTTTCTGCTCCGTAGCTAAGTACCGGCAAGATACAGCTGTTATATACCTTCCTCTTGAGGGATAGTGGCAATCTACCTGTCATAATTTGAGAGTGCTTGCCGAATGTGCTCCACCTCATTCTTATTCTTCTAGTTACTTCAATCTCGTGGTTCGGCTCTGCGGTTATTACCTGCCCTAAGTAGGCATAGTCTATTACAACTTCAAGTGCACTATTACCTATCTCGAAGCGCTGCTCCTTTCCGAGGTTGTTGTACATTACTTTCGTTTTCTGCAGATTAATTTTAAGACCCACCTTTCTGCTCTCCTTGTCTAACTTCGTAATCATGAGTTGATATTCGTCCCCTGAATTACTCAGCAATGCAATGTCATCGGCGAAGCGCAGGTTACTAAGGTATTCTCCATTAACCCTTATCATTAACTGTTCCCATTCTAGGCTTCTGAAAACTTCCTGTAAGCACGCGGTAAATAGCATTGGGGAGACTGTGTCCCCCTGCCTTACACCCTTCTTGCTTGGTATTCTGTTGCTTTCTTTATAAAGCAATATGGTAGCAGTCGATCCCCTGTAGATTTCTTCCAGAATGTTTATATATACTTCATCTGATTCCGCAGTGTCTGCATGACGGCTGACACTGCTGACGGCTGGCTGACGGCTGGCTGACGGCTGACGGAGTTTTACAGAGATCTGTACAGTAGCCGAGACAACCACGACCTTAAACTATAAGAACTAGCAGTAACCCAGATGACACCCCACCAGTAATGATAGAAGAAGTCAGAAAAGCTTTGGAGAGCATGCAAAGAGGCAAAGCTGCTGGTGAGGATCAGGTAACATCAGATCTGCTGAAAGATGGAGGACAGATTGTGTTAGAAAAACTAGCCACCCTGTTTACGAGGTGTCTCCTGATGGGAAGTAGTACCAGAGTCTTGGAAGAACGCGAACATTATCTTAATACATAAGAAAGGAGATGACAAGGACTTGAAGAATTACAGGCCGATCAGCTTGCTCTCTGTAGTATACAAGCTATTTACAAAGGTAATTGCTAACAGAGTAAAGAAAACATTAGAATTCAATCAACCAAAGGAACAAGCAGGATTTCGAACAGGCTACTCAACAATTGACCACATCCATACTATCAATCAGGTAATAGAGAAATGCTCAGAGTATAACCAACCACTATACATAGCCTTCATAGATTACGAGAAGGCATTTGATACAAATCAGTTGTGGCGTAAACAGTGTACATGGCTGCCCTCAAGTATGTAATCACTTCACAGTGAAGCATGCGAATCGGGAAAACTTCTGGAAATCGCACCTTTAGTATGCTCGCCAAACCACGAATGTACCTTCATATTGCCTAATGTGCAAATTTATCTCCATACATAGAAGTTGCGTGCGTCATTCACCAAGTCTTGAAGCGTTCCTTTACTGGGGTGAGTTTTACTATGACACTAGCAGCAGTTGTCGTCACCTGCATGTCGCAGAAAGGAGATCCTAAGTCACAAGGTTATTCCTTTGTGATGCAATAAAGGAACGACATGTGCGTTCATGCATGCAAGAAAAGTAAAAAAAAAACATAGAGACACAGCAGCACCCTGAAAGAAAAACCACCAAGAAGATAATAAAAACAACGCCAAAGCATTTCATACGAATTGTTAGTTAGCGAACATGAAACGTAAGCCCCTGTGTTCATAACTGGATTATTCCCGAGAGTTCACTAAAGCTTTTTTCTATTGCTGGTTGCGTCTTTCTAAAGAGATAGAGAATAAAACACTTATTGCTAGAAAATAAGCCACCAGTGGGTGGAAATCCTCGTAGAGAAATGTTAATTGGTGTCTGCCGTCTGGGTTCCCTTCTTATCTTTGATGGACCAGTAGTGAATAGCGGGATTTACCCCATTTACGTAGCACTGACGTAATTGGTTATTATAATGATAATTTTGTCTCACTCATGGCTCATACCCACTCAGGAGATTCACCGAGAATTGTCTTTATGAAATTTTCAGACATTTCAGGTAATAAATATTGATAACAAAAAAGAAGAAAACAAGTACTTAGTGCAACAATTGTTTTTTTTTCGCCATTCTGATCAGAAAGTGTAGCATTTATCTTGCCTCGAAACACTTCTTCATTGTTAAAGGATGAATGGTGACAGCAGGGCTTGCCAAACCTGTGGCGTGTACATGTTAGCAGGATGTTCGAATTTGCATTTCAGCTAGCTATATACAGCTTCGTTTTAAAAATCACAACAAGTCTTCCCAGAAGTAAAATACAAGCTGAGACATTCTAGACATTTCATACTAGGCTCCTTTGACAATGAAGAGAAAGAAGAGCCTCAAAAACGCGTGAGCTCAGCACGTTCGTTGGCGCTGGAATAACGTGATTCATTGCGGCGCTGCACTACGTCAGAGGCTGCCGAATCTGCCGAGAGTATCTGTCCGGTGGAGCTACCACGTAGCATCACTCAAGGAGGCCTGCAAACATTGATACTAGCAGCGAGAAGCCATGGACCGTGAACAAGGCGATGTCGGGTGGTTGCTGAACTCCAGCCCGAAGTCAGCGGGTGATGCCCCAGCCACTGCACGAGCGCCTACCCCAGCGATGCCACAAAAGCGTCTCTTCTCGTCTTCCAAAAAGCAAGGCTTCGACTTTCGAGGTGCCATCTTGACCTGGTTCGACGAGCAACTCAAACGAGTGCAGCCATGGGATCATTTCACTGACACCGCCAAAGTTTCGATTCCGAAGTCGGCCCAAGAGATGAACAACAGGATTCAGTCGAACGCGAACCACTTCCGCACGAACTACGGCATCATTTTCCTCATAGTCCTGACAGTTTACGTCATCTCCAGCATCCAGCTTTTCATGAGCGTGGCCGTGATAGCCGCCGTGGGCGCTGCCCTCAAGGTCTACGAAGACGACGATGTTGCGGCTGTGTGGGGCACAAGGATAATGCTCAGCAAGAACGAGAGGATAACTGCACTGGTGTTCGTGACGTTCCTTCTCCTGTACACCGCGGACTTTATGTCCGCCATGAAGTGGTCTTTTGGCATCTTCATGGCCATCGGCATAACCCATGCCACCCTGTATGCCGGAGTCAGCTCCAGCGTCAAGTCAGCCACAAACCTCCCGGATGTTACCGATGAAGGGGACATTATAGAGCACTTCTAAGTTCAGTTCATCTGGGCATTTGTTTTATCTTTTTTTTATTTTACTTAAACATGCCAAAATTTTCTGGGTTGAGTGACTCCTCAGCCCTGTAAACACTGTGCGCTTTCAAAGCGAAGCTGCACCAAAACACCCGCAAGGTAACTGGACTCTGCTGATGCAGTTAAGGCTGCGGGCACGTCATGGTACTGCTCCATTTACACTGATCTTCTTTTTTCTTCCTTTTTTGAGCGCATCTGTTCATTTCAAAGTTGTAATAAACATGTTCATGTGACACGCGCTTTTGTTTCAACCGTTTAAATAATTTTATACGCTGTTGAGGCTTCTCCCACGCGCTTTACTTTCCGAAATGGGTTCTACGCAGTTTTTCGTGTCTGCTGCTTGTTATGCATACTTTTGGCTACAGCTAAGTCAGACATACAAGTACGCTTTATATATGTAGCAAGTCGGTAGTGATCGATTAAACGCGGAAGACGCTGTTGTGTTTGAACTTGCCAAAAGGCTTTTAGCCAGTTCTACAGCGTTCGTCTGTGACATCGTTTGAATTGTTTACTCTAGTGTAAAAGCGCACAATGCAGGAGCTGGCGTATCATCAATTGACAACTTCCTGAATAGGCAAAAACGAGTAATGCAAGTGTGGCTAGAAAATATAAAAAACACATCTCCGTTTTGTACTCATCAGCGTGTTGGATACATGTCATATCTCATGCATAAAAATAACAATAATTGTAGTGTAGCTGTGATGATTACGATAATGATGATGATTGTTGTATTGTGCATCGGATGCGACGCAGAGAGAACGCGAGGCCCAGCGCTTGAAGCGCGGGCCAGGAAGGAGGATAAAGTGGCACACACGTGATCCGGGAAGAAACTCTCTTTGTGTACACAAGTATGGCTCATATGAATGGATGGATAGATTGATATGGCTGTACCCTTTAGATCGTGCGTCGGCTAACGCCCCCTAGCGCCGTAATACTTGGTGAATCAAAAACTAGATTTATGTTTTTTTTTCTTAAATGGTAAAGTTGAGGACTGGTACTTTGCAGTGAAGGGTTTAATGAAAGACGATAGTCTTTCTTGGGGGCCTTCGACGGAAAAATTTTGGTTTGTCTGTCTGTCTGTCTGTCTGTCTGTCTGTCTGTCTGTCTGTCTGTCTGTCTGTCTGTCTGTCTGTCTGTCTGTCTGTCTGTCTGTCTGTCTGTCTGTACATTTGTCTGTTTGTCCGCCCTTAACGATACCTCAAACAGCATTAAACGGCCGACCCCATCCGCAGCGCCAACCAATATTGCTTAAGTTTCAGCGTTCATAGTTGTGCGATTGTCAAGTAAAAAGCAATTATTGTGCATATCTGAGGCGCCATAACAAGACGTCGATGTTTTTTATGTGTGCCTTTATACTGGAAAAGACACACACAAGTAGCTCTAAGGACTGTAGCGTTTATCGAGCTGCGGCGACAGTGCAAAGCGATGCTCAAAAAGGTAAGTTTCCAACGCTTTGCTATGACGACACGGTGGTGGCACCTGCCCGTCACTTTGCGTTCTACACCTTATCACCTCCGAGGCAGGCGCGCATCTTTCTCCGCGAGCGCGCACGCCTTCGTTTTCGAAGTTAACTGCCAGATGGCGCTCGTGTCTAACGTCCCTTGATGCGCTCGTTTGTCTCCGCTACACGCTCGAGGCACTCTAACTCAGCACCTCCAGATTACCATTCACCAATTTTCTTGCGCAGAACATCAAATAAACCTTTTGTTCACTCTCTCCAGACGCGACATTTGCTCTCTCTCTAGACGCGACTCTCTCCAGATGCACTCTCTCCAGACGCGACTCTTACGGCGACATTTGCAGTCTAACATGCAGATTCAGGGCCAATATTTTTTTCACTGATGCCTTCACTTTAGCCATCAATCAGATGACCTCCTTCTAGTTAATTCTGCCCCGCCGCGGTGGTCTAGTTGCTAAGGTACTCGGCTGCTGACCCGCAGGTCGCGAGTTCGAATCGCGGCGGCGGCGGCTGCATTTCCGGCAGAGGCGGAAATGTTGTAGGCCCGTGTGCTCAGATTTGGGTGCACGTTAAAGAACCCCAGGTGGTCGAGATTTCCGGAGCTCTCCCCTACGGCGTCTCTCATAATCATATGGTGGTTTTGAGACGTTAAACCCCACATATCAATCAATTAATCAATTCTAGTTAATTCTACCCACTTAAAGTCTATTTTGCCCTCTTTCTCCATAAACCCCAGTGCTTTGAAAAACTCTGCGCCGTCATCCTGAACTATGGCGTGAAGCCCTTTAGACAACATTATCAAGTGTTCGGCAGTTTCCTCCTCCTGTCCACACGCACTGCATACCATGTCTACCCATTCGTATTTGGCCCGATATGTCTTGATTCGCAATACTCCCGTCCTGGCCTCAAACAGTAGACAACTACCCCGAGTATTATCATAGATCCTTTCTTTGACAATTTCCTGCTTTGTATGTATGGAGGGCATCGTACATATATACATATGTACAATGCCCTCTAGGTGCCATCCAGCCGGCTCCGAAACCGGAAATGAAACCACGACACCACAATGATGATCATTGCTTCCTGGTGGAGCTCCCACACAAAGGGGGATGGTCCAAGAAATGGGCGGAACACGTTTAAGGTAGATACCTATAATGCCGAAGGACATTTGAACTTTAGCAATAAAGCAATGAATGAATAGAAATGCTTAACGAGCAAGCGGTGAGACCATCACCTGGGCTTTCTGACGGAAATATTAGCCGAGTGAAGCTGCATGGGCTCTTTGCGATGTCCAACCCAAGCCGAGGACAAAGAGCGGGAAGGAGAGCGAAAAAACCGATATCTTCAAATTAACGTTAACACTTTGTTAGTAAGTAGACGGCTGTCGTGGCCCCAGTCAGTTTCCATTACTTGCGTTTCAGCTACTAGCTGTCACAAAGGTATAAATAGAAGGCAACTGAAAGTAATCGGTGTAAGACGGAAAAAATTTACAAAGTACCAAATACTTTACTATGGGACAGCTCTAAATTATTTCTAAGTAAGCGTTTGCTAAATGTATTGCACACTGTGGTGTATACAACACATTGCGTGTTGGTCATCTTAGCGTGACGAAAATTTCGGATCAGCAAGGTGGAGAGAGGGAACTCTTTGTTGAAAAGCAGAGAATTTAGCCGGCATATATAAGATCAGCAAGGAACTTAGCTCAATGTGAGCACACGATCATGTAGTTTTGAAAGCAACAAGATCCTTAAGATCAGCGTCAAGTTGTGGAATCTTACCAGGAGCGTAAAGTAATGAAAAAATAATACATTCTCTTTTATATAGTTACTTTTTCCTATTCAGTCTTTGTTTTTTTATTCCGAAGATTTTTCGACATTTCATGAGCGGTGCGCAGTGAATGCCCCAATTGGGTCCAAGCTCTATGAGAAGGAAATCGCCACCGCCATCGACATCAAAGGCCACTATATCGCGTGCACTGTAATCACGTGAAATTTTACGTGCGGGCTTCACGGGGCCAGGACAGGTACCACAAATACGAAAAACCTTCTTCGCTGAAGCATTTATTCATCAGCCTAGAATACGTAGGTACGTACCTTGGTCGTGAACCGTTTCATTTGGTGAGTGTGAAGGAAATGACAATCCTGTTTGTATTCTTTAACCGTTTCGTTGCTCCAGTTGCATGAAATGATCGCTGCATCGAACGAAATTTTGTGTGGTTCGGCATATATTGGGAAGAGCACGGAATGGTGGCTCAAGAAAAACGATGAGGTTTATCATAGGGTATGGCCCTCAGAAGGAATATGTGCACCCTGTTTAACGCAAAGCTGGCATGAAAACGTTGGCGCGAAAATAGCGAGTGTAATGGCATTTATTCAGAGTATCAGATAAGAAACGCGATGCCCATACTTGAGTGGATAATGCCCACGGCATTTGAACGCTGACTTGATTAAACGATAATTCCACGCAACCTACACGCCATATATATTATCGAACAGAACTATGGGCTCGTCTAGCTAACAATCTTTAAAAAATACTAAGAATGTCTTTGCTTCAAGACTGAGACGTTTTCGTCGCACACTACGACCATATCCTTAACAAAGTGGATGTGTAGACAGCAGCCTTCCCTGATTGATTACAAGTGAAACCATAATCTAAGTGGTAGACAGGATAGCTTTCTACTTATAAAAAATATGGTTTTATAATGTTCCTGAAAACGATTGAGCTCCCCTGATATTGGTGACAGTTTCCTCAAACTTACCTTCTCATATTTTCTTTGAGACGTACCTTCTGCCTGAAATTAGCTTTACAACTTATTTTATTGTTGCCACAAATTGTAGGCACTACTTACGCGTATTCTTAGTTCTTTGAAATACGAGGGCACCTTGTACGTTGACAGAATTACTGATTAGTCGAGTTGGTGACCTATGTTACTGTAGGCTACGAGTGTGCAAAGTTAAACAAAAACTACGAGCAGGTAGTATGTGTGTCATTGTATTCTCGAATCTAAAGCTCAGATAATGGTGGTGTTTCAGTGGACGACCTATCTGATAACACGTAATGAGCAATGACACTTTTCGCACTAGTTTCATCTTCCTATTTTTTTTCTCTCTTCAAGTGATCTGCGATCTGCTCCCTCTATTGGTAGTTGAAATAGTTGTTTGTTGAACCAACCGTTTCTTTCACAGAATGCCCCTTGTGGATCAAAGGGGCGCCATTATTTACACGCAAGCTTTGAATCGTTTGTTCGGAGATGCATGTTTCCCTGTGCGTATAAGGCGGCGGGAAATACCACGTGCTTACAGCCAGCACCACGCCACTTGCCAGGACACTCAAGATTTTCTTTGTGCACCTCCTTCTTCAAACAGGCGGCGAAAAATACGACTATAATTTGTTATACTGATTGCTGAGAAAACTATTCCTAATTCCTCTCAACTTCGTATAAATAAGACACCATGTTATTTCAGTCTCTCCAGTGCTAGCCCACCCGTCTTGAAGTAGCAGGCCCTCGTTCGTGGTAGCCGGCAGCCGATCGACAAGATGACCACTGACGAAGGAAGCAACCTTGCCAAAACCGTCGAGTCACCGGTGAACCACTCGTAAATCTTGAGGAAGCAGATTGGTTCAGTCAAGTCCAGGAAGTCCACGACGCCCGGAATTCAGAGGAGTGCCTCGCACCTCGAGCTGGCCTCAGACAAGGAGCCGCCGCTTATGACTACCGTTCCCGTGAACTCTGCAACCGCTGAGCCTCCTCCGGTAGATGGCATAACGAGCGGCATGACTAGTGGCCCCCATGAAAGCACGGGCATCGGAGACAAGTCAAAACAACACCGTGAGTTGTTAAAGTGGTCGCTACTTCTATGGTACTTTACATTTTTTCTGTATCAAAGATTTACAATTTTTCTCCTTCACTTCGCGGAATCCCCAGATATGACTCTGTGATTAAGCGCCAGCAATGTCCTGATACTCAGCAGAGAATACGAACTGATGATTCCAGTATGCAGCGCTGAATGCCTTGGTTGATGGTTTGCGACATTCTGACAATCATGTACAGGAAAATGAGCATGCGTGAGATTACTCTTATCGCCCCAATTAACGAAAACGTTCTTTGTGCGCGTGTCCCTTGGGCAACTGATAGTTTAGCAACGTTTTCTCTAACTTTGTCAGAGATCGTAGCAACACCTTGGAACTTGACTTAATATGAGAATTTTCATGCGTAGCTTTTCGTAGCGGGCCGTATGAGCAGGTCTAAACTGGTGTTGCAATCAAAACGTCCACTTGCTTTTAATTCTTATGAGCATGTTAACAAAACAGTGTGCCGCAGTAAACTGTGAAAGGGGAGTGAGTTCTATGATGGGAGCTCTTTATCTGAAACTATGATAGCGCCGTATACTTATACTTGTTACGCAAGATTATAAAGAGCAACAAATCCTCTTTTCTAAGAGTTTACATTCTCCTTTTTTGGGGGCTTTTCTGTGTTCCGGCAGTCAGCGCAAAAGACCAGGATGGATACGAGACTGCGGCGCCTCGGCCTGGTGCGATCGCTGGCGTGGTGATTGGCTTGTTCTGCTCGCTTGTCGGATTCGCCTTGCTCGCCTTTGCCATGGCCTATTCGACGCAGGCAGAAAAAAGCTCCGACGATTCAGCGGCCTGCAGTACAGATCAGTGTCACGAGGTACGTTTTAGCAGTAGCAGCTGTAATGCGTTTCTCAGTCACACAGTCGGCGTTACCGCCGGCTACGTAACTACAGGTGTAACACAAAAGCAGCAAGAATGGCAGGCCCGAAATTCGAATCTCAGTCATGTTTAGTGACAAACATATGACAATTTTTTGGGACAGAGGTTTATAAGTTAACAGCGCAAAGTCGCGATATGGGTTAAAGAGGCATTGCCTAACTTTACTGACTTCTTTTGTTTACCAACCACTTAATATATTATGGTACAATCTTATATGCTTCAGTGAAGTATAGCATGTACCAACAGGAACTTTGCAACCCCTTTATGTCTCAAGGACGGTGCGTTGAGGCTACTTCCTTAGACCTCTCCGGCTTACTGAGAAACAACAGTTACTTATTCGAGTCATTTAAAAGCTGCAGTGACTACTATACTAGCCGACAACTACTCCTTGTAATGAAGAGAAAGTCACAAGGGTGGAGCTCGTGTCTATGTACTCCTCAGCGAAACCATTTTTGTTTGGCGCGAATTTCGTACAGCTGTGAAAAGTGATAGCTTCACGAAATGAGTATTGCATAACATTTGATTTGTTTGTTCACAAAGCCATTTGTGGGTGGCGATAAGATTGGGACAACATTGATTCGTCGCAGAGTAGACGGCGCGTATATCACCTCGCATGCTATACGACCACACGTGTCTCAATTCGTATGCAGGCGCTCAAATTGCTCGACGCGGCCGGAAACTTGACGGTAGACCCCTGTGACGACTTCTATGAATACGTTTGCCACCGACGGACACAAAACGGCAGTTTTCTGGGCGACGTCATGGACGATTTTTATTCCCTACTTGACAGCATTATCATGCCTGGCGAGCTACCTTACCCGGACATCTATGGATCACACATTTTCTTTCACACATACAGGTGAGTACCTGCCATGTGGTAGCTCTCGGTTTACAGTTAACATCAACGCCCTTCGGATGAAGAAATCAGCTTTAATTGAGGGTAACCACGCGCTATTGTTGCCAAGACTAAAAAACAGTGAAGCCAGGGAAGCTCCTTTTTCCTTTTTCCTCCTACTCACTCTCCCTTCCCTTCCAATGCCATACTAATCTATACAAGACTATACATTTGCATTACATTGCTTTTACATTATACGTGCTTTACCCTCTTATCCTTATTTCCCTCCTCACACTTACAACCCCTGCCCCCCATTGCTTTTCCTCGCTATGATATGCTAATCTTCACCCACTCCAGGGCTCGCTTTCCTCTTCTCTCTTACTTCTATTTCTCTCCCTTTTTCTGTTTTTATTCCTTCCTTTGTCTCGCTTTCTCTCTATATTCATATCGCTTTCTTTTGTTGTCTCTCATTTTCTGTGCTTTT
This sequence comes from Rhipicephalus annulatus, assembly GCA_013436015.1. Classification (NCBI taxonomy): domain Eukaryota; kingdom Metazoa; phylum Arthropoda; class Arachnida; order Ixodida; family Ixodidae; genus Rhipicephalus; species Rhipicephalus annulatus. The sequence continues at coordinate 185,037 of WOVY01002552.1, read as the reverse complement.
TCTCAGCATCCGTCTTTCTTTCTCTCATTCTGTCTATGTTTCTTCAGGGTCTCTCACCCGTAGCAAGACAATCTCGTGGCTTCTATAAATGTGCTTCGTCATGGCTTCCATAAATGCTAACATGCCAGGATAGCCGACTCGTTACGGCGCTCGACTTTGGTGCATGGGCACGCGAATTTAGAACCTGCTTCGTTAATATTTCTTTTATTTACTGCGCCTCATCCTCCGATTCACATCTCTTCTCCTCGTCTCCTACTTTGCTTTCTCCAACGCATTTCAGGGAGACTAGAGATACCATGCTTAAGATAAACGCCCCTCATAATGCTGATAGCTTTTTTATTATTATTAATGCACCACATGGGGTTTTCGGTGAGCTTAGACAGTTCCGCTGTTAAAAAACTGCTTGCGCAGCCATGATAGGTTAGCTCAAAGGCAACAATATACCACGTTTTAGGTTGTATGCATATTCTCAGTTACACAGTACGCTAACATAGTTCACTGCAAGTTATCTGTTTCATAATATAAGGAAAAATGACGCTCACTTACATAAAGGGAGTAATTAAAATCCGCATCAGATTGTCCTCGCAATGCGATTGAGCACATAGGTGAGCGTATAAGCCACCATCACGGTGGTCATTTCATTCAGTTAAGGAATGGAAAAATTACGTGACTGTTTTCTTTTTCGTCGCTGGCCGATTTCAGCAATCGTGACGCATTACACAAGTTCTGCCTTCACTTAGTCCAAGGAAGAGAGAAACGAAGCTAACCACAGGATGAAGACAGATGGATCAAGCGCTGACTTTGAACCAAAACTTTATTCCGTACAAGAAAACACACATATGCACATGGGTCATGGAAGACTGAGGGGGACAGTACATACGCGACAAGAAAGGTGTTAACAATTCTGAAAAAGAAAGAAACGCCATCATCCACTTGAAATATATGCTGATTTCTTGTTGAGGAGCGCTGTCAAAGTGGCACCCAGGCATCGCCTTTATCTTGCCCCGCCGTGGTGGTCTAGTGGCTAAGGTACTCGGCTGCTGACCCGCAGGTCGCGGGATCGAATCCCGGCTGTGGCGGCTGCATTTCCGATGGAGGCGGAAATGTTGTAGGCCCGTGTACTCAGATTTGGGTGCACGTTAAAGAACCCCAGGTGGTCAAAATTTCCGGAGCCCTCCACTACGGCGTCTCTCATAATCATATGGTGGTTTTGGGACGTTAAACCCCACATCTCTCTCATCGCCTTTATCTTGTTTTTTTGTCGATGCAAAAGGACTCGTATATTTTCCGCGCTCTTTGGTCACCTTAAAGCTTCAGTATTTGGCGTTGATCAAACATTGCACGACAACCACATACGTAATGGCTGTGCGAGAGTGTGCCTTCGATAGCGCTCGTCACAAAGAACTTGCATATGTTTCACGTGAGTGACGCCGCTTTATTTATTTTTCAGAATTGTTAGCAAATATATTGCCACGTCTGTCCTCTCACCCCCCTCCATTCATGACCCATGTGCGTGCATATCCTCCCTTGTATGAAATAAAGTCTTGGTCGAAAGTGAACGCCTGGTCCGTCTTTGTCTGTCCTTGTCTTGTGGTTCGAGCTGTTTTTCGTTTTCTTGAACATACCGGCCCAAATAAGTACGCAGGGAGTCATATTTATTTGGAGTGGCAAATAGGGCCGCATACAGGCATAACCTTAGAGGTAAGTTTGTAGATTGCGAGAAAAATGAACTGACAAGTGAGACAGAAACGCTAGCATGTTTGAAAAGTACACTCTAAAAAATATTGAGTAAAAAGGGTGTCTTTTTGTCCCACAACAATAACCGTCATCAGGCTTGCGTGCGCTTCTTTTCTTGACAACTCGGCGCTGGCCACTTTCCTATCGAGAATGCAATGTAACCCTGATCATGAGCATGTCAATCGTGACAGGAATGTACCGGGCGCGGGGCGATAGCGCAAGGATGGAACGCAATATAGATGACGATTATTGCTGTGGGGCAAAAAGACACCTTTTTTACTTGCTCTTTTTTTTAGAGTGTATACGTTCATTTTAAATAACGAATGAGCTGACAGAAAAGTGCACGCTTTGTAGAATAATAAAAAAAATGACCCCGTATCTGCACGTAATCTGCAAAGGTCGTCTAAAGACGATAGTCTTGCGTATGGAGAGAGTGAACAAAACATTTATTTGATGTTCTGCGCAAGAAAATCGGTGAATGGTATTCCGGAGGCGCTGCGTTAGAGTGCCTCGAGCGTACAGCGGAGGCGAACGAGCGCATCAAGTCGCGTCACACGTGAGAGATGAGTGCCATCTGGCAGTTTCTTTTAGAAAACAAAGCGCGTGGCCGTGCGTGCCCGTCTCAGCGGTGATAAGGTGAAGAACGCGAGACGACGGGTAGGTGCCACCTCCATCTCGTCTTAGCAAAGCGTTGAAACACTCCCCGTTCCGTGAAAGTGTTGCATGGTAAGCGCAGCTTGATAAGCGCTGCGGTGCTTAAAATTACTTGCGTATGCCTTCTTAGTAAAAGACGCAAATGTAGAATATATACGTGTTGTTATGGTGCCCCAGACATGCGCAATTGTTTTTTATTGAACGATTGCAGAAGTATGAACGCTGAATCTTGGGCAACATTGGTGGGCGCTTAGCATGGGGTCGGCCGTTTCAAGTACCCGGTGTCTATAAGAATAGACAAACAGACAAATGTACAGACAGGTAGATAGACAAACAGGCAGACCAAAATTTTTGCGTCGAAAGTCCCCAAGAAAGACTATCGTCCTTAAAAATGTGTAACTATTAATATTTTTCACAGAATTCGTTATTGTTCAAGTCGTAGTTCATCATTTTTTCTAAAGTTGCGAGAACTATTCGCGCCTGTGGATAATGGGCTTCATTCTGGTAACCTCAGTTATGTTGAGCTTGAACAGAAAACAGTCGTTAAAATCAAGGCTGCCTCAAGGCCTTGATTTATAAGTTATTCAGCTTCAATCGATAATATTGCTAATTTCGCTGTTGAGTCAGCAACTATGTGGAAACGTATACTTACTTCGTAGTAACTACATTATAATATACTATCATTAACGCTCACTATGGTTTCTTGACAGCTCGTTATGTTCAGCCGCCAGCTTCTATGTCGACCGTGTGCTGAGTGACGCCAACTGGCAAATAAAAATGTTCCGAATTCGCTGCCATGACAACATGTTGGGCTGGTTTACATTCTCAAAGCTGCACATGCAGACATAGCGACGAAAGTGGATGGGAAAACGTCTGCCACCGTAGCTGAGTTACTGGCACGTGGCACTTCCAGGTTATGGATTCGGTGCCACTCTGCACCATGTCGCCAACTGTCATTTCATTACATTTTGTTGTTACTGCGCTACAACGTAACACTTCAAATGACGCCCCATTACCTTTATTTGACATTATCTGTTGACTTCATATGCTAGTGTCTAAAAAAACGTCACTTTCAGGTCGTTTAAAGAAGGCCTAAATGCTTGCAGAATGCGTTAAGCGCAATGAAATTCTTTCATATATTCATGCAGTCGTTCCACAATATGCTAAAACACGAAAACTTGGAGTTACATTAGTGTTTTAGCAATAGTATCTGTTTTTAGCAGACCAGATAATTCATTCCGTAATAGTCAACATGAGATAGTCAACGTAGCATTAGAAAGCAACGACTTCCTTATTAATCGCTTTGTCTGTGACAGATGTAAATAATAACCACTTTTTGATTTAAATACTGACACCATGAGGCACTTTTGCAATGTCACCTGTCATGTAGTAGTTTTTAGAGAAATGCTTAAAGGAAGAAAGTTGACTGATTATACCTTCAACCCAGTCCCGTCACAACTTCCAATTAATCTATTTTTCCTCACTTGCAGGGCGTGTACTAGATTTATGAACACCACTGAAGACACTGCGGCACTCAAGTTCGTTCTCCCGCGTTTGCAAAAGCACGCCAGCAGCTTGCATGGCCTATCCGGACGTGATCTGGTGACGGCCATAGCGAAACTATCGGCAGTAAGTGGCATCGACGTTATTTTTGGCATCGGGCTCGGACTGCGCAATCAGAGTGTGTACCCCGCCATCAGGGGTGGCCGCTCGATAAGGCAAGCTTTCCGTGGTCTTCCTGATTTCGAAAGCCACCTGGAGGCAGCTGTTGCTGCAATGGTTAAGAAGGCGCCCCCGAAAGAATTCGTCACTGACATCTTGAAACTTGACGACATCCTGAGCGCTGCGTTTGAAAACAATTCGGATACGAGGTTACTCAACTTGAGCGCCATTACCGACACAGCTCTACAACTGGGGCCCAGCGATTGGTCGTTTTTATTCCAGAAATACCTAAATTGGTCTCACACAGAATGGTTCTTCTGGACTGGACGGAATCAGGCAGAGAGCATTCTTAAAATAATAAGTGAAAATGCAATGAGTGAAACGGTGCGAGCCTACCTGTCACTGCAGGTAGCCGCGGATGTGCTCGCTCTTTACTTCAAGACTAGACTCTCGAGCGCAGACACTAGCCAGCCGGAAGCTCGAAAGACCTGTCTAAAGGCGGCCTGCCGCGTCTCCAGCCACGCCTGCTCGTACCAAATCGACCGACTGCTGGGCCTTCCACCAATCGCCGAAGCCGACACGCAAGCACTGCTCGACGCGGTCGTGGACGAATTCTCCAAGAAACAGGGCTTAATTTCGTGGATCGACAGCTACCGCTGGGTCACACTGATGGCAACGTTCAGAAACACCACAGTGACGCTTCCTCACCGACTCGTCAGACCACTGAGTGACCGCAACACGCCCGTATACCCGAACATCAGCCAATGGTCCGGAGATTTTCTCGACGAGCACCTGACACTGATGGCTGACCACCAAGCGGCGTCCGTGTCTTACCCACTGCCCGTGGACATGGAAGTGTTGGCCGAGCGGCAACTTGACGGTGCTTTCGCATTCAACGAGCCGCTAAACAGCATCGTGTTGTCGGGGGCTCTTATAAGTCCCCCGGTACTGTACTCCGCCACGATGCCAACGTGAGTTTTCCTAAATATTGCATGCAAGACGTTGTTGAGATTTAAGAGGTCTCATTCCGCAATTAATATGCCCTACCTATTTCGTTCTTCTTGTTTGTGTTACATGTTTTATTACCATAACAACGAAAGCTGACAAATTTTCTCAGTCACCCTCTGGTTTTGAAGTTGGTTCTATAACTCCGCGTTGGATGCCTATATTTTAAGAAATCTGGTTGTTCGTCTCATACAAGCGTAATTGCGTAGGCCACTAAACGTAGCACGCAATAGATGGCTAAGCAAAGATCAAGCAGGCCACACTTACGTCGCGGGCCAGGCGCAGTGTACTGCCCCGCCGCGGTGGTCTAGTGGCTAAGGTACTCGGCGGCTGACCTGCAGGGTGCGGGTTCGAATCCCGGCTGCGGCGGCTGCACTTCCGATGGAGGCGGAAACGTTGTAGGCCCGTGTGGTCAGATTTGGGTGCACGTTAAAGAACCCCAGGTGGTCGAAATTTCCGGAGCCCTCCACTACGGCGTCTCTCATAATCATATAGTGGTTTTGGGACGTTAAACCCCACATATCAATCAATCAGGCGCAGTGTACTGTAGAAAGCAAATTTAAATAGACTTTGTAGCCTCATTTGTGCTCTCGTAAGACAAGTCACAAAAATTGTAAAATGTGAAAAAGTTATGAAGCGTGGAAAGTTGGGCAAGTTTGTAGGACATAACTGAATATACGAACAGCGCAACTTAAAATTAGCTACAATGTAACAACGTAACCGAAGAAACAAGCGCTCTTTTCTTTCCTTGTTTCTTTACTTCCGTAGTTACATTGTAACTACTTTTAAATTACACTGTTCGTATATTCAGTTGTGAGAAAGTTCGTTGAGTTTTCATGAAATGAAGTTTAACTTAAACCGGTAATTTTTTATTCCCAATTAGAGTACAAATTTTGTGTGAACCCGCAACCTAATGTGCTCACCTTGCAATAAACCGCATCCGCAGCGCTGGTGTTTCACAATGCACTCGTAATACTAGTAAGACCTCCGTGTCACGTATTTCTTTGCAATTTAGCAACGTGTTACATCATGAATATAACGCCATATTGCTAGCTTCTGTTTTTTTTTGTTGTTGTTAATATTCTCGGATGTTCCCCCTAAAGAACTTTGTGGCGCATCACCAACAATGCGTCACTCGGGGGCGGCGCATGCGTTTGCGGTGACGTAAACCGCTGAGGAGTAGCTAAAAAATAATACACACAAAATATAAGCCCGAAAAATGGACGAGCGCAACAAAAAGGAAAGCAAACAAAGCGCTGGCGCTGCTAAATGTGTGTTTTCTTCTCACTTACCGTGTTTAAATGCACCTTCAAGACGTTGCGCATGATCTACATGGCATTGGAAACGCAAAGCAAAAACGAATATTCGCGATTGCAACATGCAGTGCCAGTCGAGCAGCACTGTGCCACGTGGTGCTCTCCGCAACACAGCGCCGTGACGAAACGCGATGCCTCGGTGAAAAACGTCAGATTTAAATCACAACATTTATAACTGGCGAGCGATGAGTGTGTTTTGAGAAGACACGTTTATCAAGCTTCCTAGCTAGGAGCACATGAAAAAAAAAAGGTAAAAGTTTAAATATTCCGGTAGGGATAACGACTTTATTTAACGAGCTTGCTGTTTCTTTGTTTGTTTGTTTTTTGCTTTCTATTGAACCGCAAGTGATGTTACCAGTAGGTGTAGATCTTACCCCCTTCTGTAGCTTTGCAGCAAGTGTTATGTTTTTCCTCATTTTGAATTATTCTCCAGTGGTTGTTCACCGAAAGAGACAGTGGTTTCCTACTTTAACTCCACCTATACTTCTGTCATTAATCTTAAGTCTTATGTGCAGCATAAAGAAATGTTTGTACATGTCAGTGCTTAAGAACGTAGAAATATTAATGCGAGATAATGTCATACTTCATTTGTGAAAGGGCACCCACATTTGGGGGGAACAAACAAAATCCACTTTCACTGCTTTCACCTCATTAGCTTTCACCGAGTTAACGCAACATTCTTACCTCATTTTTTTGACGCAGAGAATTCAATTTTGGAACAATCGGTTCCCTTCTGGCACGTGAGATTGCACATGTCATCACTCCAGCCAACAGTAAAGAATGGTGGGACGAGCGTTCGCAGCAAGGCTTCCTCGAAAACACCGAGTGCCTTCGAAAACTTCACAGGCGAGCACATTTCACCATATATTTTTGTACCTGCTAACGATTCATTTACGTCAATCGTCCAAGCAACACTTGGCGTTCTCCAAAAATATGCTGAGCAAAACAAAAAAAGTACGACCCGTAAGTCGCCAGTTTGACGATTTTTTGCAATAACAGACCTATTCTTAATGACATCTCATACTGATTAAATGGTGACCCAACCTGAAAAGTTGTTTACAGAGCTAAGAGAACCGCATTTTATCTAACATTGAATTAAAACAGATCTTAATGGATGGCCTGGTGACGTAGATTGAACACGCACAGGAATACGCAACGAAATCGCGAAATCTGATTCACACATGAAATTGCCATCACATAAGTACTGCCAATCTATTTTAGATATGACTGCTTAACGAAGACACCAAATACTGTATTCTGTCTCGCGCATTATACTTCATTATTTTTTGTATTGATTTCGTATTTCATTAGGGTAGGGTGGGGTAAAATGAGACACTGGGTAAAACATGACATTCTGACTTTGATGGTATCTGCAGCTACTGCAAAAACTACTTTTTTTCTCTCTTTTCCAGCGATATGTACTGGTCTTTGTCTACCTTTTCATATGTAAAAGTTGATGATTATTCACAGAGTTCATGCGGGAAAAACTACACGGCTGTTGTCAGTGTGTACGCGACCCGTCAAGAAGGGACAAAATTCTGCTCAGCCAAATTTTCGGATCCGTGCATGACGTTATTCCTGTGTAAGTCATCATCATCATCAGCCTGACTACGTCCACTGCGGGACAAAAGCCTCTCCCATGTTCCGCCAGTCAACTCGGTCCTGTGCTTGCGGCTGCAGTTTTATATCCACGAACTTCTTAATCTCATCTGCCCGTCTAACTTTCTGTCTTCCCCTAACCCGCTTGCCTTCTCTGGGAATCCAGTTAGTTACCCTTAATGACAAGCGATTATTCTGTCTACGCGTTACATGCCGGGGTCGTGTTCATTTCCTCTTTTCGATTTCAACTATGATATTTCTCACCACGGTTTGTTCCCTGATCCACTCTGCTCTCTTCTTTTCTCTTAAGATTACACCTACCATTTTCGTTTCCATTGCTCGCTGCGTCGTCCTCAATTTAAGCTGAACCCTCTTTGTAAGCCCCGAGGTTTCTGCTCCGTAGCTAGGTACCGGCAAGGTGCAGCTGTTATATAGCTTCCTCTTGAGGGATAGTGGCAATCTACCTGTCATGATTTGAGAGTGCTTGACAAATGTGCTCAACCCCATTTTTATTCTTCTACTTACTTCAATCTCGTGGTTCGGCTGCACGGTTATTACCTGTGTCAGTACAGCAACGTAAATAATTATTTTCTTAATTTAGACTGCGAGCACGATAACGCCAAGAGTTTTGTTCGTTTGGAGGCCGGACACAACGCAGATTTTTTTTAATTCTAGCATTTTAGAGGGGCAAAACGCGATAGAAAGACATTCAATTGCCTTAGGCAGTGTCTTATCAATTTAAACATTACTTTACACTCTCATTATGTATATTTAAAGATCCCACGTGGTCGAAATTTCTTCATTTCTGATGGAGGCGGAAATGTTGTAGGCCCGTGTGCTCAGATTTGGGTGCACGTTAAAAAACCCCAGGCGGTCAAAATTTCCGAAGCCCTCTACTACGGTGTCTCTCATAATCATATGTTGGCTTTGGGACGTTAAACCCCACATATCATGGTCGAAATTTCCGGAACCCTCCACTACGGCGTCTCTCATAATCATACGGTTCTTTTGAGAGGTTAAACCCCACATACCAATCAATCAATATCCTTATATACTAGATTTATCTGTTTATAAGCGTTAGGACATACAAAATAATATCATATGTAGCTTTCTGGGAAGAAAACGACATGAAGAAGTCCTGATGGTTGTTTAGTACATTACTCCCTTCATTCGCGCTGCATCGGGGTTTTTCCCCAAGGATGCTTTCAAGCGTCGCACAAAACAATGTTGGAGTCTCCAAGTCGAGTCACTCACAAACACGTCTTGGGATGTAGTTATAACATGTAATACTCCAATAAAAAAAAACACGTGCTGGAAAACCTGCATCTATCACAGTTTCAAATTCATTACCTCACAATACCTGGCGGGCGAAGTTAAAAGTCATGAAACGCCTGAACAGTTCTGCATCAAAACGGCAAAAAAATGTCTGAAGAAGATACGTCAAAACATCTTTAGCATTCAAATATTCAAAAATTCAGTGTGGTGCAAACGTTCAACAAAATAAAAGTTTGACACACAAAAAAAACTGGTGGTATTTGATCTGCAAGGAGTTTTGGAGCAATACAAAATCGCGTTCTGTCTAGATTCAAACCGTGGAGTCCAAGTACTGGGCATTTTAAGACTGCGTAAAGGCACACAGAATAAATTTTAAGCCTCTCTACTGCAAAAAAAACTGAAGGAATAAATTTTTTCGCACTGTTTCGTTCTGCCTGACGCTGGGTCTCGTTTTGCTTCAGAGGTTGGGGCAAAATGAGACACCTGGAGAATTTTTAAAATTTATTTTGAAATAATATTTTGAGAGGTGGCAACATAGCAGTATTTATGTAGCACACACCTTGAAAACTCAAATGAAAGTTTCTGCATTGATGTTTCATTGTAAGGAGTGAATTAAAAATAAATATTCGCTATTTTGAAATTGTTGTTGTATTTTACCCTACCCTTTTTCTCCTCCAATGGAGTAATTAACCTCTATACAAAACGTGGCTAAATACGAATAAACCTGTGGAGTTTGCGCACTATATGTTATTACCATGCCCCTGTTTTGTTCTCGTTTGTTAAAAGGGCGCTTCACTACTTTCCCTTATCAGTAGAACAGTTTCACTAACGGTGTCTATTGTTTCACGAATCGACCACCACAAAAATTTTTAGAAGTTTACAAATACTAGCGGAGTTAAAAACTTTTCGCACACTGTAATTGCTTTCCCTCTCCTCTCGTTCATACAAGTGCACAAGAAAGCTAGTATAGGGTGGAATGGCATAGAGGAAATAATTTACGTCACGCGCCTTCAAGACTTAGAACACCTTTTTTCTTTCTTCGTACATATGGGATGCCTTCAACATGCTTTTCGAGCACGTGGCGGCCTGTGATGGCGTGCGGCCGTGGCAACTATGCCGTCGACAATGTTCGAGTAACCCAATGGTTGAGAATTTTCAGTATATGGCGTGGTCTATGAAGTATATGCCATCATTTGTGGATTTTAAAAAAAAAGGAACAACTTGTGGCTACGAGAATGAGAATTGTGAATTCCAGGCCGCGTGGTGGTTTACAATGTTTGGAGCCTCAACCACGAATCGGCAGATGCGGAAAAAATGTGGCAGGGCCCCATTAGTATATAGCACACATAGAAAATTTGAACAGACCCGAACTAGCCCCATTTCGTTTTTTTTTATTTAGGTGAATGACATAGAAATCGACGAGTATAAAAGTTTGACAGGGATGAAATGATGTCTGCACATTTTCTTTGCGCCTTATACAGGGTGCCTAACTTGTTTACCGCAAAAACCCACGCATACCATAGGTGCCGTTCCCGATGCTATCCGATGAAACTGACTCGCAGGTCACACTTGCTGGCGCAAGTATCGGTCGCTGAGAGTCGCTCCTTCGTCAACTATCACTTTTACTGGCGCCTTCATAGCCAGCGTGTTTCATGTGTTTCGTTTACTCAATCATCGTTAAGCGCGCACACGATGCACAAGTCTTGACAGTTCACTGCGCTCCAACACTTAAGTTCGTTGCTCGATCTGACTGATTGATTTCATACTACCTCAAAAGCAGCGTCATTTATTTTTGCTAATGGCTTTGAATTAAGATTCAACACTTGCATTAAAATTAACACGTCGCCGAATTTAAGACACGAAATTTCTTATTCTGTGACACTATTGCTAAGATCAAGTATGGATTAGCAGCTAAGCCACATTCGCTTTGCGATATCTACGGTGCCAGGAGGGTGCTTGGCTGCTGTAATAAAACGAGTATATCTGGACGTACGTTTTTCATACTTTAACGTGCAAGACTTTTTTTGCGCAGTTCGTTTGATGGAAACTCTTCGGGCTGGAACGTTGCGACTGCATCGAGGCTGTTCGCGTTGACCATGGCGGCGAGGATTTCGCTGGACGGGCTGCTCAGCGGTGCGGGTGGATTCGGCGGTCCACCTCTACCTGGCTCGAGGCTACCCCCGACAAGTGCTGACGCCATCAGCACGTTCTTCCGGCGGTTCTGCTTGCTGTCGTGCGGTCACGACGAAGCGCACATCTCGGCGCGCAGCCTTTGCATGATTCCGCTGATGGGAATGCCAGAGTTTGCAGATGCTTTTCGTTGCCGTCGGGGCACGGTTATGAACCCCAACGACAGCTGCGCCCTAAAATTTCCAGGGCAGTGACAGTTAGAGCATGTCAAAAAGGTTTTATAAAAATATATTTGATTTAAAATGAATCAGTAAGGATTATTCAATGCAATGGGCTATATCATGTAGTTTTCAATCAGTAAAGCTAGCACCGTTTGCTGCCAAACGTATTGTATAGTTTCGAGTCCAGCTTAATTACGCTTCTGTTGACCCACCAACAAGTTCATGTATCAAGTGTATCATGTATATTAAGTGCCATGTATCAAGTGTATAAAAACCTATCTTGACGTCCAGTGGCGTGCGTAAGTCTGGTGAAGGTTCTCATTCTCCTGTAACAGCAGCGCCTTCGAAACTACGCTGCTCGTATGGGCAAGAACACAACAATCACAATTGTCTAGCACACTCCGATGTCTGCAACTTAAGAATGTCCAACCGTGGACTGAAATGAAAGGTACTGGTTTCAGTACATACGGTTCACTGTGCGGCATTGCCTCATTTCGTCGTTTTATGAAAACCACGATATGCGCCACACATCACCGAGACGAGCGAAAAGATGGCATGACAGAAAAAAATAGATTTTCACCAGTGTAACAATGTTCACCAATGTAATGAAAAAGAAATTATTGTATATTTCACCCTATCCTGTCATCTGTACATGACATTAAGGAGTAGAACACAGCCACGTGCTTCGTCATTGAGGAATTCATCTGTGAGACGTATTAAATTCTGAAGAAAATACTATTGCTTGTCTGAAACTGTCCAATAATTTTTTGTCAAGTATTTTTGTTGGCGTGCCATTTTTTTTACATACCTTGGTTATCTGAGGGTGCGCATTGTAGTTTTTATGAAATGTATATAAGCTTCACTCTAGGCATCGCCTCACTTTGTCATTTTATGAAAACTACGACGCGCGCCCTCAGATCACCAAGGTGAGTGAAAAAAAAATGGCATGCCTAAAGAAAAGCTGCGACATGAAGGTGACAGCGAAAATGCGCCGGGAGTTTCTAATATAATTGCTATCGCAAAAAAATGACTCTCATATAACCGCAAGAAAATAAATAAAAAAGAAATACAGCAAGACATACAGAAAATAAAAGCATAAAAAACTTCTGTTTCTGAGCAGTAGCTTCCGTTCATTTCTCAAACGTTGGGCGCTAGGTGCCTCCCCAGGAATAACCGCAACAAAACAGCCCAGTGGCTAACCTAACTCAAAACTCGAATAGCGAGAAAACCAGAGGCCGGCTCTGAGAAGATGAATTGAAAGCAGCCCCGGATCACTACTACTAAGAAGGCAGGGTGCGGTAGCATCGCGTGCGATGGTTGAAGGCCACGCCGTACCAAGCAGGAACGCAGCCGCACGTTTCTCTTTGGGTTCAATGCCTCGAAACTTCGCCAACACAAGACTCGGAATACTAAACAGCAATCTCTTTTTTGCTGCTGTTCTGCAATTCATTACATCAATTCCGGAGTGGTATCTTTGCACGAAGTCAACACTAGGGTAGGCTTTCTTTACTTACCAAGCTTCTTTTTATGATTCTTCTTTTGTCTGGAATTTCCTCTACGCTTCGTGACTTTATCTGGTCTCCCAACGAAGGTTCTAATCCTTTCGATAAACATCTATTACCGATTCCGGCGTCCCTTTCTCACTCTTGGCGTCTCCTTCGAGACTCTCTCTCCCTGCGTTGTCACGCAATTTACGAAACGCAGTACTGGTAGCCACTGAAGGATGGTCTCTTCTTGGAGCTATCTCAGCCTGACAACCGGGTGAGGCCAAGCGGAACAAGAAAACGCCGGCTGCTTCGTCCCGTGCTCGACCATGTTCTGGCTCGGTTATATCATGAAAGAAAGCCGACTGTCGTCTGGGCAGGTGAGCGTCCCTTTCCCTTTCACCGTCGCACCTCTGTGGCCATTCCAGCACCTGCGCTACATGCATCAGTCTGGCTCCCATCTCGACGACAGCAGTCAGTATATTTGCGACGGCGACTGCATTGGAGCAACATACACTACCGAGCCGGACATTTGCAGATACTGACCCCGCAGGAAAAAAAAACAGGTAATTTTTGGCAATCCGAAAATGCTGGAATTGGGGTGTACAGCAGGCAACCGTACATCGGCAATAACCGTGGTAATCGTATTTATCATACTCAAGACTCCTTTCGAAAATTAGCTGAATTTGTGGGAAGTACACGAAATTTTAATCTTATTTACAAGTATAGCTTATGTCTTTCTATAATTCCACGCAAATAAGTACTGTCGGTCTATACAGCGCTATCAATCGTTATTCCTTTTGGAGCCTCAACTTTGATTTTCATGTACACGCTGATCATGAGCACCAGGAAATCAGGCTTATAGATGCTGCGCATAAAAATTACTAAGAGCATTGTTATCTCGTTATTTTTTACATCATGCCATAAACGTTGAGCATAGCTTTTAAAATGTGCCAGTTGACTTAAATTTCAAACTGAAACCACGTGAAAGTCATGCGTACTTTTTTTGTTTATTGTCTTGCCTGCTTTTCCCGAATTTGAGCATCCCTATCCTTCAACGCGAACGGGGGTCCACCAATGCCACGTGTAAAGCTATTTGCTTGCGCTTGGTCAATATACGAACGACTGACCCTTCGGTCGAACAACACCGGCAGGAAAACCCCGGCAGAATTTCCTCATTGTCAACGAAGATGTAGGAAACAGCGACGTGGTAGATAACACTGATGTTGCACTCTTCCTAGACACGGCTTAGTTGCAGAAACGCGGGGAAGACCTTGCACGTGTTTACTGATACGGAAGTTCTGTTATCTCCCGTTTTTACGTTGCCTTTCCGTTACTTTCTCGCATCGTGTATGGTATTGATATACAAAGCAGAGCTGGAGCTCATGCTGGACGGCCTGCCAAATAATGTCTATGATAAGAAATGACTGGCCGTTGTTGAATAATTGCACATGGTTAGGAAAGTCGGCTACCTTGAAGCCGGGAGTCCCATGCGAACTGTTCGTGCACATAATATGTGTTAATGTGAGAAATTCCCCACTAAAAAACGTGGTATAGTGTCATAAGCAAGAAACTGTACACCGAGTCTCTTTAGCTTTCACTTGAACACATATGAGAGAAAATTCAGTCTGGAAAGTTGCCAAAACTATGAGTATGACGTTAATATTTATTATCAGCCTAAACGCGATGCTTACGACTACTAAGTGTAAATAAAAATATCATTGAATTACGCATTTGTAATAAAAACAGATCTGGTGCCAAATTTACTAAACACAGACCAGAACGAGTGCCATCTCTAGATGCCGAGCACACAAGTTTGCAGCGTTAAGAAAACAACACCGTGACCTCAACAGATAAATATGGCATTTTATAACATAAATGTACCTTTTAAGCCAGAAGTGGCATTTTAGAGGCTTGCAGGCTCGTATTTGAGCACGTGATGTATCAATTTTTTTTACATTTCTACCAGGTAGGTATATTCAATAGAAACGTCACTTGACGTATCACCTTGATAATTTAAAAAGTACTAAAAAGAAAGCGGCACTTGTTTTTATGCGACGTATCCCCGTTGTGACTGCGCCATCAATTGCTTACGAAGATGACCTCTGAATACATTTTGTTCGTGGTTATTCAATCATCTTGCATTCTCTACAGGATGAAAGCAGCGTGAACCTCTAGAACTTCGTGTTGTTCACATTTTGTGAATGTTTTGTGCAAAGCAACTACACCGGCATATCAATACTGAAAACATTTTTTCTGAATTATATTTAGAACGTAGCGTAACTGCCGCCAGGACACCCGTACATACGCAGTGCATCCTTGTCAACTTATATACTAACCTACACATCGACACGTGATGCATCGATTTTTTCTACATTTTTACCAGTATGGTATATTCAATAGAAACATCATTTGGCGTATCACCCTGAGAGGTTGAAAATACTGAAAAAGAAAGCGGCACTCGTTTTTGTGCGACGTATCTCCATTGTGACTGCGCCATCAATTGCGTACAAAAGTGACCTGTGTACTCCTAACGCGATAGCGTTAAACAGTTCGTTTCGCATGAATTACGGTGTCGGTGTCAGCGTCGTCATGGGCGTTGTTGATTGTGAGCGAAAAATCTCCATCTTGTACGTCACCGATAAATGGAGAAAGATGCAAATAAAATGAATAATAACAATTTCCGGGTCCGAGTGAGGATCTAACCCCGGCTACTTGCGTGGCAAACATGTGTCCTGGCACACAGTCACGCGCCTGCTTGGTAATACCGTGAAAATAACTTTCTATGCTTGGAAATGCAGTGAAAATAACTTTCATGCTTAAAAGCGCCGTGTATACAGGTTTCCTAATAACGCATGTAATATCGCATTAATTACGCGGTGCAAGCATACATTGCCATCTGGTGTCAGAACATGTGATTATCAAACCGACTTCGTGGTTTAAAGCCGGTCACACACGTTACTGGACGCATTGTTATAAGAAAATTTAGTGGTTACATTGCAAGTTGGAAAACATTTCACGGGCATACATATTCGTACTTTAAAGCATGCTACCCATTACACAGAATGCAGCGTTATGTCAAAGCTTCACTGACACCCGCCACGTTCAATTTTATTGATTCCATTGTAGTAATCCAAAATTTAAACTGCTCGAGTGACATCATATAATAAAAAGTATGCAGAAAGTGGTTGGCACTAGGAACAGCATATCACTATCAATTTTCACTCTTAAAGGTGGAGCTTAAGGATCCCCCATTTTTTATTGACAATACAAAAGCGGATCACACAACCAACTTTTGTTTAGCTCACTGTCCTCAACTGAAAGCAATCGTTGGCATACTAAAGCAGCGCCTCCAAATGACGTGGTAAATGAAAATTTGTAAATTTTCGCGTATGGCGTGAATAAATAATTAAAGTGTTAATTAGTGAGCACAATCATTATTTTAACGTGATACCATTAAAAAGCTCGTTTCGCTGATATTCCGGCAATGGCGTTGGCGTCGATGTTTGTGAGCGAAAAATCATCTTGTCCGTGACTGAAAAATCAAGAGAGGCAAAGAAAATAAAGAATAGAAGGATTTGGTAGAAGTGGGACCATAAACAAGGCGGCCATGGCAAGCAAGTCTTCTGCTGCAGAGTCACTGTCCCACTTTAAGCTACTTCGGGAAACGGAGAAAAAAAACCGTTTATTAGGTGGCCAATGAGTGAATGAGGAAGGGCCCCTTTGACAAAAAAGAAAAAAAAACGCTATATGTGTGTCATCTAGCGAAACGACTCTCCTTAAAAGCATGCCCCACCGTGGTCTAGTGACTAAGGTACTCGTCTGCTGACCCGCAGGTCGTAAGATTGAATCCCGGCTGCGGCGGCTGCATTTCCGATGGTGGCGGAAATGTTGTAGGCCCGTGTGCTCGGATTTGGGTGCACGTTAAAGAATACCAGGTGGTCGAAATTTTCGGAGCCCTTCTCTACGGCGTCTCTCATAATCATATGGTAGTTTCGGGACGTTAAGCCCCACATATCAATCAATTTCTTTAAAGCATATATATCTTGCGTTGCAGAAGCGTAGAATGAAGGCTCACCCATTACGAAGCTCTCGGACATATTTCATCATCAGTATCAGCGACAAAACCAACGGAGTGTACGACTGTGGCGGGGCATGTGGGTCCTGTGGACGCGCAGTGGGCACTCTCCAACATTACTTACAGCAGGTATTCTAGAATAGCTGGAAATCGATAATGTTGCATGCACAGAAGTTCGTTACTTTGCAGCACAGTTGAGGTGTCCCCAAGGAACGGCTTGCCCATTACGAAGCTCTTGGACATATTTCATCATCAGTATCAGTTACAAAACCAACGAAGTGTACGACTATGGCAGGGCATGTGGGTCCTGCGTACGCGCAGTGGGCACTCTCCAACATTACTTACAGCAGGTATTCTAGAATAGCTGGAAATCGATAATGTTGCATGCACAGAAGTTCGTTACTTTGCAGCACAGTTGAGGTGTCCCCAAAGAACGTCTTGCCCATTACGAAGCTCTTGGACATATTTCATCATCAGTATCAGTTACAAAACCAACGAAGTGTACGACTATGGCAGGGCATGTGGGTCCTGCGTACGCGCAGTGGGCACTCTCCAACATTACTTACAGCAGGTATTCTAGAATAGCTGGAAATCGATAATGTTGCATGCACAGAATTGCGTTACTTTGCAGCACAGTTGAGGTGTCCCCAAAGAACGTCTTGCCCATTACGAAGCTCTTGGACATATTTCATCATCAGTATCAGTTACAAAACCAACGAAGTGTACGACTATGGCAGGGCATGTGGGTCCTGCGTACGCGCAGTGGGCACTCTCCAACATTACTTACAGCAGGTATTCTAGAATAGCTGGAAATCGATAATGTTGCATGCACAGAAGTTCGTTACTTTGCAGCACAGTTGAGGTGTCCCCAAAGAACGGCTTGCCCATTACGAAGCTCTTGGACATATTTCATCATCAGTATCAGTTACAAAACCAACGAAGTGTACGACTATGGCAGGGCATGTGGGTCCTGCGTACGCGCAGTGGGCACTCTCCAACATTACTTACAGCAGGTATTCTAGAATAGCTGGAAATCGATAATGTTGCATGCACAGAATTGCGTTACTTTGCAGCACAGTTGAGGTGTCCCCAAAGAACGTCTTGCCCATTACGAAGCTCTTGGACATATTTCATCATCAGTATCAGTTACAAAACCAACGAAGTGTACGACTATGGCAGGGCATGTGGGTCCTGCGTACGCGCAGTGGGCACTCTCCAACATTACTTACAGCAGGTATTCTAGAATAGCTGGAAATCGATAATGTTGCATGCACAGAAGTTCGTTACTTTGCAGCACAGTTGAGGTGTCCCCAAAGAACGTCTTGCCCATTACGAAGCTCTTGGACATATTTCATCATCAGTATCAGTTACAAAACCAACGAAGTGTACGACTATGGCAGGGCATGTGGGTCCTGCGTACGCGCAGTGGGCACTCTCCAACATTACTTACAGCAGGTATTCTAGAATAGCTGGAAATCGATAATGTTGCATGCACAGAATTGCGTTACTTTGCAGCACAGTTGAGGTGTCCCCAAAGAACGTCTTGCCCATTACGAAGCTCTTGGACATATTTCATCATCAGTATCAGTTACAAAACCAACGAAGTGTACGACTATGGCAGGGCATGTGGGTCCTGCGTACGCGCAGTGGGCACTCTCCAACATTACTTACAGCAGGTATTCTAGAATAGCTGGAAATCGATAATGTTGCATGCACAGAAGTTCGTTACTTTGCAGCACAGTTGAGGTGTCCCCCAAGAACGGAGCCCGACCACGTTATCGCGTTCTACTCTTGAGGCAAAGCTCAAGCGTGATCTCATCTTTTTTTTTCATTGTGTTCTAGATACACTAGAACCTCAGCGCATGTATCTCAAACGAAAACTAATCCCCTCAATGTCCCGATTAATTAATTTCTACTTCAGTCACTGCTAGCTAAAAAAAGAGACACAATCTCAACTTGAAAATGTATGCTAATATACGCAAAATTGTTTCGCCAGTGCACACAATATGAACCATCGGAAAAAATGAGAACAATACAGATATTTTTTGTAAATACCAATTAGAGGTCGCACCCGTAAAAGAAAGAGACGTGAGTGCTTGATAAATACATGTTATTCTCAAAGGAATCAAAGGATGGATGGATACAAATCTGAATCACTAAGTAAACTAAATGAGCCATAAAGTCGTATGTAATTTCTAAGCCTCTTTTTATTTCTCGTGTGTCTACTTTTCTCTTTGCTTTCTTTACATTTCCGCTCCTCTAACGCAGGGGAGCAAATAGAATTCTGCTTCACCTCCCTGCTTTTTTTTCGAAATTATTTCTCTCTCTCTCTCTCTTTCTAGTTGAAATGGTCATTTAACTGAGCAGACAAACATTTCTTGGTTGTACTTGGTCAAACTCGCCATGGTGTTATATATATATATAGCGAGAAGTACATACTTAGGGACTCGTTCTTCCGTGTTTGACACAATAATAATGAGATCTAACAGACAATAATGCTACGGAAAGTATAGAAGAGTAGAGTAAGTTATTAGACCGAATTGTAAAGTAGATGTGAAGAAAGAAACGAGGGCGAAAAGATAACTTGCCGTGGGCAGGAACCAAACCTGTGTCCTTCCAATATCCCCCCAGCCACTTTATTGGTATATATGTGAATTTAAACGTGAGAGTGTCAGCCAGCGCCCCCAGTAGCCATGACGGCGAGTGTAGCACACACTTTTATGAGCTTGTTTGGCGTGTGACCTTTTTACGTGCGGACAGCTGACCAATAGTTGTTATTTGAAGGTCGCAGGTTCAGTTGCTGCCCACGGCAAGTGATCCTTTCACCCACTTGTCTTTCTTCACATTTACATTACAATTCGGTCTAATACCTTCCCCTATAGTTGCCTTGGCATTATTGTCTGGTAGATTAGATCCCATTGATATTGTGTCAAACACACACACACACACACACACACACACATATATATATATATATATATATATATATATATATATATATATATATCTGTCATGCATGTATCAAATGCCTGCCGTCAAAAAATGAACGTCGACGAGGGGTAGCGTCAAAGACTAGCACGATCACTTTTTTCCATCCAGTCCTTTGAACACGGTTATCATTAGCGGAATCAAACTACCATCCGTGCCCCTCAGAAGTGAAAGCGGATATCGCCGAGTTACGTTCAGCGTTTCTTCGTCTGTTCTTGTATAAACAGTAGGCCGTCCGAAGTGTTGCTAATGTAGGCAACGAGGCACCAACACCTCGAGGGACTTGAAACAAACAAAAGGCACGTACCGTCTTCCCAGAACTGAACTTGAGCGCTTGTAATCGTTTTGAAAGCGTCAAGAAAACTTCGCGATAGCAGTGTTGCACAGAGAATGCCATCGAAAATCACCCTCTAACTGCAGTCACGTCTTTTCATTGTCTCTTCTTTTCTTTACGTTCACCTTTTGAGTTTCCATTCGGGACTATGACGCCTGCGCGCTCTTTTCTGCGCGCATATCTCAGTTGCCCCACGTCCCAACAGCTCCATCAAGGTCTCCGTGGAGGCACTCTCACGGCGACGAGTAATGTTTGTGCTGACTGCGGCGAGTCGGCTGAGTATAGGAGAGAAACAAAACGCGAAAAATCACGAAAGGCTGGCAAACACACGAAATAAAAATGGCTGCGGCTGCAGCTCATCCTCTCTCTCTCTCAAGCAGAAGGGCCCCGCTTTTTTTATCTTTCATTTACCCCTCCTTCTTTCATCTGTTTCCGCGGGACGTTCTCTGGCGCCCGATTGGTCGCACGGCTTGTGCGAGTCTACCGGCGAAGGCGCTAAAAAAGCTCCGGCGCCCTTCGCTTTTGTTCAGGCTCGAACCGACCATCCCTTGTCGAGCCCGACGCTTGCCTACACAGCCGGCCGCGCGAATTCACCGGACGTTAGCGTAGCACCCGGCTTCTCTACCGGCGCCGACCACTATTCGGCTTCGCCTTCGCTATCAACGCCAACCAAATTCGGTGCGTATGCCTACTCTTTTTGGTCCTTGCTACATTTATTTTTTTTACAACGCCTAAAGCTCACGAACCACTGTGTTGGTTTCTAGTGTCAGTCACAAGTGTCAAGTGTAGCTAATAAGAATACAACCAAATGAATTCAACAGACAACTTGGCAAAGTAAATAATAGCAGGCGCAATTTTTTATACAGCCTTGTAGTGATTTGTACTCTTAGAAAAAAAAGAAAAAGGTCATGTGGCTATATTTTTGACACCAAGAGAGTTGACGTGCTTTTTAAAGAGATCCATACAAGTGCGAAGCCGAGACTCTATGAAAGGAGCCACACGAACCTTTTTTATATATAATGTGAGATAAATCGAAAGCAATGAAAATAGGCAAAATGTCAATTAACGTCGTTGTCGTCCGGAAGTAGAACGTTGCGCGTCCAATGCTCTACCTATTGAGGTACAACAGGAGGTGCTTATTTATTTATTTATTTATTTATTTATTTGCGCCGTAAAATTCTTTACGCAATCGCTGGCACTAGGATATAAGCTGCTAAACAATACGTAAACATAGGTACAGGTGAAGAAAAAGTCACTAATCGGACAACTTAATTTGACGGCATGATCAAGCACACACTTCTTATAGCAAGTCTCGTCCACTACGTTGGTTATTTATCTACATGTAATTCACGGGAGTGTTGGGCAAGGACCTGTTGAATTCATTTGCTTGTGTTCAACTTGGAAACGAGCTCCTGCAAAAAAATTACCTTTCTTTTGTGAGCTCTACTTCCTATACTACTACTACTACTACTACTACTACTAATAATAATAATAATAATAATAATAATATTTCTTATCAAACGAAAAATATTGTGACTCGAAACCAGGACATGTTTATCAGGTACGTCGTAGTGGCGGGCTTCGAAAATTTCCTCCACCCGAGGTTCCATAACGTGCAAGTAAATTTACATATATAGGCGTGTAGCATTTTTCCACCATTTAACTGCTACCACCGCGGCCGACAGGGAACCGGCGATTTTCGTTCAGGTCATCAGCCTAGCACCGTTCCCACTTCACGTCTCCAACCAATTTAGTAATCACCTGTTAACCCTCCCCGTGTATAAGATAGCGAACCGGGCACGTCTTAAGTTAGAATAATCGGTTTTCCGTATTTGTTTCTGTCTTTAGCTCTCCATGCTTTTCAATATGAAATGTTAATATCACTGGCGTGTATTTTTTCTAAAATTTATTTATTCTAAAACGCGTACCTCATTTACAAAAAAAAATTACTAAAATATATGTATTTGCTTAGACGCTTGCTGTTCTTTCAATGATTTATGGCGTGCATTTCAGATCACACGTACCACCTTCTTTACTCTAATGAACCGCAAAGAAAGCACCATAGATATGTGTGATCATTACGTCTTGAACCTAGCTCTGCCTTAGAGGGAGAGAGAAAAAGATAGAGAAATCCAGAGGAAAGGCCGAGTTGGGCACGCCCTAATTAACCATGCAATTTGTTACACTACCCGATGAAAGTTGGGGGAGGGGGGAATACAAAGTATGCGAAGTGGCTACTAAGGTGCTACTCTGATAACTGCAGGCATCTAGTCAACAGAATTTCTTGAACTTCCATAGGGACGCCGTCATCTTACTGAACGGTTTTCAACCTGTGTTTTTGTTTATTTATTGCCTCCCTTCTCCGCCTGTATAACAGAGAACTTATTCTGTCGCTTTTGTTTCCTCGCGGAGGTAACAATTACGTCCTTCGTGTTCAACTGTTCGCAAAACTTGAGCTACAAGCCATTCTTTAGCGTTTGGCACTCTGCCTCCGACGGTTAGCGTTCGCTTTCTCGTGGCAGCCACGTTATTTTATTTCAGCAGACGTACGGGCCGATTTTGCAACAGCTCAGAGCCGTAATTTTCGCCACGTGCAATTATATTGAGGGAGTATTTTGGAGGGATTCCTTGAAACAATCACCGCCACACTCCGAGTGTGGCTAATGGCTGTCGTTCTCGGCGACTAGTTTTCTTTTACACACAGGTATGCATGTTGTTGCCGTCTTGAACACAGCACAAACACGACATACACACGAGGGCTCGTATTCCCGAAAATGTCTTACCCTTATCTGAAACTTTTTGGAAGAGAATATTTCAGCCGATCCCAATGCGTGACACAACATTAGCGAAGCCGGCTGACTATTGGAAAGACGCACTTGCTTCTGCGAAGTTCTGTGAATTTGGCCTCATAAAATTAAAGCACGCATCAGAGCGCTTCAGCAGTACACTGTTGCCATATATTTCAGTTTTCCTAAATTTGTCCCGACAGCACAACGTATCAGCCTAATTGCAATTCAGTAATTAAATGCTCAGAAATAACTGATTATTTCCCAACTAATGAATTTATAGATATGTTACGAAGCTTTTAGAATGAAGAAACGGCCATTTTTTAATGGTGACGTTCAAGGTGACATCTTGAACAGAAAATAAGAACGTTTGTCTTTATTCACTAAAACACGTGAGTCTGGGTGCTAAAGTATGGGGCCCCGTTGGCCAAGTGCATTTTGGTTCGACAACCATATACACACGTGAACTTCCCTTGAAAGGGGCCAATCGACAGATGACTTCGAAAGGTTTTCGCTACTATAAACAAGTCTACTTCAGTCATGTCCGGAGAAATCGCACGTGTCTGTCTAGTCCTGTCATGATGACAGCGGCGAGTAAAGAATCTAGCTCGTGCGTTGTGGGCGCTACGCTCACAGCAGTTGTGTGATGGTTGTAACGACACGTGCCGTACTCAGTAGAATCTGCCTGGATAGAATCTGGCCACATGGCAACGATTTCTATACAAGGAAGTTCAGTCGATTCTCTTTTGCACAACTGTTCTGCAACCCTTCTTGCATCGGGTACCATGGCAGCTGAATAGTGCGAAACAAAGCATCTGATTGTGACAGTGAATAATAGTCATATGAATAGAACGTATGAAAGATTCCACAGAGGCTGAGACAAGCTTTCAAAGAGCATCTACTCGGGTAAGGGCAATGCATTACTGTCAAAAATTTCATTCGGTTGCTGCAGGAGATTCTTGTGAATTATCTATTCGTTTATACCTGGCATATTGCTG
This sequence comes from Rhipicephalus annulatus, assembly GCA_013436015.1. NCBI lineage: Eukaryota > Metazoa > Arthropoda > Arachnida > Ixodida > Ixodidae > Rhipicephalus > Rhipicephalus annulatus. The sequence continues at coordinate 160,770 of WOVY01002552.1, read as the reverse complement.
TATAGCATACAGATTTTAAAGAAATAAATCCTGTGACAATTGGCGTAATTTGCTTGTGCACCAAGTTGCGTAAATTACTTCCTAGAGAGATCAAAAATGCCGAACCGTTATTAGCAATAACCTAATAATTAACAACATCAGCAATTACGTTACACCACATATTTTCATTTATGAGCATAAAAACGAGTTTGCAGCTCCTGTTTTCTTGGAAAATATGTTGAGGGTTACGCAAACATTGAGATAACTTAGTTACTACAAAAAAAATAGCCAGCTGCAGATTGCGCTGATCAATATGGATAAGCTGGACATTCATCTCAGTAGTAGCATGCGCCACGCTGGATCAGTCTTTAAGGTGCTCAGCCGCTAACCCAAAGGTCGCAGATTCGATCCTGGCACCAGACTTCGACAAAGGCTAAAAGCTTGATTGATTGATTGATATGTGTGGTTTAACGTCCCAAAACCATCATATGATTATGAGAGACGCCGTAGTGGAGGGCTCCGGAAATTTCGACCACCTGGGGTTCTTTAACGTGCACCCAAATCTGAGCACACGGGCCTACAACATTTCCGCCTCCGTCGAAAATGCAGCCGCCGCAGCCGGGATTCGAACCCGTGACATGCGGGTCAGATGCCGAGTACCTTAGCCACTAGACCACCGCGGCGGGGCGGCTAAAAGCTTGAGGCCACGCGCTGCGTGACACCAGTGCATGTGCGAGCAGAGCAGGAGACTTAAATTTTTGGAGCCTCTTAGTAGGCATTCCTCATACCAAGCGTTTCGCATGTAAGGCCCCAAGATTAAATATATATCACAGCAAAGCCATAGCAACTGTGTTACAGAAGAAAAAAGAAGTATGAAAAAGGGTTTTCGAAAATAAACAGGTATGCATTTCGGTATACATTTTGGCACTTAAAGAGGAGCAATTTATGACATGGGAGTGTGAATCTATAACTGATGTGCAATTTTGGAATGACAGAAAGTTAAGCTAGTGCGCAGATATTCATGTTAGAGAGATAATGCGTGCAAACACGGAGGCAAGAGAGAAGAATGTATGAGAGAGGAGATAGCGTCTGTAGTGTCATCTCTCTTGTGTCCGTGTTTGCACGCCATGCCTCTTCAACGTGAGTTACACTTGCGTGGTATAGCTTGATTGCAAACAACCATCTGCACTATGGGGCGTGGATTTAAGCCTGCTGAGCAGTACAAACCAACTGGTTTACCTGTTTTACAAAAGAAAAGAAGTTGGCATGACAAGAACGGTATATTCTGGCGTGATTTGAAAAATGTACGCTAAAATATCTAGAAAATATTTTAATCATTTTTAAATAATAATTTTGTGTCACACATGTTGTCAGTTTTTGCAGCTGCATGCCTGCTAACGCATTGATTAATTAGGGGGGGGGGTTAACGTCCCAAAACCACCATAATTATGAAAGACGCCATAGTGGAGGGCTCCGGAAATTTCGACCACCTGGCGTTCTTTAACGTGCACCCAAATCTGAGCACACGGGCCTACAGCATTTTCGCCTCCATCAAAAACGCAGCCGCTGCAGCCGGGATTAGATGCTGAGACCTGCGGGTCAGCAGTCGACCTTAGCCACTAGACCACCACGGTAAGGCTGCCTAAACACAGACTTTCTTCCTTTAGCGAAGCAAAAACAATAGATGGGAAAAAAACGAGAAAGGAGTAAGCATGCATACTGCTGCTTCTGAATAAATGGCACCTATTTGGATCTACAGAACCTTATTTCAACTTTAACTTCGTAATGCTAACATGTTTAACATACGACAATTAAAGGTTCACGCATTAGCCGTGCAGTTCCTTAGTCATACTGAAAACCGTATTAACTTCCCGGCGCGTACAGCAGCTTCGCAGTTAGGAATGTAACAATATGCCTGAGATATTGGACAGAGAAAGCTTTACATACTCTCTTGCTGTTGTGGCTCATTTAAATTTGTTTTGACGTGATAGCGTTGAAGAGCTTTCGCAGAAATTCCGGTGTCTGACCTGTTGGTGTCAGTGTCGCCATTTTTGGTTGCAAGCGAAAAATAAGCGTCGTTCATGAACGAAAAACTGAGAAAAATGTAAACAAAGTGTATGATAAAAGCCTTGTGCTCGAGTGAAAATGCAAGCCAGGCTTTCTGCGTGGCAATCAGGTGCACTTCCACAGAGCCACGCCATTGCTTGAAACGGCTTTCTAAAGAAAAATTAGATGAATGTCATGTAGTGGAATCAGTCTCCTCAAAACAATTAATACTGAGTAAAAGAAGCCTATTATCGCTCTTGACGCCAAATTATGTGAATAGTGTAACGAGTGGGTGCTTTGAAGGCCCACTCGCCCACTCACTGCAATGCATTGCGACATGTTTAATCATCATCAGACGCAGCAGAAGCATTAACAAAGGCTGTAATGGCATAATTTTGCGTATTGCCTTACGGACGCGTAGGGAACTGATTCGCGACAGGAACAATTATGGTCTAGTAAACACATCCCGACTGGTGTATTCGCTAACAGGGTACTTGTGTTACTCTTTACCTTTGCGAATGAAGGCCTTTGAATACGAAATTCTTACAAGCTAGCGTTGCCACGACATTTCACGTCATTAAGATTTCTTCGTAAGTGACACTTCTGTTGTTGTGTGGAAACACTGCTAGACCCATTAGATTACTTGAAAAAGGCAGTGGACTTCTGTATTCTGTGAGCATATCTTGCATTTCACCCTTTTCGACCATCGAAAATGGTTTGTGTAATACAACGCAAAGAAAAAGCTTAAGTGCCAGAAACACGAGAACGGCTTTACAATAGAGCGTCGAGAGTACGTCTATGAAGTTTGCGCAGGACGCAACACGTTCAAAACTGCCTACACGCGTGCTGACGAGAGCCACAGTTGTATGTCCCACGCTGCTATAGACGCAGGAAACACACAGTAGCAGTGGAAGCGGCAGTGCATGTTTTTTTTGTTGTTTTCTTTTTCCGGCGCTGATTGTTGGCACGTGTAGCGGCTGCGACGATTGACCTTCGCTGCGTTTGCGGACTAAACAGGCTTGTTTTTATTTTTTCGCGATAACGTGTGTTCGCGTAGTCGTCGCAGCTGACGACGCCCAATGTTGCAGACACAACACCAACAACCAGTCGAAGAGCGGGCACGACGAATGAGCTAATCTCGGCCGCTTCAGGTGTCGGACCGTCTCACCGGAATGGACTGGGCGCGCCGGTGATAACTCTCGCCACGACGTTGGGGCTTCCCGTTCGAGGCGGTGGCGACGCCGGATATCCACGTGCAACCTCTACGTTCTCGACGAAGCCATGGGGGGGACTTCTACGAAATCAAGATCCTCTGAAAAGAGCGGTGTCCTATTCCACGGGCGTATGCAAAGTGGGTCATTGGCGTCGAGTTGCGAAACGCACCCCCGCGGATAATCTTGAATAGCTCGGGGACGTAGATGGTTAACGCTCCCGAACACACGCTGTCTCAAAGCGAACGTTCCAGCGGAGCGACGACGCTTCGTACCCACGAGTACTGGACTCAGCTATTCGAATGTCAGACAGAGCTGACGTGACTGACCACAGACATATGAACCCCTGCGGCTGGCCCAGCATACGTCAATGAACGGAATTTGTGCGGCTTACTGCCAGGCACCATTCTCTGAGATCTTCGTTATCATTTCTAAACATTTGTGAAGTATCTTGTGGTACCTTAGTCGATGTTGAGAAACGTGCAACTATATGTAGAAAATTGTGTGAGTTTGTATGGCCCTCGCGGGATACCTATACCGACCCCTTTTACCAGTACTTAACGCTCTCCTGTTCTTCGCTGAAGTGTTCGCGTGGGTATCATATACGTCTGTTCTTGCTGCTTAGCTATCAGTCTTACATGTGTAACAATTTGCGCTGTCTTTTTTTGTTCTTGTAGGAAAAGTTGACAACCACCAGTTTATAGTACATAGCTACAAGATCTATCAGGATTCCTCAGAAAAGAAGCATCTAATTTGACAAAACTTCCTCCCAGTCCGGGCCTCAAACCCGAGACCAAAACCGTACCGCTGCGGTCGATTTACAGATCTTTACCAATCTTGCTGTACTAGTATTAATTTCATCTGGCGACGATATAAGCTTCTTTCGAACAGCCACGTTACGGGCTTACTAAAAGATTGCAAGCTTTATGCTTTGCATCTGACCCATATTGCTCAACGTTCTGTCTGAATTCTTCCTGTAGTTTGACTGTGCAACATTAACTTGCATGTTATATACCTGTTCTTACCTCATTGACCTACCATGGTACTCCGAGAACATTTCTTTGGAATTTTCTTATAGCTTTTACACAACTCCTGCTGTTTGTCTGGGTGCAGTGGTTAACCTTAAGGTTACTTAAGGGCTGCCAGGCAGCCTTTATGTATTACAATGCTTGCCGTATGTAGACATTGCGAGAGAAAAGATGAAGAGGCTGACAACTGGCTGCTACTTTCATAACCACAATGCGGACCCGGTGAAACCGTCAAGGTCACCTAATCGACCTCCAAGCAAGCCAAGCACGTGCTTAGAGGTGCCCTTGTTGTCAGTCACAAACAGCTTTAAAAAAATTAATTAGCTAAAAAGGTGACAACTAACTGAATGTGAAGAAATGAATGAAGGACCCCGCATGCGTAAAGAGGGTAGTTTTGCAGAATCATTTATGATTTACAGATTATCTCTTATGAGGCTTACCAGGGCATACTACATTCATCATAAATAAAAACTCAGTTGTTGGAAAGGAAAATCTTGTTGGAGCATGAGTACCGGCTCTCGGACAAGATCATAGTTGTTATCCACTTGCCTTAGAAATTGATGCAGGAGTAGCTGAAGTTTTGGTGAAGTATTAAACCTCTTAGAGCTCGTGAATTAGCAGTTGCATATGACCATTAATTATGATCACACTTACGCTGCCATCGTAATGCGTGCCGACATGACAGTGAGTTCCTGGCACGGAATCTTGTTGCGGGAAGGCCATCAAGTATGCAGGTCCCCACCGATTGTTCATCAGTATCCTGCATTTTCAAGGGCCAAAGAAGCTTCCGTCGGACGTCCTCATCGAAATTCTCCCATAATGCGCATTGTCACCTTGGAGCAAAAAACGCAACGGGTAATTCCACCGATACCGACTGGCACTACGCCGATCACATATATAGTTGTTATTAGCCGCAGCACAATAACAGATTTATACTTTGTTTCTTAATAGGCCATAATTTACTCAACTCGTGAGCTTTCCCGACCGTAGTGTGTACGCAACGTAACGCTCCGTCACTTCCATTTGCTAGAAACAGCCTTGACAAAGCGTCTGAATATTTATAAGCCTCACCGGCGCTTCGTTCTGTATTACAGTCTGAACAAAGCAGCTCATTCCTTCCATTTCATAATGCATCATACAAGCCACCATAGTATAAGTTCAAGGCGAGAAGCTGCATCACTAAAGCACAGACCATTATCTATGAACTACGGAGAGAGTTCTGCCTGATAATAGCAATAGAATACGCTAGTTCTGCACCCAGTCTCGGAAAGATAGCCCCGCCGCAGTGGTCTAGTGGCTAAGGCACACGGCTGCTCACCCACAGTGTCAAATCATGGCTGTGGCCACTGCATTTTTGATCGAGGCGAGAATGCTGTAGAGCCGTGCGCTCAGATTTGGGTGCAGGTTAACGTACCCCGAGTGGTCGAAATTTCCGAAGCCCTCCACTATGACGTTTCTCATAATCATATTTTGAGCTTGGGACCTTAAACCCGCATAATAGTAATGTCGGAAAGGTGGGCGGTGTATAACAACATACGGGCATCGTATGGGCACATTCCAGCTTGTTTGCCTTAATGTGTGCGACACACTTAATGACGAATGCGTGGTTGACGTCAACGCAAGAAAAACAGGCAAATCACGTGATAACGAGCAGGAATCACATCGCCTATCACCATTGCTTCCGAACCAGCCACACACGACATTTTGCATTGACTTTCAGTGGTTATGGCAACCGCCAGCTACTACAAGCCTTTTTTTTTGTTGTTGTTGTTGTGTTCAATTGCTCTGTATATAACGTCCCAAGATTTGTAACTACGCAAAAATTTAACGAAATGGCTCCTAACGGTGTTGTTCTGCGTTACCCGTCACTCAGTTATATCTTGTCTACGCTGTTGTCATAGCGATATTCTAAGGACACGGAGGGCTATTTGAGTTCTTTTCATAGCGAAACTCCTGACTTCTATTCGGCCGGGTACACCACACCGCTGAGTTAGGAAATGACATCTTTTACAAGAGGCCAAAACATTAGCGCAGCACAACTTGCGAAAACAAAAATGCCAAAATGCCTACTGTAAGTTACATAACTTGGGAAATTCCGCATGCAGTAAAGGAACTCATTGTGTCTGGGCTAATTTAGTGTAACTTTAGTCACCCGCAATTCCAGATGGCCGAACGTGAGTGATTAATATGTAAATAAGAAAAATGAAGAGTTCTTATGGTGTGATCTTAAGTAAAGTAATGTCTGAAGTGATTAGTTTACTTAATAAAGGCGCTACTAAATGATAAGCACCCTTCTGAAATAATAGTAGTGGATGAGGTATGGAAGAAATGAAAGGCAGGGAGGCCAACCAGACACGAAGGAAGTAGTAGTAGCAGTAGTAATAGCAATGGTGTTAGTAGTGGGAGTATAGTAATGGTAGAAGAAATGCCAGAAGCAGTAGTATCAGTAATGTGTTTAGTAGTATCAGCATGTGTTATCAGCAAGTAGTATCAGCATGTGTTATGTGTTAGTAGTCTTAGTAGTATGATGGTTAAGATCTCGCATCCCAAAACCACCACATGATTGTAATGAACAGCGTAGTGGAGAGCTGTGGACATTTTTACCATCTGTTGCTGTTGACGGGCACCTGAATCGAAGTACACGGAGCTCATACATTTCGCCCCCATCGGAAGTAGGAGTAGTAGCAGCAGTAGTATTTGTTGTTTTTGTTGCTGTCGTCATCATCGTTGTATATAGCAGAAGTGTTCAGAATATGTATAGTATTGCAGTGACAAAAACAGCTGGAAACTGAACCTTGTTTCTCCTCTGAGTTTCTTGTTGTTCTATCAAGGGTGAAAAATGAAAACAGATGCGACTTGCCTTCACGCGGTATCAGGAACAATGGCGAAAACTAACGCGTCAGTCCCATTAGGAAACAGAGCGTACATGCACCAGTTTCCTGGCTTGGTAGTAAACACGTGTCATGTCCCAGACTCTGTTCACCTCGATAAGAGCATACGCAACTAATCTCCCGTTACGTGCTACACGTGGTTAATCATGAATGATCATTTTTTGCAGCCGGCTTTCCCGGCAGCCACCGTGCGCAGAATCAGCGATCACGGTTAGTTGTACAAGTGACGTCACATGTTGCAACCGGATACGGAAAGTGTAGGAAGAGGGGAAAAAGCACTGAAGCATATAAAACTAGCGCAGTCCCATCGGCAACTCGCCCTCGAGAGCGTCACAGGATTATTGCCGGGATTTACGCCAGCCGATCCTTCGGGCCTTTTGCGAACGCTGCTGACTTCGGTTATTCACCGCCGAGACTGCAAAGAGTAAGAACAGTCGCAACATTTGAACGCGCGTTAGCAGCTTTAAGAAAACGTGTGGGATCACCGCCGGCTTAGACCTTTCTTCATTCATTTTCCTATATATGGTCTAGAGGCAATTCAGAGGCACAAGTTTATTGACAGGCATGCTCATGTTGAATATTCTCGACCAGATCGAATGATAACTGCTCTTACCTTGTACCATTATTTCCATAGTGTTTCTATGCTTAGAGTGTTTTTGGAAAGTGAAAAATACCTTGAAATGTCAAGCAAGGCATATATTATTTCAACACTTTCGTATTCTTACTGTTAACTCTGATTCACCACTGCGTTTCGATTAGATGAATTATGGCTTCTTAGATTCCGTTCAATTCCGCACGCAGCTACCAGCTTCTCCTGCAGGTAGCTTCATGTGCAACTGCTCTGCAGAGAATTTTCTGAGTGGATCACTTTTTTTTTTTTCACCACGTGCGACTTGGTCGACTTGGACTTGGTTTTTTTCATGTTTCGTTGTGTACCGCAGGCATTCAGTGAGTTTGTTTTAGATACCGCTACATATTCTGTAGCCAAAGCAATATTTAGCATTGCTGATTGCCATTTTATGCATTGTCATTGTCACCGCTTTTTCTTAGCGACCATCTTATTCTTTCCATCGCAGGGGCCGTAATTCGTCGCCATGGCGTCGAATTGGACCAGTTGGTTTCTGCTGCTCGCAGCTGTGGTCACTCTGGCCACGCCCACCACCGCCGCTATGTGAGCACCTGCTTTTCGCGCCTTCTTTCTCGCGTGCCTTCCTCGCGTGCGGTCGGAACGCAATGAAAATACATTATGGTCTGTCCGAAGCTTGCAAACAGCTTTCGCTCGAGCCCGTAAGTGCCACTGCCCTTGTGCTTCGTGCTTGTGCTTTGTGTTAATTGGTATGAATCGGAAGCATCGTGGACATGTCTCCGATATCGAAAATGTATTGTTGTTGCGAAACACGTGTACGGTGTGTTCGATAAATGTGCATGTCTAGTAAATTTACGGACGTGTCGTCTTTGGTGCACAATTCTGCACTGGTTCAATTACATCGGCCGCATGCATTTAAGCACCCACCTTTTGAAATCGATGTCCTGACTCTCCAGACTACATAATCACTAGTTTAGTCTTGCATCACCCTCATTACACATACTCCTCCCCCAGCACAAACGTTGCGTGATGTCCTTGTGCAATCCATACAGCACCATATTCTTAACACCTGTACGGCTCGGGCTTCTAAGCGTAACCTGGCGCCTGTGCTGCGTTCCACTCGAATCTCTAACTGTATCACTTTCTGCATTTTTTTCTTTCTGCCGCAGAGAATATTTCGTGACTGCACCGGGGTATTTGACACCTAACGCGGACATCAAGCTCACGGCCGTAGTGCGAAACCCTCAATCTGCCGGCCAACTGGTTGTGGAACTATGGGGCACTCGATCGGGAATCAACCAGAACAGCACAGTCCTGGCTACACAAACGTATGACGTTGGTCCGAAGGGTAAGCTTCCAGATGTCCTGCAAGATTTTTTTTCTCGCCTATCCGTGCCATCAGTCATAGCATCGAGTATTTCCTTATCACATCCTTCGAGCCCACAAACTTTTTGCCCCTTTCGTATATTCACAAAAGCAAGTGAGCGGTTGACATTTAAGAGGGGTTTGGGACGAATATTATATTATGATTGATATTATGTGTACGAAGCATGACGGCACGCTTTCGAAGTTCATTGCGGGCTCCGCGCAGCGTGAATCAGTTTAAACTTGTCGAGTGTGCTTAAGTTATTTTGGGTTCCTTCAAAAGGCATAATGTTGCGTAGAATGTCATCAAGACTGCACATCACTGCTCTTTTCACTTGGATGTCTACATTTAGCAAGTTCGATAACCAGCCTGTGTCAGAGGAAAGTATACTACGCCATCATCTAGCCTAATCTTCGCAGAATGCACTGCAAGTGCTACCGGGATTCTTGCCAACTTGGCCTATCGGAACGGCTCCTAGTGGATCGATTTTGTGTGTGCATCTGCCCTTGGTTTGTTCATACTCGCTTTGCTCCCTTACTCGCCAATACTAGTGCAGGGCAGCATAATGGCTCCTAACATATGGTTAACCTCCCTGCCTTTTTCGCATTTTCTCTTTTGAAGTCTACCCAAGAGAGACAACAGCTACACCAACGCAACATCGGTTGCAGTTTCACTATTTATTTCATAGTAACAGCGCTCCCACTTAACTAACCTAACTTTTACTACAGGTATTTATTTGTTGCGATTCATATTTCCTTCGGCACTTGAACTGCCACTCTTCTGCTTGCCTTGCAGGTATCGACTCAGAACTTCGTTTCAGCGTCCCCAACTTGAACCCAAGCGAGTTCTACAACATGTACCTCCACGTGACTGGCCAGTTCGGAAGTAGTCAATTTCACAACAAGTCGTTCGTTCAACTTGAGTATGTAAACAACATTAACGTCATCGTACAGACCGACAAGCCCATGTATCGACAAGGAAGCACAGGTATGTGTCAAATTTGCAGTGTTCACCTCGGCAGCGATAAAGCCTGCCCTTTCACACTCCAAGTTATGTTGCGTCTATTTTCACTACTCCTTCGCATGCGATTACTTCCTACACACTGCTTTCCTGTCAGGCTCCCAATAACACTATTTCTGCAGCCCGTATACATGTCTTCTCGAGCTAAATGCAATATACCGTGCTTCCCTTTTGTAGGTGACACAATGGACTTCTATCTTGCAATGCACCCCGTTCTGTCGGGTTTTCTGCCAGTATTCTTTTTTTTGCTGTTTCACATATTTCTACATCTGTACATGCCATCGATCTTCCTGGAAAATAAATGACACATAAAACCATACCCCACTGGCTGCCTCCAGCTAACGTATTTCTTGCTTGAGTGAAACTTCCATCTTCTACCCTAATATCTATACTGCCTTCATTCCATCATGATTATCACACAAATCCTCCTGTTTCCCTACCAATCTGCATTCGCTTGCTTCTCCCAGGATATATCCTCAACATATCTGAAAATCTCTTCAATTTTTTTTCGTAAACGGCCCATCAATACTAAAATTACTTATTCCCATTTCCTCGCCTTGCAGTCAACTATCGGATCCTTCTAGTTGACAACGAACTCCTGCCTGTCACTGACGAGCTGGTAAGCAATCTTTTCCTACGTTCTCTAACATTTCATTTTGAACTCTTTCATTTCTTCGTCTAGTATATATTTCTTAATTATTATATCGCATAGTAGCACATGTGCAAATATCTTACTTTTCCTCTTTTGCGTGAGTATTTCGCTACCTGTTCGAAACTCGGTTATTCACTTAATTCGTTAATGATGCAGTTGCTACACATAACATTCCTTGCAACCCATCAAAGCTTCGTGTGAAACGTATTGACGCGTGCTTTTTGGGAAAGCACTTGGCTTACAACTTTTTTTAGTTTATGAATTTATGATATAAACTACTTGCTTTTCACCTTGCCTGTTCTGTATGGTAGTCTGTACAGGAGTGTCCGCACATTGGGTTACTTCAACGCGGGCGGAGTAAGTGATGCCATGCAAACTACGTGACAACCAACCTTGTTCCCTATAACACACCCCCCTGGTAGGTGCCAACTTCATGAACACTCATTGTCTCGCAGGCAAACATCACCATCACAAATCCCTACGGCCAGCTTCTGTTCCAGCAGCAGTTTGTCAACTTCAGTGATGGTATGCTGCTTTTCCCAAAGTGGCAGACTATCTGCGCATCGCGTAATTCCTTCTTTAAACTTGAGTTTTGTTTCATCGCAGGTTTGTTGCAGAATTCCTACAAGCTCCTTGATATTACTGACGAAGGCATATGGACGATTGCAGTATCGGCTGGTACTAACTCTGGATCTACATCATTTGAAGTCCGAGATTACGGTAAGTCCACGTGGCTGACTGCAGCTACTCAGCCTCCTGTGAACCTAACCCTATATTTCATTGCGTTAAGTCTTTCAAATGTCTGAAAACTGTGCCGTAACCTAAAAAAAATTCCAAGAGTCGCATGCCGAACTGTGACACTCTATTTCTTTACACGCTTCATTGTAACACAATAGAACCACAGAACTCGTTCCGCAGGAATTTCGCCATCATTGGTTTTGTGCGAAATTTTAGTTTGTCCATGATTTAAAATTTAGATGCCATTAAAATTAATTTCCAGGTCTGACTGAGGTTCTAACCCAGGCCCTTTGCGTGGCAAGTCGATGTTCCAACCGCATCTGCTTGGAAAGACTGTAAAAATAACGTTGTTGCTTTGCAAACTCGCGTCCTGTGTACAGGCTTCACAATAAAACATGCAATATTGCCTAGTACATTGCCATTGGGTGTCATCGCATATTTTCATAACGGCTTCGTGGTTTCATGCCCGCCACCCATTACAAAATCAACACTCATTGCCTTGTCGCCTTTCTCAAGCCCACGTAGTCGGTGCAGAGCACATTCAAAAACACCTCGCCTGCATAACTGCTCGTGGTTCAAAGCATGCTATATATAAATCATGCATGTGCGAAATCTGCACTGACACAAGCGGTGTTGCCGCACCTGTATGTGTGCGGCAACACTGCATGTATGTGTGCGGCAACACCGGTATATCAATCATACATGTGCGAAAGCTGCACTGACGCAAGCCAATTCGACTACACGTTTTAGTAATCCACAATTTAACTTCTCGAGTAACACCAAACAATAGTGTGTATTAAGTGCCTACTAAACGCATTCGCAATAGGCCTTCACCGTATTCAATTGCAGGCAAAGCTGGGGGTATACCCCCAGCTCCAGGGCATCACCGGTGATACCCCGGAGCTGGGGGTATCACTGGGGTATGACCTCGATAATGCTAAGTACATTTTACCTACGTACTGTTTGCTTAGAGTAGCCCTTTCTTGAAACATTCGTACTGACCGTCCTTTTACTGACACCCAACGAGGCACCTGAAATTACTTTGCTTCATTGCAGTTTTGTTGACTGGTTTTGTTTCTGCAGTGCTGCCGAAGTTTTCGGTCACCATCACACCGGACGGGAACGACGTCGTTACGAACCCCACGGTACTCTACACTGTCTGTGCAAAGTAAGTCAAATGAGCAGCACGAATTATCATTTGTAAACATCCCTGCTCGGTATATATCCCGGAGCAAGGCAGTACGCATCCCATTCTAATGACACTGATAAAATTTTGCTGAGGCTGTAACGTACTTTATTCAAGAATCTCTAACCATTTTTGTATTGCTCCTTCGGGCAGCGTTGCACAAAAAAGGTATCCCCATATTTTTATCAAACGAAAGCACATCCTTCAAATGCAACCATTCATCCCAAAGCAACTCCGAACCATTTTCTTCCCTTCTATACAATGTTCCTATTCTGTACCAACTAACGTAAGTTGTGGCTGTCACAGCATTTATTCTGTTCAGTGCATGTGTCACCCCCTAGTTCCGCAATGCTTACTTTCAAACATCTGATTCTTCAACTTTCATCTCGCTCACCCCACCCCCTTCTTCCACACCCAGGTACACCTACGGCGAAAACGTGAAAGGAACTGTACAAATCTACACGTCTCCGTTCAACTACTACTATCCCGTGCGCCAGAAGCCAGTCATTCTTCGCGTCGCTGAGGTACGTTTCTTTTCGTTTAGACTACCACGTGCTACAGGGTGTAATCTCTCCCGAGCACAATGCCCTAACATTCTTTTTTTTTCTCTCGGTTACTGTATTGGCTGTTCGATTCTTGTTGGTCGATTTCGAGCCATTTCCGCAGTGCGAGGACGTATAGCATCCAATCCGATAAGCGAACATAAGTGTTCTCAAAGCAGCTTTTTGTCGCCACACATTACATTACTAATCTTGTTGTACAAAAAAATTCACTGGGTCGTTTTCCTTCATTTCAGAACTACAAAATACTTAATATATTAATTTAAACGGAGCATCAATCACAGTTCTGTTTCATAAATCAGTGCTCATGTTTTTCGGTGAATAATCACTCCATTTTGACAGAGGATGTGCAACTAAAGACTGTCTATTGCTCAATTTAATACCCTACTTACTCTTAGCGGATATTCTTCCTAATTCTTTTTTACTGGACATGCTCGCTTGTGTAACCTTTCATTCTTTTTCCTTTTCCTTCAGATCAACGGGTGTTACGACTATGTATTTAACGTTTCACTGCTAAACACCGTGAACTACACCTACCCTACGTACCCATCGATCAACGTTACAGCCAAGGTCATCGAAGCTGGCACAGGTATGACTACCTATAGAGTGGCTTTTCTACGCTCTCCCCAATTCTGCACTTCTTACAGCACAGCTACACGACCATTTCTCAATTGGATTTCGACATGCCAAGTATTCTCTTGTGCTTGCAGGAGTGTCGCTATCTGCCACCGAGCTGCACAGCCGAGGCACCACACGGCTTAGGCTGAACTTCGGACAGAAGTACAGCCCCAATGGCCAGTACACGAGCAATGAAAACACCTTCAAACTCAACCTCCTCAACAAAGGACAAGTAAGCAAACCTCCTCGGCCAGCAGAATCAAACGTTGAGCTTGTATGATGTGCATGGTATGTGGTGGCATGGTATGTGGTTGTATGATGTGCATGGTGGTACAGTTTCAGTGCACCAAGAAACGCAAAGGAGCAGATGACAAACGTTCGACCTGTTCCTTTGTGCTTCTTCGTACGCTTCAACTACAGTTATACCATACTACTCAGCCAAATTTTCGCCCCGCTTACGTTGTCCTGCGTGGTGCTCAGGCCGACAAAGATTTGTCTTGGCTTTGTTAAGCTAAGTACCAGCGCTTTGAACCTTCGATTCAATTCTGTGAGAAACTTGGTCAAGTGCGAAGCTGATCAAGTTGCCATTATGGATCTCTTAGCTCACCATTTCGGTAAATTGCGTTACGGTTAGCACAAGTAATATCCAAAGCGGCCACCATTTTTCACTTTGACCATTGTTCACAATGTGGTGCCTTTCTTTGTCGGCGTGAATGTCTGCTCTGGTTGGCCAACGGGTATACGTAACTTAAGGTCGCATGCAGCCCTTGAATTAGTACGTCCCAGCACACCACTTTCGTGCGAAGGCTTGTGTGCACCCACAAGAAAAAAAAGGGGGGGCTAAAGTATTGCTTAAGCATTTATAAAAGACTGGCTAATCATAGCGGGCATCTTATTCTTTGCGGCATTAGACGTATGAGCAGCTGTTCGTCCGAAATTTCATTCATCTGCTTATACAGGTAAACATAGGCATGTGAACAGGTTCCTCCGTAGCGCTTCTTTTGGTCATATTGCCCTATGTTGGCAGTGAGTCGCGTTTGCTTCGTGGAGTTGTAAGAAGCTGCAGTATCGAATATGTTAGTGGCGATTTATACAGACATTAAAAGTCTACCCTTTTCTGTTGACCTGCTTCTCCTTTATTCAACTACGCTTTAAGTACAGCGCGACGAGGTATTTTATCGATTTTAATGAACCCGAAGTCGTCCTTTATTCTAATCGAGCACTGCACTTACGTTGCCACATGAAATATCAACACGGCATCTTTTATACGCACTTAGAAACAGCGTTTCACTTATGTCGGCATTTTAAAAACCGTGAAGCTAACTTCATCGCACTTGCACGCATAACGTTCTACTGCCGTACACAGCACAACGAAGTGCTGCGTCATTTCTATTACGGCTAACATGGTCTTCGTGCAGTACCTGCGTCGCACACATCTGAAAACTGAGCAGGCATCCCTCGAAAGCTGCCTTCATCCATGCTTTTTTTTTTGCCGTCACAGCTGTACGTGCAGGAACTTGACGGAACTCCACGCCCCAAGGAGCTTATCCAAATCTGCATGTTTGTGGAGCGCAACAAGTTCACCTGGCGCTCATGGGAGACCGACAACGTGCTCGCTTGCCGGAATTACACATCCGACGACAAAGGAATCGTTCATTTCAGCATGCCGCCTTTCAGCCAGAGAGTCACCGGTGTCATCCTCCAGGTGTGTGAGCGTCTCGCTATTCGTCGGTGAAGGCTTTTTGTTGCCCAGCAAGCCTTCACGTACAGTGGTAAAACGTATTGTACGTTGGAGTTTCGTGTTCACTGCCGCAGGCGAATAGTGGACGGTTTCGGTTTTTTCAAGAGCCCTCGTAGATTTTGCCGCAAGCATGGCAAACCGAAACCGGCACTCGTCTTTGGCTTGGCGAAAAAGCCGTCAATCGCGGAATCGTACCTCTCCTAGAGCGGGAATAAATGATCCGCCCAAGCATCGCGCCCGAAAGTAATCTGCCTGAGCTGTTGTAATATCCATTGATAAGAGTGCCGAGTACAGTCACTACTAAGCTATTTATACAATATATAACGTCGATTCCTCTCGCCAATATGGTTCCTTCTTGCATCATATTGTCACAACCACGCGCAGTGGGAATTGTTTCCGAGCAGTCGAATTGCAGAGCACTAGTTTTCACTGCCACCTCTTGAAACAAGCGAAACAGTTTTGCTTGAAGGGTCTACTGAATATGAAGGGAGAGTTACAATGCCTGGGAACACAATATTTCAAGAAGCGTCTCTAGTTAGACGCAACATGCGTTGCTACTCGCACACGTTTCTTTAACGGGCCCAGTTCTGGCTGATATTTGTCTTCCTTGTGGTATTCGTCAGCGCAAGCACAACCTCGCATGAATTTGCACTTTATCACATGTTCTCGACGTTGCCTGCGCAACGCGAAAAACCTGTGTACACTCTTCAACTTGCTTGACCACTAGCGATAACGCTGGAATGTACGATGTCTTGCATGAAAACTTCCACGTAATTCACAAACGCCAAAAGTATAGACAGCCGTGCTCGACGCTATCGTTACGCTAAGTGTCTCGGGTTTCCACTGCAAGCATCACTTTTTTCCCTGGCCACAGGTTTGGTCCTTTCAATTGCTGCATTCTTCTCTCACAACCGTGTGATAGTGTTGCATACATTTATGAATAACAAACATGCAAGTAGAGAACGTTTCTAGGTCAACGTGGCACGTATCTGATTATAGAAAGGAAGCAAAACTAAATATATGCACGCTGTTTGTCACTTGTATGAAACGCTTTGTTTGCTAATTTTGCTCTCGCCAATGCTCGTTTTTATCTAAAACTGTTCAAAGTATGGTCTCGCCAATCTCTCGAGCTAACTTTGCTCGTGGAACACTTTCAAAGCATTTACATTTTGAACAATTCAACCAGTGCTACCTTTCCCAAGTCAACGTTCTGTTCTTTCAGGCCATAGCCGTCAATTACCCGCGCATCATCATCAAGAACGGACCCACCCTCGAGAAGCCGACGACGCAGCAAAACTTGGTTCCTTTCTATTCGCCCACAGCAAGCTCTATTCGCATTGACCGCGGAGATGACAGCGTGTACACGTGCCAGGCCAGTTTTGTGCGAGACATCGTCATGACTGCCGACGCGAATGTTGACTACCAGCTTTTTATGACGGTAAGAATTTTTTCTTCCATTTTTTAAGGTTAGTTTGCGGTAACGTTTTTCGTTGTGCTCCTCGCAAGCGACTGCTTTCGACCTTCTGAAAACAAGCAAACGACTGCTCCAGCTGAGAAATCTCGGGGATGTTAATCTAGCATTTGGTTCTGTCAGCTCATTTGATCAGTCCTGTCCTTGTGTTCACATCATTCGAAGCACATCACTAATACAGACGGTAACCGAATCCGAGGCATGCTCACCACGAAGTTGCTTTAGCATAATTCAAATAAGTTCCTGACCATATTTTTCGGCTTCGCCTTGCCCCAGCGGGCACTTTCAAAGTCTCCAAGAAGTGACGTAGCTGCAGTCTCATCTCGAAATTCTTGCACAAACACGATTAATTTTTGTTCTACCAATACAGGAATGTTGCTTGTGTTTACTATACATAAAGAGGTCCCAAAGTCGAATGTCGAATCGGGATCTCCTGTTCGGGGCAGAATATGGTTTCCTTAATACTTCCAGTTTAACTGCCTAATACTATTCCCGACTATTCTTCTTATGTTTCAAGCACATACTCGCTCGCCATCAAGTTCCTGCCAGACACGTTACATCTTGTGTTACACCTTTAAAATTTTAACCTACGCTCTCTCACTACTTTGCAGCTTAATTCTGCCGGCCGCATTCTGGAGACTCGCAACTTCACCAAGCGGTTCACCGAAGCGGAAATCACTATGGTCCAAACTGACGACAATTTGATCAAGAACGATGACGCTCCACCCGACAGCTCTGGTCCCCAGATTACCGAGCCGGCAACCACACGCTCGGTGGGCAGCTTCCAGTTCAAGTCCACACTGCCTCCAAACGCCAGCCCGAAGGTGCAGCTGCTAGTCTATTACGTGCATAGGGACTCCAATGGGAACCCTATCGAAGTCGTCTCGGACTCGGCGGAATTCAGCGTACAAAAGTGTCTCGAGAACAATGTAAGTTGTCACTGGTTCACTGTCACACCAAACTGCTGTTAGCAAATACTGTCGTCCAGTTCATGCCCTACAACATTATTTTGTTAAAAATTAAGATTAATCCCCGAACTTTCGCGACCTAATCTTGCGTTCGCAGAGTTTGCACCGCGGTGCATTCTAATGCGTACAATTGTACTCCTTTCCACCCTTTTTAACTCTGGATCTGTGCACCCTTTTCTAATTTGTTGCGTTTTTCCTTCTTTTTTGTCAGGTAACGTTGACATTTGATCCGAAGAAGGCTTTGCCCGGTTCCAACGTGTCTCTCTCGATTGATGCTGCCGGTAACTCTCTCTGTGGTGTCGGGGCAGTCGACAGCAGCGTTACCCTACTGGATGGATACAACCAAAGAAATTCCAGGGATGCTGTGAGTGTTAAGTGTTCTCGCGTAGACATCGGTGATCATCAGTAACCTTCAGTGATCTTTACGAGTAGTACTAGTCGCGTCCATCTCGCCTCGCAGACAAAACACGACTACACCACCATTCTGAAAATTGTTGTAGTCTGTGCCATTCTTGTAACATCTAGTTAATGCTTTTCGACTGGTGTCTAAAATTTAGTATATTAGAAATGTCTTATTGCTCTGAAAGAACTGATGTGTTTTCAACTAATTTATTCTTTTCGGCGCAGATTTCTAAGCGTTCATAGGACTCAACATTGTGATCAACTGCAGCTTCCATTCGTGACGTTCTTAATTCTGTTAACTGAGTAAAATGTTGGCGAAGTAGCCGCACAGCCCCGGCGTGTCTTCTCGGGTTTTTCGCATTGGTGGTGCTTACCAAAAGTTTGTAGCTCGGGCATCATCTCCACTGTGGACCATAGGTCTGCAGTGTTTCTGATAAAATAAGATGCCGTGCACACATTACCCAACTTCACGCCAGGCTTTTTATTGGTGTTGAGACTTCATGCTGTCATTAACACAGCAACATCCCGTTGTCATTCTGCACTTAACTGGAACGCATGCTGCTACCTAGATATTCTTGTGGAGGTATGACTGCCTATTAATAAGTCTGCTCTCCTTGAACTCGTCTATGCTTTCCTTGCAGCTTCTCAGCCAGATAAGCAACCTGAACTACAGATACACTCGCACATCTCTCGTCAACCAGAGCTATTGCTACGTAGGTAAGTCGATCTCCTATTCCTCAAAGCTGATCTTTTACTTAACCCTCTATTGCCATCCGGTGCGGTTACACCACCAGTCTTGCCAGCGTGTGCTACTCTAGTTTGCCGATCCCGCATATGGTACATCATATTGGAGGCTCAAGACCAGGGGCGTTATTACTCATGGAATGTAGTCATAGCCAAACAAACTCGCTGTTTAGAGCAGGTCAATTGAATTCTGCTAAAACATTCAATGACAGAAAGCCAATTTGAATCAAAGAAAGTAATACTTCGATAAAAATTGCGTTATTCAAATTCAAACTAATTCGGCCTCGTTACATGGCACATGTCCTCACATCGCAAAAATTTGGTACATGTCTTTCTCCAACCCACCGAAAAGTGGTCTTTTCACCACTCGGGATGGGCACGAATTCTCAAAGCCTCCTTTGTTGCATTCGCTACCACATCAGTATTTCCTTTATGAGCAACACTATAGCCAATAGTGAAGTTACTCAACTTCGATGTTCTACATAGTTTCCTAACACCACTACATAAACTTCACTTTCTTCTTATATTCAGATTTTATTGCTTCATTTTAACGCAACATTCCACTGTTGTTTCACGATTCCGTTTACCCTGCCTTGTCTGCAGATGGCCAGCTTTACAACGAACCCTACGAG
Source organism: Rhipicephalus annulatus (assembly GCA_013436015.1). NCBI lineage: Eukaryota > Metazoa > Arthropoda > Arachnida > Ixodida > Ixodidae > Rhipicephalus > Rhipicephalus annulatus. Next base: position 140,931 of record WOVY01002552.1, on the reverse strand, counting down.
GCTTCTTCCAGCGGTCAAACCAAAGTGCCTAGGAGGAGGAGGCAAGCAGTATCTCCCTCGGTATCTTTCAGCTACGACTCCCTCACTTCTTTCGAGGTACGTTTTATACCAGAACTTTTTCCTCCACATGCTTGATGAAATGAGATAATCTACTGGCTTCTCAATACCGTTATTTACTTACAGAACTCCGGTCTCGTCATCTTCACTAACCTACCCGTCCAAACGAGGCCTTGCCCTAATCGCGCTTTCCCCGGATACCCCAACAACCAAGTACTCGGACAAGTCAATCGTTTCTTCCCCACTTTCGGAGGTAAGTGGCAAGCCACTCATTTCACAACCATGTTTTTGCTGAAGTTGACATTTTGCTTGGCCATCTCGCGCACTAGGCTATACCCGGATTTCTGTAAAACTTTTTCAGAAACCGTAGAAGGGCTTCGAGTCAAGGCTATACATGCCCCTTGAAAGATCCACCTGTTGGCGGCGACTTTTAAATCGGTGTGCTGTGAAAATCCACCTCATTAACGCTACCTTAGCTTTGAAGTCATTGTACCCGCAATGATGCGGGTCCAGTCGTGTAAAACACAAAAGTGGCACAATTGCTGGGATCATCGTCTCGGAAGGCCACCTTTTAAACATGCATATGGCGGTGCTCAAAATCGCCCCCATTACTCATCAGTAATTGTGCTCCTGTCGTTCTTGTCTTCCAGCAGCTGCCAACAAAGTAGCCTTCCGACCAAGCGCAAACGGTGCTGCTGGATTTGCTGCAGCCTCCCCAATAGCGGAATCGGCAGCGGATGATTTCACTGGAGGCGCCATCCAAGGCACCAACTCGGTTAGGACTCTATTCCCTGAAACCTGGCTCTGGCAGATCAGAACGGTTAGGTGAGTCCTATGAAGCTACTTTTTCAGACGACCGATGGGTCGACCACTCTCTTGAATCGGCATGCTTCTTTGCAACTGGCACTGTAGCAGGCACATCGGCAGATTGTCAGCCAAATATGCGTCAAGTTCTTAAGTTCCCTGACAAGAAAAAGTTCACTTCCATCAAGCTGCCAATGCTGGAACATGCGTCCTGCGCATTTGTCTGTCTGGTGCATTTGTCTGTCTAGCGTTTCTGCTGAAAAGAAATGCCAAATATTTTGAATGTGACCGCCCTCTCCATATCTAAAAGCTCCCGTGGTCATATAGTCATCCTCCTTGTTGAAAACTAGACAACGTAACACTCGACTGGCTGCGTGGCATGGTATCTCCATCGTAATTATGCCAATGTATGCACTTCTTAAATACTCTTGACTTGTGCACCTTCGCAATGAAGCTTTCTCAATATGCAGCGACGCTCATGACGAGTAGTTAAAATGTTCCTCTCCTCCAGTGCCTCGGGCTCGCTGGTTTACGAAGAAACCATTCCGGACACAATCACCACATGGCAAGGCACTGCTGTGTGCTTGCATCCGAAGAACGGCTTGGGCATCTCCCAGGTTGCTAATGTCACCGGGTTCCAGCCACTGTTCGCATCACTTACACTGCCGGCCTACATGCAACGAAACGAAGTGGCCACCATAATACTAACGGCTTTCAACTACGGCGACGTGTGCGTTGTGGTGAGTGCAGTGGTAACATGACGCTTACTCTCGCTATGCTTGTTCGGTATAAACTTCTCCGATAATTATGGGTTGTGCTTCCAGTATCAATTTGCAAATGTTCGTCTTACAATTGTAAACCTTATCATTCCTGTAAACAATGGAAAAGAAATTCCCAGTAGAGTTGGCCTATTCATAATTTCGACTCATGTTTCCATAACGTTCATCCGGTCTAGGGACCATGCATCGCAAAACACCAGTATTGTAACAGCGTCCTCCAATTCTAGGTCCGTGTAAGTCTGACTTCGCTGGAAAACTTGGAGATTGTCAGTGGTCCCAACAGCACCGACGCTCTGCTGTGCCCCAACGCCACGAACTCTGCGTCGTTCCCATTCGACGTGCGTGCGACAACTCTGGAGCTTTCCAGACTTCAAGCGCGCGTCCAGACTAGACCGGAGGCTCAATCCGAATACCCAGATGTGAAGTTGTCCAACGTGAACTCAAGTGACATTGTCATTCAGACAATCGATGTCAGGGTGAGTTAAACCTTTGTTCATCGGCACTTCTCCAGGTAACTGTTTGCTAAAAGTGAAGAGCCTGTTGAAAGTCGCTGAATGCGAATGGCCTCAGCAATGCAAACCTCGGAAATCTCGAATTCACAATTAGTGAATGCGAAATTAGTGCATGGCTTTTAAACTGGTACACCGTATGTTAACTGCCAGTGGTGTCTACAAAAATGTGTAATTAAAAATGACGATATTTTGCGTGAAATTGTTCTAGCTCTGCCTTCCTTTGAATCTATCACCTGCATGACATTTGGCTTTTTTTCGTGTTCCAGCCCGAAGGGTTCTCCATCCGAACGATCGACACATACCTGCTTTGTGCGTCAGGTACGGCAATTTGCATATTACGTGCATGTACGCCTTCAGAGTTCCAGCTTTCTGTGACGCGTGCTCACTCTTGCTTTCTCAGGTGACCAGAACACTGCCCCGGACACTGTACAAGTCACCCTGCCGACACCTGAAGCACTTGTTGAAGGTTCTCAGCGGGTTGTGTTGGTTGGCACGGGTAAGTGTTGACGCGCCAATGCTTATTTTGACGGTTCTCGCAGTATGTTTCAATGCACGCATTTTGTTTGTTTTGCACACTGGTGAACTCTTCAAAACGTAATTTGTCAATGCAAGCATACTTGTGCCAACCACTTAATGTCATATTCACTTCGCGTGACCCTCCAACTTGTCAGCACTTGCGACACGTACGTTTCGTAAGTGCTGTTAGTGATATCAATTAAAGTTCGACGTTGACGGTGATATCTTTTGTAACCAACCTTGCAGTTATTCCACCTGCGAAAAGCAGTTCTCTCTACTCTTAAGAATATATACGCTTTGCACAGGAATGCCCTCTTAAAAGCATCGGTGTGTCGGAGGAAGGTAAAGTAAACGTGCGTTTCGTTCCCTCTCCTACCCAAGGGGAAAGATATTGCGAGGTTAAAAGTATAGACCCCGAAAAGTGAACGCACGAAACATAGCTTGTGCTTAACCTCCCATATAATACTCTAGACCTAAATGGGTAGCACACTCCTGAAGTCACACCAGCAGTTGAAATCTTTTCGTTCCTTATTCAGGTGACATCCTGGCACTCACCCTCAACGATCTGTCGGTCCCCACTATCACGTACTCGAACGCCGAAGGAACTTTGGCTGTCCTAGCTTCAAGCGTCTATCTCCTCAAGTACCTAGAACAGACTGGCACTTTGACGGACACTGTGAACTCTGGACTAAGATCTCGCATTCAACAAGGTTTGTACCACGATTTTATCTGTTCTTAACTGAACATTTCTCATGTGGAACTATCCTACTGCCCATAAAGAGATCTGCGGATTTCTGGTAAGCATTACGAATGTAGTCGCAACGTTGAACTGGAAGGGCCCCATAAACGGAGATCAGTACCTGCTGCAGGTGTTGTGGTTTCGTTAAGAAGAGACGTTGCGCTAGGAAACGTTTCTTCGTCTCCCAAGTTACAACTTTGACATCCATTATATCGCACAAATTGTACTACATACTCGCTCTCTTCTCGCCCTTGTTTCAAGTGTGTATAGTCTATAATATAAAGCTAAGAATTTCCCCCACCCCCTAGTTTAGGCCAGTGTTAGTCCAAAAGTGCAGCACAGCTTTATCATAACACATATTTAGGTCACCAATCGACGGCAATCACTTCGACTTGGTACAGCGGTCTCCTGGGAGACGCTCTACATGCTAACAGCAAATGCCCCAGTAATTCGCTGTAGTATCCACGGTCCAGGAAAACGTACCTTAATGCATGGTCTTGCTCATTATTTCACACTGCCTGCGCTATAATAAATCTTTCACTGGTCTTAAAACAAAGCTTTCTCGTTGTGCAACAACCGCAAAGCATGCGCTTATCCTGTATTGCACTTTCCACTTCAGCGTCTCAAGCTCAATACAGCTTCCGCTCCTCCGATGGTTCATACGCATCGTTTGGCTCGAATGAGTACCCAAGGAGTATCTTCCTCACCGCCTTCGCCGTCAAGGCCCTGAGCGCAGCCAAGGAATATCTCGGAGCTAACGCTGCTGCTGAAATCGACGCCAGCGTTCGTTACGTGACGCAGCAATGGAACCCCCTCACAGGCTGCTTTGTGGAGAACGAGCCCACGGCATCACCGTATGGACCAAACACTACGGTGAGTTATGTTTCCGTACAACCATTTGCACAGCCCTGGTCAAAACTGCTCAGGCCAAGATTCCATAAAAATGTTTTAGTGGCGTAAAAACTTCGCTCTTTCCCTCTCCCACTCTGCCCGGATGGGCACAGCAATGAACCCAACGGCACTCTTGTGCTAGTGCAACTGAAAACGCAACCGGGGTCTTGTATTTTTTGTGAGGCAAACCATAATGGCATTCTCTTCAATTTTTTTTCCACTAAGCGATTAACAGACTGCTATCTGAAGACCCTGTCACATGCTTCCTAAATGTTTTCCGTTTGTCGGCCGCATGCCGCGGTACACACCCACCGTCTACTCGCTGTAATGCTCGATTGCTGAGTCGAAGGTCATGGGATCGTATTCCGGCAGCAGCACCGCATTTTGGAGGTTAAATGCATGACTCGTGTGCTCCGATTTAGGTGCTCGTTAAGGAACTTCTTAACCAAAGTGTTAAGGTACCGCAGTCCTGCACTGCGGCGTCGCAATACCTGTATCTGGGTTTTCAGTCGTAAAATACAATTGACATGATTTAAAAGTTGAAAGGGGAGGGGGGGGGGGGCTCGTGCGCTTGTTAATTTTTTGCTAATCTATATTCAATGCCCTGCCCCAGTCCACCCATCTAACCCACATCTATAAACGCACGCTTCTCCGTCCGTTCAGTTAAATCGGGCTTCATCTACAACGCCAATATTTCCTTATGCACGAACTGAAAATCACTACAGGCCGCACTTCACTTACTTTGATTCCAGCCCGACTTAAGCGCAGCTGTCGGTGTCATGCTAGCGGAGAGTGGGTTCTTCAACGACAGCATCACGGAAGGTGTTCTCCGGTGCATCGACGCGAACAACCTTCCATCGAACCACACCACGGCCCTGAACGCTTACTTCTCGGCACTCGTCAACAGACCGGAACGAGCCAACACAGCCCTGCAAACTCTCCTCGGGGAAGCCGACAAATCTAGTGCGTATAAACAAGGCTCCTTATAAATATTTAATTCAATATCGCTGAACATGAAATACATACGAATTTATCTCTATATTTTCTTACTGCAGCTAAAAAAATTGTCTATAAGCATTCACGGTAAGAGTTTTGCGGATGTAGTTAACTCTCGCATTCAAATGTAACTTCTCATGACAGTTTCCTGCAAATAGTTCAAACTTATTCCCAGGTTACCTACAGCATCTACATGACGATCACTTTCATGCATCAAGCGAAAAAAACCTATTCCGACATAACGTGGTGGCCTTGCAACTTCGCAATTCCTTATACCCTATCTTCATGCGTCACAGGAAAACGCAACTGTAGCCTCTGCATCAAACTTGTTACCACTGTCTAGTTGCCTGTGAAGTACATTTTGCTGAGCTACTTGGTACACCAATTCATAATGTGCATCGCTCTCTTCCTATAGAGTTTCAGGCGTCTGAAATTTTCCCTCATTACGTGTAGGTGGCCTGACATCTTGGACTGGAGACGGTCTAGCGTCCGGCTCGGCCGACACCGCAGGTTACGCAGTGTTGACATCAAAGCTACTTGGTCGGAATTTGGGAGAGGCCCTGCCTATTGTTCGCTGGCTTATGCAGCAGACCTACGCCCGATACACGTTCTCTTATTCCGAGGTACGTACTCATACGGCTATGCATTTCCGTACACTACCAATCGAATACGCTTCACATAGTCTGTTCTGCACAACTTGCTAAATGGTCCTTCGAATGCATAACTTATTTGCTCGCGGCGTTGAGCTCTACTTTGTGTTTTATAGAGCTATATAAACTGACATTCGATCTGTATGAAAGCCGCACTACTATGACGCAGTCATGAACTTCGTTTACTGTACCGCTGCTCTGTCTTGCTTTCTGACAACTTGCAGGTTTACACCGTCGCCATTCAAGCACTTACCCAGTACTCAAGCGTGGCATTCTCGAAGAACACCGACTTGTCCCTCACCGTTGCCGTTGAAAGTGCATCGCCCGACAATCTATCCTTCCAGATCAACGAACAGAACAAACTGCTCTACCAGGTATAGGCAATCATAGCAAATGCGCCACAACCATTGACTCATTCTCTTGAAGGTCACGACATGAATATGATTTCACACCTGACATCACTCTAGACAAAGTTTATTGTTTTTCAGGAGCGCCTCTTGGACAAAAGCGACTCGTACAGCTTGCAAGCGTCTCTTGCTCCAAACAGCGTCGGCTGTGCAGCATTACAGGTTTGTACAACTTCGTTGCACTATCCCCACAAATTTATTGCATTGCGTACATACATACATGCACAAGACCTCCATTCTATTTAGATTCTTGGTTTGGCTTGTAAGCGCCTTCAGCTACTATCCTTCCCCAGTAATCACCAGGCGCCTTGTGCGTGGAATAGTTAGTATGGGCCATGTCTACACAAGTCTATTGCTGCCCTTTAAGTTCGAGCCTTATCTGCTTGTGGCCCCTCTATCCCTCGTTTTTACTCAACTTCAGAAATTCTTTCCCAAAAACTCTACATTCCTTATTGTCTTCCAGGTCAAGTACTACTACAACTCCAGGAACAGTCCACTTCAGAGAGGCATCCAAGTCAATGCTTCTGCGACTTCGGGACCAGACTGCAGCACGCTTCAGTTGGACATTTGCACACGGTGGGTTTGCATTTCAATAGCCTTACTGGCCTGTTCGTGGCTGTACAATAGCGTTTTCTTTGATGACCCATCTCACCATGTGTAGCAGATGTTTAACCCTTACCAAGTTTGTCTTGTGTCTTGGCCCTTTACACTTTCCTATACGCGGTTGCAGCTGTACAGTCTCGTCTTACGTCACTACTTGCAAGCGTTATTAATGGCCGGCTCGTTTTCGGAACTTTTCAGTGCATCCGCTCCTAAACTTTCTACCCAGTTCACCATTTCGTTACAGTTATTTTTTCTTAGGTGTGTTTAGGACTCGCCTAAATGTAACCCTGACAGCACTTCGAGTATAACTGCATGGTCGAAGTCGGCCTTGATATGGAAAGAACACTTTGCGCTTCTCTTATTTTTCCAGGTACACCGAGGGTTTTCTGCGCAGTTCTGCAATCGTAGAAGTAACCATGCTTTCTGGTTATTCTGCCGATGATCAATCTCTGAAAAACGTAAGTCAAAATGGAAAAAGCGTAATTCAGTACACGTGTACGCAGCACGCAATCTACTCCGGAAGATGCAATGTTTTCGGGCCTCCTGCGCTAACAATCGCATTTATTTTTCTTTGCAGTTGGTCAGCAGCGGCGTCATTAAGCGCTATGTCGTCAACGGCAACAAAGCCCAGCTCATACTTCAAACGGTAATTTTTCTGTCACGATTTATGCCCCTCCCCGTAACTCAATGCTTCACATATTTCGCAGCTACTGCACTCCTATTCAGGCTCGCTCATCCCAGCAATACTCTCCCACCAACCCCTCCCCCTCTTTCAGTTCAATCGTACTTGGTCATGAGCATTAACATAAAATACCGCATTTTACAGCTAACCATACAGCCTACCTGCCTCAGCTTGACGGAGAACAGATACCTGCAAGTGACGAACCTTCAGAGTTCTGTAGTGGAGGTGTACGACTACTACCAGTATCGTAAGTTCCTGATGCCGTGCTTTTTTTAATCATTGTGGCCCAGTTTACGTATTCTTCCTCGGCAGTGAACACTACGATGTGACTTAGACTTCGCTCATTGTGTATATCCGTACTGTTCTTGGTATCTCTGGATGTGCTTTAATTCCACTGTACGACAGCATTTAGTCTCATTGCAACTACTGTCCGTCAAGTCATACATATTCCCCTGTGCATTCATTTCTACATCAAACCGGCAAAACCTTTCTCCTATTGTTAACACATTTCTCGCTTCTTTTTTTGTTCACGACTCTTGGAGAACTTCGTATGCACATCATGGGTCATCCACAATTCATACACGTCTACGGACACAAAGGTCACTAAAATGTTTCTTGTTGGGCATGTCAGGTGTTGGTGCACAAGGAGCGCAACAGAGCCCTTGTGTGACTGCTTAGCATACATCTAAAAATACGAAACATTCTAATCATTTTGATTGTCTTTTAATCTTAAGATAATCAAATATGACAGTCTTCTGCATATTCTTAACGCAGAGTACAAGGCGACGGCTGGGTACGGATTGGAGGGCAACTGTACTCCTGCTGAAGTCGCTCCACCTACAAGTCTCAATGAAGTGGACAGTGTTATATACATTTAACGCGCTATTCGCTTCTGTCTTCATACATCAGCATTTCTCTACATCTAGACAAACGATCTCAAGCGCCTTCGAGTCATCGGTCTTGTGATACTTCGTTTTTTTATCGAACTCTCCTGTCATACGCAATAAAGAATGTGCTCTTTTACATCACGACTATTTCACTTCTTCACCCTCTTGCGTCCTGCAAAAATTTATTTCGGGTGCCCTTCCTATATGCACGAAACTTTATGCTTAATTACTTTTCCAGGCAATCATCGGTGCGTTGGCTTTTAACAGCACTGGACCAGTTGAACTCCAGTTAATATAAGCTTCTCGGTTGCTCTCTTCATGTTGCCAGGGAAATGAGTGGCGTCGTGGTTAAACAGGCATTATAGCTGTCACTTCCCACTTTTATCCTGCAGACTACAAATGCACTTGCAGAGAAATATTACGCACGTAACTATTCAAATGCTTTGTTTCAAAGTCGTGAGAAAATTGTTGAGCACGAGATGTCGCTGGCATATACTAGTGCATATTGCCGCGCTCGAACCGGAGAACGAAGACGATGTGCGCGCCAACAGTCTCATGAAAAGGGACACTGAAGAAGACGACATGCTTTTGTTTAGGTCTCTTACTCTTGGCTCCTGCATAAAAACACACGTCGTCGGTTCTCGGACTCAACGTCTCGGTGATATCCTAGTGCTCAAACAGCATATTCCTAGTGCGCAAACTACTTTCCATATCACTATTTGTGTGCGTCTAGCTCACTAAACAAGGGGAAGCTTGGGCGAAGATGTGGGGTGCCTACTAAGAACAGATACTAACTCGGACTTGCGGGCTCGGATCAAGCTTAAACCTATAGCGTTTTGCGACGGTACATCTTCAGCGATACTAGTTACCCGTAAGCACTAATTTCTGCGTGCCCGACAGTGCATTAGCTGTCGGGTTGAACAGGCAACCATCGTAGATGCAAGGCAAACAGGCACGTTTTCAAAAGTCTCTTTTAAATGTGAGCCGCTGTTTACTGCGAACTAACTCGCGGCAGCTGCCTAAACCTGGACAATGCCTAATAAACTTCACGTTTGCATCACTGATAGAAAGGGAATGAAAATAATCGGATGGCTGCCGCATAATCGGGGATTTGTAGAAGAAAGATCTATTGCTATTGTTCATTTTATCTTTTTTTTTACTGGCACCATATTGTGAAAAGTCGATCACGTGCTGTGACTGGTTTCCTTCGACTAGTATACCCCTGTTTATATATATGAGAGCTTCATTTGCGTTAAAATGTTTGTCGTTCACGTATCAGGTAACATAGATGCGCTCAATATTCTCTTGAAGGACGACTTGCTGTCGTACTGACTCATATTTTAAAAAAAGGCGCACACATTTTTTTTATTTTCTATAAAAATAAGCATCAGTCAAAAACAACGTGATATCTTACACGTCCAAACAAGGGTACGATCAGGCGGCATGCCGTAGAGAGAGAGAGAAGGGGGGAAGAGGTGCTCTGGTCAGGCCTATTGCTAGATCAGTGTCCTCAACGTGAAAGCGTGCAATGGCAAATGATTTCAATTAGACAAGTGGTTGTTTTTTAACTACTTGGTTGTTCTTTAACAACCAAGCCAGGTCGTAGATTGGGACACAATCACAGTATCAAGTTGCCTCTGTTCAATCTTTCCATCCCGACTTAGCGCAGGAAACAAAAAGAACAAAGTGTTTATTTTGTTGTATATTTATTCGCTTTTTATCGATTATATTGTATCCTTTTTAGAGCAGTCTATATTCGGCACTTTTTTGAAATCATCTTTCTTTAGGCCTTCTTTGTCCAGGGCAGCTTGAATCGCTGAAAGGAACTGATCTTCGGCGTTTGGTTTCCGGGTCACAACGTGGTATGCAGCTGAAACGGGAGCGTGGACACAGTTATACGATAAATATTTTCATTTCTTTCGAAGAAATGAAAAATAGCTCAGTCATTTCGAAATCATAGAGTGATGCGTCGTACCCGCTGTCCCACTCTTGGCCCAGACAACGGCCCAGTTGTCGTAGTCCGTGTCGATAATGGCAGTCTCCATAATAACGTCATCTAATGGAATGACCAAGCAAAGTGAGTTCTTTATTTTCTTTAGTGGGATGAGAAATTGACTTAGTGAAGCTCCTGTATTTACCACTGATCTTCAGCATGAACCTTGAGGGGTGCCGTTGATCTTCATTCACATCGACGCTCATTTCTACGAGCTCGTTGCTGAGCTCAGAAGAACAAATCAATTTCATTACAATGGTAAAAGTGCTTGCTTTTTTGTCTCACTTTTATACGCTTATGCATAACGTAATCGGTCATGTCCACACTTCCAGAAAGCATTGCGCACCATTCGTGAAAGGCAGTTTTCTTGTCACAAGGCAATTGATAATTTTTGACTATTCATCCTTCTCTTTCTTAATTCTCTTCTTTTCTATCTCTTTCCTTTCTATTACTATCCCTTTCCCCCACCCCAAGTGTAGGGTAGCCAACCGAGTCAAGCTTGGTTAACCTCCCTACCTTTCCTCTCTATTTATATATCTCTCTCTCTTTCTCTTTAGCAATTCCGCTACCCGACCCTGTGAATTTACTGCATGTGAACTCGACGCCTGAACTGCGTCGCAAACCTTGATTGCGTTGCACGGGCAGGATTTTAATGAATTATTCTTTTTTTCCGCATCGTCTGCTTTACTTCGCTGGGTAAAGCTAAGGCATTTCATTCATGCATATAGGTAACTATAGTATTATCAAACTTTGTTGAAGGCACTGCTGCATTCTAACAAATATAGCACTTCCATTATAGACAGAGTAACCTCACTCAGTGTCGATGTATTCCGCCTTGATTCTGTAGACGTTGTCGTGGTCTCTTTGTATCGTGAAATGAGCACAGCGATCTGTGTCTCCGTAGATAGCTTGGCTGAAGCTATCCACCCACCACTTGCCTTTGAACTGTAAGTGCAAGTTGTGAAATTGAGAAACTGTAGGTTCTCAAGACAATTGCAGTGGCGAAAATGTGTGCTTTAAGATAAGTATTCGCTTTTCAGCTATTGTTCCAGGTCGAAATATATCAAGCTACAGGGCTGAAGTCCGGCCAGTGATTTTAAACTTCTATGATTCACGTACTAAATGAAAAAAATAAATCCCTTATTGTGCGTTGTTGCATCTTTCCAGACAAGACATACTTTATATCTCCTGATTTAGAATACAGGCAAAAGAACAGTTAACGGGCTAAAGCTACCTACTCCGCTGACTATCGATTCTTATTGAGCTTAGCTCGTACTTGTCTGAAATAGCAAGCCACCGTGGTGGCTTGGTGATTGAGTGGATTTCAAGAGCTAAAACCATGAAGGGACTACGATTCACGCTGAGGTGCGAGACGCCGGACTGAATTTCGACCAACTCGTGTTTATTAGCGTGCACCACACGCCCTCCCCCACCAATTCTAAATGCCGCCGCCATGGCCGGGAGTCGAACCTGCATCATCAAGCTTGGCAATGTGGTGCAGTGGTAGCGGAACGGCTAAGATGACCGTCTCAATGAAGGGCGACGGCTCGATTCTACGTCACGTCAAACCCAAGTACATTCATTTACATAAATTCTCCACCTTGAGGAACCTCAGGTGGCAAAAACTAGTCTAGAGTCTCATTACCACGGCATGTTCGTAGTACTATCTTAGATGGGACCTGTGCATCTCCAGAATAAATTTATTTAATCACGTTATTCTTGCACGCCAATAAGAAATACTCACCTTGAAAGGGTTGAAATCATCCTTCAATGTCTTCGGGTTCGCGCACACACCATTTCTATCGACCAGAGAGACGATGATAAGTACGACACATGCCGAAGTCCGCATATCTGTTTCGGTGTTGAGCCTGCAGTTGCTACCACTGAGCGCACGTGCATGGATGGGGCTTTTAAACGACGTCCACGAGCCGTCCCTGTGTTTCGCGGTCACCGCCAGCAGCTGTCCATATTTTGCCAGTGCTCGGCAGCCACGGAAAGTCAATGTTTGCACTGTCGATTCGTATGCAATGGAAACTTGTACCGCGCTAATTGCTAAAATTTGGCCTTGGAAAATACGCTGAACCGAATTTCCTGATGCTGAGTAGTGCGCCGGCGAGCATTTCACTTATAGTTAAGCGGATACCGTTGAAGCCTATCACTCTTTCTCTAGGTAAGCACTACTGTGGCAAATCAAGGTGTACTTAATATTCAGGGATGGGGTTCTAAGTTCTTCAAAAGTAGAGAGAAAGTGATAACGTTTCATTCTAAAACAGAGTAGAGTGCCTTTCTCGCTTAGAGCCATTAGTGTTGGGCCCCATTGGCGCGCGACACTACGCGCAAGGTGTTTAAGTTTGTGTACTACATTGGACGGCGTGCTCCTCTTAACTAACGACGTAGTATTGGGAGAATATCCAAGAGAACGTTCGGCTCTCAACTGAATAAATAAAAACAAAGCTGCTGAACATAACTCCCTTGACACATGTCTTTGACTGGCACAATATTCCTATTTGTGTCATTGCTGCGTGAGGTTCAAAGCGTGATAAATTTTCATGGATATAAAATGAGAAAAATATGCGACGTTTCATTTCTAAATATATATCACACAGTTTAGCGTGTATTAACCTCTAATAAAAATTACCCTCAAATTTGCGATGTAGACGTTAAATATTCCCTGATTCAGTCAGCAACGTTAATCATTTTGTCATTTTACGCTTATTACTGGTGAATGCTTACACATTAACGCGGTCCAGACATCTAATGTTCAATATGCCGTAGAAAAAAACGCACCCATAGCTAGCGTAACAACCTTACATGCGACTCTTTTCAGGTGAAAGATAGATGAAGAATCAGGAGGTTGTTCGACTAGGAAATGGAAAGCCGGTTGACGGCACCTTAGCATATCATCTGTTAAGAGGTTTTCACCTGTAAAGGTAGCACCGGTGTATGTTAATGTTGAATGAATGAATGAATGAATGAATGAATGAATGAATGAATGAATGAATGAATGAATCTAATTAAGGTTAGTCCGGCAGCTTCTCTTTGGTGAGGCGTGGGAAGAGAGATTCACCTCAGTCTCGTCCCAATCTCCATCGATGAAGATGATGGGGCCTATATAGGTTGATAGCTCGGAGTCCTAAAGGGCGGCATCTTTCGGCTTGCCGGAATGCCCAAAGCTGGTAGGCCACGTTACAGCGGCAGCGACGCCTGAAGAGCCGATTTGCAGCAGCAAACGCAGCCGCGAGGGCGGCCAGCCACGACCCGAGCGTCCAGCATGAGCTTTAGTGACAGCGGCGACGATTGCCCTCGCGGTATGTCTCTGCCTAACGTGCGTCGTGAAGTGAACGGCGGTAGTGATATTAACATTCACGGCACATTCCCAAAGCATGTGCCAGAGTGTAGCTCCTTCCCCGCTCGCGTTACACGGGCTCGTCGAGTCAAGAAACGGGTAACAGGGGTGTATAGGATCACTGGTTTGCAGTAAAAGATTATTTTATTGCCTCGACAATCTTACAAAAGCTACCTCATATCTCACAAAGGCTACTGTTTGCGTACCACATTTTTACTATGATAACTGCAAGTATGCTTCGTTATGACTCGTACAAGTCTTTGAATGAGCTCCACTGCAAAAATATGTCGAGACTAATTGCGCTCGGATGTCACTAAAACGGCATTTTAGTGTTATTCCACACGTTCAAGATACGTTCATCAGGAAATGACAATTCTTTTTTTTTTCATCGTTACTGCATTTCAATGTCTCCTGTTTCTGTTGCTGGGCCTGTGGGTACGTACTTGAAGAAACGGAAAAACCACCTTAGGGACGCGTACACAAGAGGAGAGGATGACACATATACGCTGGCGTGTGCGTGTCGTCTTCTCCTCTTGTGTACACGTCCCTAAGCTGGTTTCTCCGTTTCTTCAAATGTCTTGTTTACTGAGAGGAAGTGATATTCTGGAAGGGAAGACGATATGTTTGTATTCAATAGGACTTTCTGTTGAGCGAGTTGGCGTTGCCTCTCAGAAGACATTTTAAGCGCAAGAATGAAAATTTCTTGATGTTTAGCGTTCTTACTTTCTTCCCCTTCTGTTTTTCAGGCGATTCTTTTTTTTGCGTCGCCCATTGACATATAAGAGGGTTTGATGATTTAAACCACGTTATGAGCCAACAACTCACGTTTGAGTAACCGCACAAGTCTTTAGCATATTGAAGTTACTATATCTGCTCAGGCCCTGGGAAAAGGCATGGACTCGACAGCCTTTTCCAGGGCCTTCTTGTAATCGGTGTAGAGGAGGTCGTACAAAATGTTTCGTAGGCCCCGTTCAATCTCGGTGTTGAAGCCGCGCTGCCGCTCGGAGTTCAGGCTCAGGCGTCGGTCGTAGACCGTGTGGAACCGTATCTGTTCTATGTGAAAAGTGCGCAGCGTGCCCGGATGACCCGGATACGCTGTTGCCTCGAAGTTGGCCACGGTGTCCACAACTGTCACGTTGACGGGCACAGTTTTTTCCTTGCGCGCAAATGTCTCTCCCTTGACCTGTAAAAAGAAGACAAGCTTATCGAACGTTTCTTGAAAAACTCCGCTATACTCAGAAAATAAAGCAGTTGTGTGTAAGTTTGAAGCACATTAAAATATTTTACAAATTCATCGTTTATTGTTGATTTAGACTACGATATAAAGTTCGGTGCTATTTATTAAGTTGATGTTTATCACGTGTCCTGCTTTAGAAGTATTGTTTTATCTTTGATACCCTATGTGACCATATGCTTAGCCAATATGCCCGCGACACTTGGCGAAGGATACATGTGTTAAGTAGCTCCGAGGGTGTCGAATGTGTGGTTTCATTCCGAGTAAGCTCCGTCGATGTGTGACTTTTCAGTTGTTAATGTTTTGGGCCGTCTCGACTTCTCCCCTGTGTCCACGTTTTGCGTCTGCCGTCTTTTTAACATGAATATTTACCAACTAGCACATTTCGTCAAAGATTTTGTGAGCAGCAACTGTAGCCCTTCCTGTCGAACCAAACATATAATGCCAATATATGATACTCTTATATATGATACTCTTACAGCTGTTTCACATCCGAGTGACTGAGCGGCGATTGTCACTGCGATGAGGGGCAGCAGGACGCACGGACGTGGGTTTTTCCGTGATGCCCGCCGCCCTGATGGGCAGTGTTACCGGTGCTACCTAGAAAAAGCGAGTTCTTCCTGGCGAGCGCGCCCGTTTCTCAACACCGACCCTGCCATAAAGTGCTCCCCACTTCGCTGCTCCCCGTTGGCTGACTTTGGGCAGACACTCATCCGCGTGTTAACTCGGAACTGGCTTATGCTAGGGTCCACCATGGCTGTGTGACGTATAAATATGAAGTTTTAAAAAGTATTTACTAACATATTTCATTAAAATGAAGACGAGAATAAAAAGATTCGTAGCAGGGTGACGAGCCAGCGACCTCGCACTCCTCAGCGCTCCACGCTAACCACTTAGCCACATAACGACCCTTCTTTACCATGTTAACGGCAAGCCATTTATATACACCATGTACCTACCACTGGCGGTCCTCAGAACACGGAAACTTCAGCGTGTTTTCGTCATCAGTAGCCAGATGGCATGACAGGCGCGCGTTAGGCGCGCATGCTCTGAAGATCGTCGTGCTGCGCCACCCCGCGCGTAGCTGTGCGCACGCGCCTCCCCATAACGTGGACAAGATGCATGTACTTGTTCTCTGGTGTGGTCACTCACTCGCGCGAGCGCTTATCTCAGGATTCGGGCGCTTTGTACCTCTTGTGCTTCCACCACAAGTTTGCTTTCAAGTTACAGTAATTGAAGAGAGCACGAATGTCCCATCGCTCACTGCCACGGCTGCGTTTACGAAAGGAGCGCTGGGCTCACAAACGAAGTAAAAATTGTGATCCTTGTTGACGCTCATCCTGTGCACACCGGTGCATACATTTCGTGCGCCTTTCTTTCTGTTCGAGAAGCATGCTTTAAGTGTCGAGCTGCTTGTCCTTCTTCACGTGACATTTCAATTTGTTGCTGTAGCTTTCATGCCTTCGCCCTTGTAGCGAAACAGTGCACGACGAATACTCAACTACCTCTGCGATGACACGTTTCATTTTCGATTCATACCGATTCCTAGAAAAGAGGGATCCACTATACGTTTTTTTTTCTTTTTTCCAACTCTGGCGATGTTGATGGCATCAACTAGTAGGAACCCTGAAAACTGGTTTCAACCTCGTGCGACGGCTGCCGTTCAGCTCTTGGGGTGAAATCGCTCGCGTGTGAATGGACGTGAATATCGTCTAAAATCAAGGGCTTCACCGTGATTATGACGTAAAAGCCGGAAGGAAGAACCTATATTTAGTTGTATGCCCAAGAAGTGTGGGGGGGGGGAGAAACTTGATTGTGAAAAAAAGAGCCAGAGAAAAATAAGATGAGTTAATATAAACCATGAGCACTATATGCAACACGTAGCGTGCCTTCAGTCAGCATCTTATTTCTTTGGCACTTCACAAAGCTACTTCGTAGTAAAATCAACAGTGATTCCTTACCTCAGTTATTAGAGAGGCGTTGATTCCTTTGAGTTCCAGCAAGCAGGAAACGGTGACGTTGCCCTTGATGAGAACCGGTGGGTGACACTCCCCGATTCGGCGAACACCGGTGTCGAAGCCGTTCAACATTCCGTACTTCACCTTCACCTTGAGTTCTCTGTTCGTGATTCCAGTGCTTTTTATCTGGTCAATAAAAGTGCACCAGGAGAGAAAGTTAGGGCAGCATGACCAGGATTTGGGGACATCAACGCGTAGTGCCATCTTTCGTCCGCCAAAGCGGCAGCTTGCTGTAAGTGAATGGTGAATAATTTAAGAAAATCATATCTGGTGAAATAAGCTAGTCATCAATATCGGCGCCCCGTTCTATACAGCATAGGCTTATTTGAACAGTCTCACAATGTTTCAGTGTTGCACTACCAACCGCATGGCTTCCCGAAGTGTTCGATATTGAATGATGTATTCTTATGCGTTTATATGGGCGGTGTTCAATTATCCTGAGAAGTCACGCTCTATCGTGTGATACTTCAATTTCACCAAAGTATATCATTGGGTCTCTGCTTTGTATAACACGGAGTCGTTTTTGATACCTAGCTTTTTTCAAGAGATATGATTTTGCTCACCGATTTTTCATTCAGTAATGGCAGGCTGGTGTTCCCGCCACCGAGAGATGGCGCCACGTTCAGATGTCCCTAATTCCTAGGAATGTTTGATGTTCATGTCTTTCCGGCTTGCTCGCGCAAAGCGTTTAATTCACTCGCATTCTCACTTGCATCGATACTTCTGGCCTCAAAACATTGATCATGATATTTCGTTTCAGTGATGTCGTCGTCTACTAACCTTGAACTTGAAGTAGGGGACTTTAACGAAAGGGTAGACATTCTTCAGGTCCCTGATTTGTCGTGGGAGCTTGTCTTCCAGAATGATGTCAAGAAACCTGTTGGAATCACCTACTGTCGATGTGTGAACTGCGACTGCGTGAAAAGTAAGGAAAAAATGTCTCGGCAAAGGACTATTGTCGGCAAAGATTATATGCGTTTCCATTTACCATTTATCCTCACACTAAACAATATCGGCTGTGCTCGCTCAAACGTAAGCAAGGGTGTAGGGTAAGTGTATCAGAAACCAAATGGCCAAAAAATATGCTAAATGCATATTTACTTGAGGCACGATATTAATCACGCTTACAACACTGAGAATGATGTGATCAAATAAATTATGGGCAAAAGGCGACCTTACTGTTTTCATAAGCAACAAGGCTGGACACTTACCAAAGATGACCAGCGATACAAGGCAAAGTAGCAGTCGGGCCATAATGAATGTAGGTAATCTGTGAATGACAGTCGTATGACCGTAAACGAAATTAGTACAAGTGGCATACTGCGTAATTTTTTCTACAAACGTGCGAGCTGACTTAATCATGTTCACTGCACTGCATTACGGAAAGACCCATGAAAGTTCCTGAGTAAATAGAATATACATGCACAGGCTCACGTTGGGGGGGGGGGGGCGGCCTCGAAAGCGCTTAGTACTTGTGACAGTAGCTCGCGATTCCAAAACACTGATATCATATTTTCGCAGTATGTTACTTCAACTGACCTCTCTCTTTTTGTTTACTAAGGTGTTTCCAGTATATATTGCTGTTTATGTCCTAGATCACACTGTTATTGCTAGTGGTTTGATGAGCGTGTCAGCGGCCTCATGCAACTCTGCGCCAAACATTCCCACTTTCCACCTAATGTCTGCTGCCATGCGATGGCGCATAATGTTCCCACAATGTAAGTTATTCATCGGATAATTTTAAGGTTCTTGGTACTATTAGCATTTCCGAAGCTGAAGTGAGTTGTTCAATAAATGGCCCATAGTTTGATTCGGGTACTTACCTCACGAGCTGTATCATTCAGCGCCCTCCACACGACTGAACGTACTCGCACCAATCCAGCACTCGTCTAGCCTTCCCTCCGTACGTCTACTGTGTTCGCTTCACCGATGCTCGGCAAATTCCGCTCTCCGGTTGCAGATCTACCCGACACGTCACAGGACTCGTGCACGTAGGCAACGTGAGACCCTCTGAAACCACCATTGGTGTACAAGTCGGCCAAATGAACGCGCAAAAGAAATTCCTCACCTGTATCCTGTGATTCAGATTGGAGGAATTACGTTCCCTCATCCGAAGCGATGTCTCTCGTTTCAAACTAAGGGTTTCACGGCGAAAGTTTTTAGAAAGTGAGTAACAGCGAAAATGGAATTTCGATTCAATACGAAAAATGAGCACATTTCTAACACATCTTGTAGTCTTTATACTGTGAGAAGACATTGTTTGCGTCTCAATACCAGGGCCATGTTTAGGTTCTATGACGCAAAAAAAAGCTACAGGCTGTAATGTTGTCAAGTTCCTCACGTTTTTCAGACTGCATCTTTGTTGTTCGCGCTCCTTCAGTCAAAAATGAAACAAGAACAATGGAATTCGCATGCGTTGGCACTTCTGAGTGTTCTTATTTCTTGACATTTTCAGTGAGATTTGTCCACCATTGCAAATGAGTGAAATGTTAACGTGCGAAACAATCAGTAAACTACACCTGCTAATTGCGAAACAGTGCTTAACGCAGCCGTATCATTCTCTGGTGGGTGCAACAAACAACAGAATTATAGTATGGACGTGTGTTAAAAGCTTTATTGATTCATTTATCACAACTTATAAAAAGCATGATTGTGAAGTGATCTTGTAGCATAAACAATAGGTTTGGCACGCAAAATCGTTTTTCTGAATATGAATAATATTTTAAAGAAAAAAAATAAATGCTCTTCTCGGCTCCTCTGTTTGAGTGCATTCATCTTTGCAGCACTTGTGCCCCTGTGGTGCCATTCCGAAACCTTGTCGCGTGGCTGCGGATTTTGTTGCTATTATGTCCGCACATTGACTAATATCATGTACTGTGGCAATCACAGACATCGCCGACTCAGGGATTGGGAAATCGCAGCCCATCTAGTGCACGGTTGAGAAGGTGCATGTACTCGTTGTAAAGAGCATCGTACAGCACAGCCGTCACTTTCTCTTCGATCTGGCGAAGGAATTCCGTTTTGCGTGCGTCGTTGAGGTGCAGGTTGTCGCCGTAAGTAGTGCGCAGCCTGATCTTGTCGATGTGGAAAGTTCGCACGACGCCTGCCCGTCCCGTAGCTGACGTGGCTTCGAAGCGTCCCGTGGTATCGACGACGGTCACGTTGACCGGAACGCGTTTTTCGGTGCCCAGGAGGTTGTCGCCCTCAGTCTGCGAACACAACGAAACAAACGGAAATTTTCAGTTGATGCCTCATTTGTTAAGCCAGTGGCTCTCGTTAGGCACGGGATGTGTGTTCGCTAAAGATGGTAAATCGAAAGTGTTTAGTAATCAAAAGTGTTTAGTAATCAAAAGTGTTTAGTAGTAATTGTAAGGTGTAATGTTGTTTAACACGTTAGATTACAGGTTATATACTCAGAACTGTGAGGCAATATGGGAAGCATGTACGCGTCATTATGTCTGGCCCTCCGGGCAGAATCAACTTAGAAGTCCTGCAGTAGGAAGCACTCAGCCTAATGCTGAGTTTTTGGAGCTTTTGTGTGTCGGTATTGTTTGCCAAGGATCTGCCCCCGACGCGGAATAACAATCAACAGTCACTTTCATAGCGTGAATACAGCTTGTTGTGGAAGGCTGGAGATAAATCAACCTGTTATGAGCTTTCTGACTTTCTAAATCTCAGAATACAAGTGTTGTTTACATAATCGTTTATATCCTAACGAAGCCCCCGAAGCTAGAAGCGGGATCACGACGCAGCGTCTACAACGAAAAGCAAACTATTGAAACTGATTCTAGAAGGTAAATCAATTTATATTTCAAGAGTGCATTGACCGGTATCTTTTCAAGCTACAGCGCCGCTTGAAAGATTTAATGCTAAAGTAAATTACGAATATTCTTGAAGAACTGCATAACCTACCACGATATTACACTAAATGTTTCTCCCACCGTAAATTATGTGGTTTTGCGTAGGCATGCACACTCTAGGCAATGTGCCATTCCAGTAGGTTAAGTATTCTAGCGTGGCACAATAATTTTGGTAATTTCTATTGCAGTTCTTGTGCGGAAGCTACATTCACGGGAAGCCTGCAATGCACGTTTTCAAGTTTCAATATAGTCGGATACAAGTTTAGCAGCCTGTGTCGTATCCTCTCCAAAGGGGGATGTGCTGAAGCCTGCATCAACGGGCGCATACTGCAGACGGACGTCATGGGTCGGACAGCTTTGTGCATCAGCGAGACTATTTCTTTCGTCGCGAAGGTAAAATGGTTTTCTGTGGTTCGATCATATTTGTCGAGCCTCTCCAGACATTTGAGGGTTGTGCGATTATAGCTGAGTGTGCACGAAATATTTCAGCGTGAACGTTGAGTAGAGCTTTTCCTTCAGGCTATAATATTTTTTTTATAATCAACGCATGTTTGAATGCGTGATATAAATGGGCCCGCATAATGTCACTTCTAGCGACATTCGCAATGAATTTCTTAGCTTGTACAGAAATGAAAGAAACATTCATTTTTATGAACGCTTCACTTAAGATCGGTTAGCTTGAACTGTAAGTTCACGGGAATAATGAGAAAGAAAAAGACAAAAAACTGGCCGCTCATCTCCGTGCGTCTCTGCAAAGGACGTCTAAAGACGATGGCCTCCTGTTTGGAGGTGCTGCTTGAGATATGGCGCCATCTGGCAGTAATGTGAAGAAACGAAAGTTTTTTTAGAACACAGAGCCACTGGTAGGTGGCAGTGCAGAGTCGTTTTAGTTAAAGCCGCAGAAGTATTTAGTGAAGCGTAGGAAGCAGCCACTTTTCGTTCATAGCGTCGCATTGTCAGCATGGCTTAATGAAAATTTCAGTCTTTAGAATTACGTATCTGTGCATTTTCTATATAAAAAGACGCACTCCCTAACACGTTGATGTTGCCCCTCAAATAAGCGTAATATTTTTTGTGTATAATGTTCACAAGTATTAACGCAGCTATTAGGTCAATATTGGTGAGCTTTGAGCGTGGGCTTAAATTTTCATCGAGTGGCTGAATGGTTGGACAGTCATTAACAGACAGACAGACCAAAACCTTTGCATCGAAGTATCCTAAGAAGGACTATTGTTTTTAAAGAAACCAGGCCTGACTTGGAACACGCCACACAGTCACTGAGAAAGCTAAAAGGGTCCACTGTAAATTCCATTCGAGCGACAAATACAAGAACACTTGCAAAGTAATCACTACGCGATGAATCTTAGTTAGTTGGCATCTATTAAGCCTACATTCATCGTTCAAAGTAGAAGTGATGTACCCGCCACAAATATCTTACGCATTATTTAAACTTTGTTGATACTGTGGCTGACGAGAATAAAGAATGGCCCATTCATGATGCATTTAACATTGCGCTGTGCCTGGTCATTATTTTACACTTTTGTTGCACTGTATATACCATATATTAACATAACTTCTTGCATGGCGCCAGAATAGGATCTTTTCGTGAAAGACTTCCGATCACAGGCACAAGTCTGTGATTGACTCCTCAATTGCCACGCAGAGGGCCCTGGTTAAAATCCTATCTCATTCGTTTTTTACTAAACGCGGGTCACAGACACCGGTGGCGGCAGCAGGGGCGGCGAAGGATGACTAGCAATCAAAATCGCCTGTTGTAACCCCATGACAGCTTTCGCTGTAAAAGGAGGGGGGTCCTGCTTATGTTGCGATAGTGTTCACGAAGTAGGCAATGTTATTAGTCTGCAATCTGGATGTTCCTATGCTTATATTACCTGCAATAGCACATACCTTTGCGACGAAGGTGGTGTAGAGGCCGTTGAAGTCGAGAATACAGGAGACACTAACGTTAAATGCTACGGGTGCAGGTGGGTTGCAGTCAGTGGTACGGTGAATGCCGGTATCGAAACCTCTCACCGCTCCTTCCTTCATCTTGACCTTGAGATCACGATTGAGACCCCGCGTATTCTCAACCTGGATTCCAAAACAAACGGGCATGAGCACAACAAGCACTGTTTCATATATGTCAGCTATATGAATCGCTTTCTGATTTACCGGCGGCGAGCTCAGATGCTATCGTGTAGAAATGTACTTCATGTGAAACCATGCTTAAAGTGGACATTGAAGGATAATAAAGGGTAAAGTACGCTGATTACCCGTCTGAAGCAGCCAACAGTAAGACTGGACAAAGTGCACATGTTTGTCGTGCCAAAAAACAGAAACGCTAAAGACTATTTTTGAATAAATGATGAGAATTGCTGAAGTGGTTATGAGGCCAGCGTTTAAATTATTATAGACTTCGATTCACGCTTCATTTTTTGAAAAACATATTCCTCTAAACCTGGCAGCCAAATATACTGAACATTAGAACGAATTTTAGCAAAATAAAAAAGTGATTAAGATCCCCAACTCGAGTAAAAATTATCCTTTCTTTATACACTTCCTTGAAGTGAAGCTGTCATTGCACATATACTAATGGATGGCGCTTAAGAAACTTTATGCAAAAAAAGGGAACTGGTGGCAGAAGGACACATAGAACACCACGTACTATATGAAAAACAAAATATTTTCCACGGGGTAGCAGTGCGACCTTACCTTGAACTTAAATTCCGGGATGGTTACATTTGGAAACAGCCTCGAGTTCGATCGCACAAGGTTTGGCATTTTCTGGAGAAGGATTAGGTCCATGAATGCATTGGAATCTTTTGCGCCACCCGCCCAGGAAGCTGTAAATGCGAACAAAACACCATTTTTTTACCGTTCCCAAACAAGTTATGTTGGTGTTTAAATGCTGCCGTGTACAATCATTATACCAGTGAACCAGTGAATTGCAAAACTAGTTAGTAAATAGCAGATTCGCGTAAATTATGTGCTGTTACATCATCCTTCGTGACCTGAATAGTTTCTGACAGTTGCTGTTAACACGTTATTACGCAGTTTCTTTAATGTGGATTTGTAAACACTTACCACCGAAAAGGGCAGCGAAAAGCAGGAGATGGGCAATACCAGCCATTCTCTCTTTCATGAACCTAAAATAAAGGGGTCACTTGTAAATTTCAAGAAAAAAAAACAGTGCAGTTACATATGCGTGGACATGGAATGAAATACGAAGGACACGTATTTAGTGCTGCAACGTAATGTCGCCGTAGTTCAACCGTTCCGCGGTATCGTATTGAATTGCGAATGTAAGTGCAACCAGAGCTATACCTTGTCATAGTTCCCTGTTAAATTTATGGTGCTTTTTTCTCCAAACGCTGTCGATCACATTTTAATAATTACTAACTATTTTCGCTGTTTCATCGCTCGGCACTAAAAAAAATCGGCAGATCCCACGTACTTGGGAATCGACGTTATGCGAAGCATGCGGAGGGAAGGTGACCGTGTTGCAACTTTTTATATTGAGCGACACGTCATGCAATGACGCTAAATATATGTACAAATGTTGCACGCACAGACATGTGTCAAAGAGTTAAAGATGTTTATATAACCAGTTGTTTGCACTTGCGCAACGATGACAACTATAACATGCGTATTAGCAATACTATAGGTTGATGTGAAGCGCTTATGCTCGCGAAGATACTGGCCCTGAACACTGCTACATAAATTGACTTCAGCGCATGGCACCTAACCACAATGAACGATAACCCGACGTGACGACTGTATCAAAGGTGTACATATGTAATGTTTATAAAATTGGGTAGGCAGCACTGCAACCACTATTCACGTTTCATGAAGATCAGCGTCTATTTGAAAGGTATTTTTGAGAGCTGGCGTAGCTCTGTGGTAGGATGCTTGACTGCCAGGCAGAATCCTTCACTCTAAGCCGAAATTCGCCAAAGTTGGACTAACTACAGTCGTTAAACCAACGGACGAACGGTTCGTCCAACAGGGACTAAATGCGTGACAGGGCGTGTCTTGCGCAAACGCCCGGCAATGCAGGGACCAACGGGGAGGGCAACTGCGCCGCGATCGCCTCCTGTCGATGCTGCACTGCAATGCTCGGCGTGGTCGGCGATCATGAAAACAAGTTTTATAGGCTATACGCCACTGTGAAAGCGAAGTACTATGAAACGAATAGAAGATGTCATTAGAGGCAAGTAGTACAACACGCAGTCAGTGCACACAGCAAGCGCCCTCGCGTTTCCACCATGCCGGCACGGGCGGGCCGAAACCAAGGGAAAATTGCCGAACACGGGCAATGCGGACAACTCGTTTCAATGTGCTGAATTTGTTCGAACTACGAAGAACACTGACAACACTAATAAAATTAAGCTGTTCGTCAGCGGTCGTGTACCCACACAGTGACCACCACTTCAAAGCGATATATAGAAAAAGTAGGCTTCGTACGTCATCGGTATCAAGCTGGCTGCCGGTGTGAGTGCATTGCCGGTACAAGCGAAGGAAACGTCGCGTACTAATTCACAGAAAATGTAGCTTAGACGAAGTTATGTCTTTTTCTCCACGCGACAATCGTTATCGAAAATCCAGCGTGTAGGCGATCGCAGAAACGACTAATCGTGCGGCCGGCGGTACACAGGGAGCGACTTACCAGCACGATGAAAGAACCGTGCCTGCGAACGGTCTCGCCGCTGTAAATATACAGATATCTACATCACTCGGTAAGACCCCGCGAGCATAGGACACTTACCTATTGTTCATTTGTGACTATAAAATAACGACGACGAAAACTGCACGCGAGCCGCATGTTGCAATCGCCGGTGGTCTTTCAGCCGTACTCGTCATAAGCCTACCGACGCCGTCGGCAAGCCGACGCGGTATGGCATCGGCGGGGCGCCTGGCTGCTTCGCCGGCTTTCCCGCATAAGTGCCGCTGCTATGTTTGTGTATGCGGACTCGTGCGCCAGCACTGCGAACGCTGGTTCAGCCGACACGATCGAATGCCAGCTGATAATTCGTACTCTCGGGCTGGAGTGATGTTAAAGATTAGATGGATCCACATTAAAAGATCGGTGCGCATCGCTGCTACGAATTAGCCTATGTAGGTTTTCGCGTTACGGTGTCAACGTTTATTGTTTTTTTAAGCCGAGTAAAAGTCGCCCACTGGCACTACATGGGAGGCCAAATACTGTCCTATATATACCCCATAGTCTGTTCTCTGTAGTGTAGCGCGGGTGGTCAGTGTTTGCGGTGTTTTACTTCGAAATAACAGTGCGTATGTATATATATATATATGTGTTTGTGTGTTCTTCAAAGCTGATTCAAGCTGACAATGTTCTTCAAAGTTGATTAAATTGGAATAAACATAAATTATACTCCACATACACAGTGTCGCCATTTTTTTTTTGCCATTGGTCCAGACGGTTCAACTGTTAGTCGCACTGAAGCATTCTACTGGGACCAACATTTAAACCAAGTGGAGTAAGTGTTTGGGTAACAGTTGAACTCTTGCAGTTGCTCCCGCAGTTAGTCCAAAATTGGTTCAAAATCTGTGGCAGCACAGTTAGTCCTATAAAGGACCAATGGCATACCCCACTTTAGTCCTTTTCGGCTTAGAGTGTTGGGTTCGATTCTTGTTGGGACCCTGTTATTTGCACTCGTCGGGGGGCCAACACTGCTTATGTCAGATTTTTTTAACACTGACGTTTATTCTTTGCATTCGTCATGTTGACGCTACCGATGTCGGGTATTTCTTAACGCTCGCGTGTTAAAATTGCCCATGTATGTTTCTACGTTCCTGGGTAGATATCAAGTGTGAATCACCTGTGGCACACACCAGCGGCACATACCCACCCGTGGGTATGTGTCACTGTCTGGCGGGAAGTGTTTGACGACGTACGCGACGGGATTGTGATATTATTCATGTCTTGACCAGCGCGTCATATTGTTCAAACCATCTTACCCTCTCATGCTAATTTTGGTTCACGGCAAGTTAAGGGGGTGAGGGGGTGACCATGAGAGCACCGAAACGTAAGCGGCTAGATAGATAGATACGCTCAATGTCGTCAAAGTTTGCTAAGAAATGCTTCGCATTTAAAACAAACAGGCATTGGAACCAAGCCCAACTGATAATAACGCAAGTCTGCAGTCAAGGCCGTGCTACATGCTGAGGGTGACGCTGTCCTCTCTTCCGACTACCTTTCACGACATGTTGGAGACTTTATTGGAGCAGGGCGCCAGACAAGTGGCTATGAGTCACTACGACAGAACAGTCATCATATTCATAATTAGATGCAAGAGCCCCACTGTCGCAACCACTTATCTATAGAATCAAATGTGTAACGCAGAAATGTATGCATTTTGAAATGAGCTACGACAAAAAGAACCCAACATCATAAATAACATGCATCACGGATGTCTGTCTGCATTACTTGTACCATGTACCTTCGTTTTCGCGCAGCTGTACCTTCGTTTTCGCGCATGTACCTTCGTTTTCGCGCAACCATGTTGCCATGGTTGCACAAATGCAACCATGGCAACATTACAACTTGAAATGTCTGGGTGATGAATACTCTGTTCCAGCGTTGTACTTGTTTGAAAACGCATCAGAATCTCGTGGGTTATTCCGGCTTAACGTATTTTTTTTATTTCAGGCTTTATCGTAATGGATATTTCTGGTAAGGGCATTCTGTCTGCAGCTGACATAAATAGGACTCATGACATAAATAGGACAATATAACTCATGCGTCATCGCATAATTCGCACAGCGCGATTGTGTAGAATTGTACAAGCATCATAATCACTGCCTAATATATTCAAGAACTGATTGCCACGCTAGTTCAAGGTAGAAGAGTAAATTAACTAAAGGTACACAATATTGAAGAAAACATAGCAGTGCTTTTCAGAAACGCACACGTGTAGAAAGAACTAATAGCGAAGATATCGCAAACAATTACGCCATAACTTTCGGTTGCCCTGTTATACATATTGCTATGACACTTCCCCGTTATTAGGGGCTGAAATATTCACCTCAACATATGCACTGGTTGACCGCGCATACTACATCATTAAGATAGAATAATGAATAAATAACGCAATTTTAAAACGCTTTGGAAATTAAGCTACTAGGCCGCATCTGAATTAAGTAAATGTTTAGCAAGCATAAAGTGTACACAGTAAATATATATTGATTCCAGCAAAAGGCGTCAAAGTTCCATGCGTGCTCATAAGAATAGATGCTCTAGTTTAATAGCAGTAGTGGGTCTGGACGACTTCCTTTCGAGCTCTAGAGAGAATGTTAGCGTGGCAACAGCTTGTCGATCGCGTGACACGCGTACATTAATCCTCAGCTCGTTCCACTTCGACTCAAGTAAACTGGTTGTATTTATAACGGTATCTAAAGAAAGCGCTCGCCCAATAGACAAACTTGCAACGTTGTGTCTTGCGCTATAATTATGAACACCTCAGACAAATCGGTTGTAGCTCTTTTCCTGCCAAAACCTGAACAAACGGTGCTAGCATGCTGGTTAAAGCTTGCCCGGAATAGAAGAGAAATCGCGTTCACAAAAAAGCATGCGTACCTTTGTTGCCTCGTCGGTTGGAGCGTCGCGTGTGGCGTTTTCCTCGAGCGACTATAAAGCCTCCCCCCAGTGTCGACCCTTTCGGCGGTCGTCTCGAGTTGCCGCTTCAGATAGCGGTGGCTGGACGGCCAGTGGTGTGTCGTCAGCGGCAGCGCCACAAAACCAGTTCGAGCGTCGATCCGCCCCTGAGCTTGGTGACGTTCTCCTCCTCGTCGTCGTCTCGTTGCAACCCGTCGGTGCAACCACGAGTGCCAGATGGTTGTGTCCGAGCGCACTGGACTGTTTATGTAAGCGCGACATCTGAGACTGACACCTTCGTTGTGACGCCGTGTCCTGCGTCGCCGCACATACTTGACGCCCTGAGCTGCTATGATCAAAGGGGCCGTGTCACCTATCACCAGTACACCTCATCAGCAAGCCGAAACCCCCATTGCTCGACAAAAAAACATGAAGGGCGCAATAACAGGAAAACTGGCTTCGTGGAAGCGTTCCAATAAATGAAGTTCAAATGCATTCAGACGGGATATCTCGAAATGTGGTAAACTTTGTACCATTTCTGCTGTCACATGTCTACAAACAGTATCTGTTGTTTTGCTTTGTTTGCTACCTTACATTATTTTGGGCAAAAATATTGTGTCACATCTTAGCTTAGACCATATTGGCACGTTAAAACTTGTATTTTCACAATGATATTTCAGATTGTACATGACCGACCAGCAAATGTCAACTTTGCTTTGAGGATTAGGCAAGTTGGTTCGTCAATAGTAAACTGAAGCAGCGCAATAAGAGAAACGAAGCAGCAGCTGAACTGGTCGAAATATCGGACATAAAATTGGAGTTGGAAAACAAATTACACAAAATAATCAAAAAAGTAATAACCTAATGCCCTGCTTTCTCAAATATGACAGTGCGCTGACTTTCATGTGGTTCTGCAACTGGTTTCATCGCCAGGTTGCATAAAATATAGTCTCATGAAAGCAAGCAATATCAGCCCAGCGCTACGCTAAGGTACCTGCAGCATCATTAGTCACGCAACAGATGTCAGCGTTTCATACACTGTTTAACTGATCAAGGAACCATGCTTCTCGTGATTCAATGTCATTTTTTATGGCTGCACCATCAATAATTTAGCAACTTCCTGAAGACATCTTTCGTACTCTCATGTTGATGGATACTTGAGATTTGGTAGTAACTAATGTTTTCAACAGTGACGGTATATAAGCAGTTCACGCACACTATTCTGAAGCCAGCATCGCCGTTAGCTTCAAGAAGTATAAACTAGAGCTCTTTAGCTAGTCCTTGAGCAGGCTGTCGCTCTGAGAGTGCAGTGGTTTGTCGTTTAAACAAAACTGCGTGCAAATGAAAGCTGCATTAGCTTCAATGGTGATTTGCACAGCTTTGCCCTCGCACAACAAAGCAGGACCGCAAGAAAAGGGGATACTCGTAAAAGCGTGCATCGTCCTATGTGAAATCTGTGCAGGGAGTGGTGTACGACATACCGCTCTCTTTCGGGATGTCGTACGTACGGCTAACAGGCCGCTGCCTTATGAGCGGTTAAAAGAGCATACGCAAAATCTAAAGAAAGCAGATGGCGCTCGTCTTTCATACCACTGGCGGAAGTGCATGTGAGATCCGACGTTCCGTGAGGCCAAAATTCTAGCAATAAGCCTGAACAAATCAGCCCGTGAACTCTGGGAGGTGTACCATATATGAAGAAAAAGAAACCAACTGTGTCAGTGACCCGTCTATCTGCTTGTACAAGAACGAAATCAGCTTTGTCGGTGTCACACGTTCTCGGCCTGATAAGTGGCGTTGCCTTGATATGCACTCAGTATACGTATGCGCGCCACAGTTGCATATCTTTCATTGTGGCCTTTGCAATATACCCGTTGCTGTAGTAGCCCCTGTCCTGTCATCTCGCATGTGTTCATTTTTTGAACCACGAAATCGTGACGTGATGTGCTCCCCAGCTTATCTGGACTCAGCAGATAAAGGGCCCTGAATACACTGTGTGATGCTGTCGTGAGTGCTTGTGCACATGTGTGTTGTCAGCAGTGGAAGTTTGATGTTTTAAGTAATTTCAGTTGTTGTTTAGTGGCCGCCCTGTCAAGTGATTGTACTTGTGTTCCGTCACTAGCGCAGTTTTTCTTGTTTAAATGTCGTACCAACTGGCCTCCCAATGCATATTACTTACGAAAATTACCCACCGACTTGCTCAAAAAGCTCCTATCAAGCAATAAGCACGCTAAAGAAAAGTTTTTGTGTTCGTGTGTGTGTGTGCGTTTTATTCAATTTATTTATTTGCGGAGGGGGGGGGTGTAATGCAAGTATCTAGTACCTTGTGAGTTTATGACTGAGAAACAAGTGTTGACGAAAAACTGCACTGCCATCACCCAGGTGCATAACTTTACGGCACACTACGATCTGACATGCATACCAATATCAAAATTTACCGTATATTCTTGAAGAGAAAGATTCTAAAAAATAACAAGCAAAGTTGTGTGGATGACGCTCATTAAGCGGTCTTCGTCTGCACAACTAACCCAGCTCCAGTGATGAATGTGCAGAGAGAGAGAGAATCACTTTGTAGGAGAGCTGGAGAAGTTTGCCTGGTTTTTCACCTGACATGCTAGTCCAGGTGCCGGGTGATCACTATGATATACGCAGTGACAAACACACATACGGTCACGTACACGCATAACAGACACATAACACTTAGTCACAGATACGTACTACACTATTTACCACGTTTCATTCTGGCCTGTAGCCCGCAAGAATGCTAGTAGCTCACTCGTGGCGTGTAACACACTGGAGCTGCTCTGCCATGGGCCTAGAATATTTTTCAACTCCAATTTTGTGTTCCGTTCACTGTGTCGGCCAGATATCATTTTCTATCCCCTGCTGTGGTCATTCCCAAATCCCCTGTAGTGGGTCGTGGCTTTAAAAACATGCCACTATCACTCGTGGAACGATGGAACGAAATTCTCACGGCGGCTTGCCGCAGGTCGTAAGCTAATTGCTGTAACCAAATCTTCGTATAGTCGCGATGCAGTTGTTCCGCAAGGCAGGCGACCACAATTCCTCAGGAAGACAGTATTCGTGGTCGAGTGAGCCAGCCGAAATTCGACTTCACCCTGTGTCCCGTCAAAGCGCACACCGACAGTTTCATCAAGACCGTTCAATTGTCCTTGAAGTTCGTCGTCTGACCTGAAAGAAGAAATGCGTCCGAGAAAGACTTGATGCAGTCCGTGTGGAGATTCATCCAAAGACCTTGGCAGCTATGCGTCTTGTCGGCGTCCTGGTTTGGGCCTTCCTGGTGTTTTCGCCTCGGATTCGTCAAGTGCGCGCCGACTTCACGCTCACCGTGTTGCACACGAACGACGTGCACTCGCACATTGACGAGAGCAGCAAGTACGGCGGTCTCTGCACCGAAAACCGGGAGCAGTGCGTCGGTGGCATCGCCAGGATAGTAACCAAAGTGAGCATTGTTATGCCATGCTACGACCTTTTTTATTATGCAGTGTTTTGCCAAGAAAGTGGTAGGCGTGGCATTACAAATGCGTTTTGCGTTCCAAAAGCGGAGTATGACTTCGAGGGCGTGGTCATAAAGGAGGGCTCAGAAAATTTCGACCCCGGAATCAATCAATGTGCATGCACCTAAATCTGAGTGCATGGGACTCTAACATTTCGCATCCATCAAAAAGCGGCCAGCGGCCATGGTGGCGAGTATTCAGTCTCGCGTCCTTCGGTTCAGTAGTCTAGCACCACAACCACTAGACTACCCAGGCGGGTATGCAAACAAATTGCATTGCAAAATCTCCTTCTGTATTAACTTATACCGCGTTCACGCCAAACTTTTGCTCACACAAAGTAGCTTGCTGCATTAACTGACGCGCTTATTATAAGCTACACTGCGTGAGTTCATACACAGGTGTTGCTGATGAGTCATGACATGTTTTCGAGTGACACAGTGAATGGTCAGCTGTCCTTGCGAGTGAAAATCACCACCACTAGCTTGTTTTCAACCTCGAATGTATCCTTTTCGAAGATAAAGGTAAGTGGAGGTGATGAGCACTCGCAGGAACAGCCTAACTCGCCCTTCATAAAACATGTCCCGATATCAGTGCCTTTGTGCAGCTTAAAATGCGCTTGGCCACGCGCTACCGAATTGTAGCTCATTCAAAAGTCATTCGATACTTCTTATGGTAAAACAACTGCGACCTCCGTTTCATATGTAGCCAGCGGCCGCCACCAGAGGGGCCGCTGAGGTTGAGAGGGAATACGAATGCCACTGTGGTTGTGTGTAGGACAGCCTCAGTTTTCTACCTTTCTAAACTTTTACGACGGTCGCGTTACTTTTCAAGTAGCCACTTATAACGCTCCACATTTTCACATCAAGCTAATTTACACGAAACACTGCTACTGTATTGTGTCATGCATTTGCAGTGCTGATGCATGCGTAATTTGCGTATTGTCGTTTTAGGTAAAAGAGCTGAAGAAAACGTATCCAAATACAATATTTGTGAACGCCGGCGACTTCTTTCAAGGCACAGCTTGGTACACTGTGCTGAAATCGGCACTTGTGTCAGAAGTGATGATCGCGATGGGCTACGACTACGCGGTGAGTGACTCGAGTGCTCAGCATAGGTATAAAAAAATTTTGGTCACTATAACAACACTTTTTTTCTTGTTGCGGGTCACTATCTCTCTATTGTATGTGTAAATTACAACTTAATTCCTCGCAATAAATAAAATTACTTTATAGAGACTGCGAACGTTGCCTGCAGACAGAATGAGGAGACAAAGTACTGTTAGCCAAACCTGTACACCAGAAATTGTCAGAATATGTCACCAGCCTTCGGGAGAGCTAGTAGAGTATGAAATGTATAAGTTTCCCGTGTCCAAAGCAGTGATCTGCCGGCAAGCGTGGCTTGGCGATCTTGTAGGCTAGAACATGAGACATACCTTGAGTGCCCGAGATTTCGAGGATGATTCTTGCTTATGCTACAGCAATATTGGTACGCATAAAGAGGCTTCGGTTACATTGTCGCGTCTACATACGCGACGTTAATTTTTGTGGGAAGTATCATCAGCGAAGTGTTTCAGAACTGACGTGGTCACAATAGAGGCATTAGACATACGTTCACTGCTGCCTTTGGGCAGCGCAAACACGCAGAAGCCGGCGAATGAAACGGGCAATAGACGCGTCTGAAAAGAAAAGAGCAATGCCAAGGCGATGCTTTAATACATTGTACTTGTGCTGGTTTATTTTCTTTCGTGCCCCACTTCTGTTATGAATACGACTTTTCATTTGGCTTCTGAAAGTCATATGTTACTATCGAGCGCGTTTTCTGATACCAAGCATGGCATCGGTGGGAATAAGCTCACAGAGGAACATCTTGAGCTGAAAACGAAGAAAATGAAAATGTTTACCTACGTTCCCATGAACGAGTGCTGGTTTGTCCACAGTGCCTCGGGAATCACGAGTTCGACAATGGACCCCGAGGACTGGCTCCGTTCCTCGAAAAGGTCTCCCGTTCATCTCTCAAGATAGTCAGCTGCAACACCGACTTCTCTCGCTCTAGCAATCTGCGCCACATCGACGTACCAAAGTCGATCATGGCGAGGATGCAGAATACCAGGATTGGAATAATTGGCGCCGTTACTGAGGACACCAAGGTCCTTTCCAACCCAGGTGAGTGGCCCAAAAGAAAGCACAAGGCTATTGTAAATAATGTTCAAGCGCTTGCGACATGGACTAACGACCTTTTCTATCCTTATCATGCCCTGTAATGCGATAGAAAATTAACAAGAAATTTTCATTTTTGGTGACGTAATGTACACGATTGTTAGGCTGCTTGCAATCATATTACAGTAGGCAAGAAAGTTAAACGTAAAATCAATAGCACTCTATACCGGCTCTCCACGAGGGCTTTCCTTTCGAATTATTTTTCTTCGACAATCTTTTATTAGTACGTCTAGAGTCAAGTATATTTATTTTAACTTGAAAGCGTTTTATGCCAGGGTCTACCATGGCTCTGCTGACGTACTTCCATCACGAATGAGAGGATAAAAAAATGTGTATTAGGAGATTGCAAAAAAAAAAAGAAGCATTCGTCGCTCGAAATCGAAACTGCAACATCTCCAGTGCGAGGACGCGGCGGTAAGCACTACGCCACAAAGCGTACATTTTTCTGGAATGCCAACCGCAAAGCATTTATATCCACCATACACCATTTGGCAGTCCCCAGAGCTTCGAAATCTACGAGCGTTTTCGTTATCAGTGGCAAGATGGCGCGACGAGTTCACGTTGGGTGCGCTCTAAAGGTCGTCGCCTTCACGACGCGCTGCCCCCACGGAGCGTGGCCTCGCCTGCGCGTGCACTTATCAGACTTGTAATTGGGCAGAGGATGAAGGTCACTTCGCTGGCAGCCGCGACCGCATTTACGAAAGGAGCATGCTGCGGATACACGATGCGGGAATTGCGAGAGTTGTTCACGAGTGTCCTGTGTATACTTGTGCGCTCGTATCGTGTGTCTTTTTTTCTGTTTGAACAGCGCGCACTTTAAGTGCCGTACTGTGACAGTGGTTAATCTGTGCTCGTCCTGTGTACGCTATTTTCGTGCGTGCTTTCTGCTTGAGTTGTGTGCTACAACTTTCAAGCTGCTTGCCGTTCTTAACATGACTTTGCGATTTGCTGCTGTTGCTGAAACACTGCACAATAAACGCTATACTGCTTCTGTAACGATACGTTTCACTTTCGTGTTATACCAGTTCCTACAGAGGGGGATCAGCCGCGTTTTTCTCTGCTCGACAAAATGTTTTGTTTCTTCTTTTCGTACCTGCGCTTTCATGGTTTCTGAATAGATACAATCTTCAGGTTAGTAAAAGAACATATTGAAAGGCAACAATAATAAAAATAGCCCCCCCCCCCCTTCTCCGAAGTTTCCATAGAGCATACTTAACATGATGAGCATTTTTTCAAATGTGACCTCGGCAGCTTTTATAGCACTATTTAGGATGCCTTGTTTCACAGAGTTATAAAACGTGTATGGTTGCCGTACCAAGTACCGTTGACTGGGGCTTCTTTCACTTCTCTCGACAAAGTTGAGAAACACTAAAATCAGGCTTATGATATAAAATACACTAAGGCAACGTTTGAAATCTAATATCAATGAGGCTTCATGTAAATACAATATAGAATAGCTTTGCAACCTCATTAGTACTACGTAAGCAGAGTGACCTCTCGGGGAATGTTTAAAACAAATAAGAACAGGAACAGGTGCCATTGTTGTATTTATTTTGACGCTAAAAAAGAAAATGATAGGGACCTTTTGGGAGCTTATTTTTTGACAATCGATCTTGTTTTATATCCTCTTTATCCTTCAGGGAAGCATTCTTACGAGCACCTGTCACCGTTATTGCTGAGATAGGGGTCCCGAAATGACGTATGACAGGAAATCAGTCGGTAATTAGGAGCAGGGTTACAAAATACGCCCGCTGATCTCCCTGAATAGCCCTGCAGAGTGTTTCATAATCGCTAGTACGGCTAACGTTGTTGTGCGAAAGTGATTCCGTCTCGCCATCTGGCGTTTATGTTGGCGTTAGGGACTGATTTGTCTAAGGATATACCGGCAGATGGCACAAACTCAACAAACCAATTGGCCTAAAGAGCACACTTGTTGATTTCGGGCTACTGTCTACGCTTTAATGCCCTAGCTCAAAGGTAAATTGGGTATGAATTCAAGGCCGAAATACGCCAAGTAACGTTGAAAATGGTACATCGTTTATTGGCACTACAGAAGCCGGGACGCTGCCAATCTTTTTTAGGGTGGTTGAGAGAGGGAAGGGGTTACATTCAACTTTTACAAACATTCGTGCATGCATGTGTTATATAAACATGAAAGTCGAACAATTATCAGTAAGGGGCTGAACTCACATCCTCACCTACTGACTACGCCACTGAACAGAAAGATAATGTTCCCACCATCTGTTATTATTGTTCTTGTTTTGTATACCCATGCAGTGTCTTCATTTTCTAGATCTAATTAATACACTAAGCATATTGTTCTTCTTCATTGTTGTTTTATTGAACTAAGTATTGAAGGTCCGCCAATGATGAAGTTGGGCATTGTGTTTTTATTTGGCCCCTTCTCGGTGACACTTATGGGCATAACATTTGGCGAACTTTTACAAGGTATGCTGCCACATCCCTTGAACTTTTCATAATGCACGTAGATAATGCGGCGCCCAGCAACTCACGAGTGCCGCTCAATGGTTGGCGTTCTCAGCCAACAGGCATCGCTTTGCTAAGGGAGGTCGTCATTTTTATTTTAGCTCTTTGAACGTGCTGTTGATACTGGTAACGAAAACGAACGTTAGTCAGTTGCGGTGTCACACGACCCAATGTTACCGCGCAAGCCGAGCTTGAAAAACGGTCACGCTAGAAGAGTCGTATTGCCAATGTTTTGCCTGTTTACACCTCAAGGTCACTCTTGTTGCCCAACACGACTGGATTACTTTCGTGGCTTGAAAATGTGCTCAAATGACCTGTGTATTATTTACAAATCCCTCTACCTGTGCAATGACGACGTCCAACAACTTACGAACAACCACAATATTTCGAGATAATTTTATGCATATGTGGCATGCACGCTGCGTATGTGCGCTCTTATATTTTTTTTCCCGATAGCGACATCACATGGCTTCACAAGAAAATGTTATAAGATTGAAATGCCCCCGAGAATTTAACTCTACTTCACTTCTGTGGTGACCTGTGCCCCGCCGTGGTGCTCAGGTGGCTAAGGTACCCCGCTGCTGACCCGCAGGTCGCGGGATCGAGTCCCGGCTGAGGCGGCTGCATTTCCGGTGGAGGTGGAAATGTAGTAGGCCCGTGTGCTCGGATTTGGGAAATTTCCCCAGATGGTCGAAATTCCCGAAGCCCTCCACTACGGCGCCTCTCATAATCACATGGCGGTTTTGGGACGTTAAACCCCACATATCAATTAATCAGTGAATCAATCAATCAAACAGTGGTTATCTGTTTTGAAGTGAAGCCTTCTTCGCATCGCCAGATTAACATGATGCACTCGTTCATCAACGTAACACAATATGCAGATGTGAACGTTCGCCATTCGTCATGGTACGTCAATAATGCCATTCATGACTGTGTACGCTTTACGTCATGTTATTGTTCTCTAAAGTACCATGTTCTATTGTTGGATAAAAATGTTCCTTGTCACATAACACAAAACTTGGATGCAGTGTTTTAGGCAGCAAAGTGATTTCTAAAGAATTCATTTTCCTGTTTCTCTGAAGCTAAGTTAAACACAAACTTCTAATATGGGCGCCAGATCAGAATATGTTTATTGCTCGTGCCATCTCGGAATTTGCAATAACCATGACGGTATCATCGGACATATGCTTTCCAAGATAACGCACTGCCTGAAAGCATGTTGGCCGGATCTTATGAAGGCAGATGGACAATATAAACATTATATGACTCTGCGGAGGTTGCCTTGCAAACGTCACTTACCCGCGTATTCTAGAACGTCCCATCACTCAACGCTTCACCTTCACTTAAGAAAGCCAATGAGAGCGCCATCTCTAAGAACGGCAAGTCACTGCATATCAGGGATAACCTATTGCGATTTTTGAGTAGCGCAGCGTCATTTTCAGCCGAGCAGTGTCGCACTGCTTAGCTCTGTCATGTGAAGGGTCAAAGTCGAGTCGAGGAGCGTTTGTGAATACGGGGGTTTGAAATAGATACAACAAAGAATTTAAAAAAAAAACTATTGACTTTGACCCTCGTATACATACACACACTCGGTCCAAGAAAGAAGTAATGCCTGCTACTTTGACAGCGGAGCTGTTATGGTTCAAGTTTACTGTGCGTCATGAATCGAAAATTATCACTGGCCTGAACAGACACGCCCTCCACGACCATCCAAGCGTTCGGTACAAAGAGGTAGCACATAAGCACTTTAGGAATTTCAGAGCATAGTTTTTATGGTCAAGGTTTGCCGTGTGTTGATAGAAAATTATCATCATCATCAACCGGCCCGCGCTCAATCATCTCCGAAGCATTCTGTATCGATCATTAACACGAGAAGCTGAAAGGTGCACGCCAAACACTACTGTCACCCAGCCTTGCGGAACTGATTGCGAGCTACCATAGTTTCAAACTACCATAAGTCATGCGCACTTCACTTTTTTTCGAATACTGACTTGCCACACGTACAGCTCTCTTCAAAGATACACGTTAACTCTCTTCTGGGGATTCGTGCTTCCGAACCTTCTCCAAAGGAGTGTGATGGTCTCCAAAAGAGAGTTAGCGTTTAAAAGTACATATATGTGAAAAATCTGGAATCACTAAATATAGTAAAAATGTCTTTTTTATTTTTCTTTGAGTGTAGAACAGCCACTTAACTGTATATCTACTGAACCAAAACTTTAACAAACTGCTACCAGCAGGACATACAGCGATGTCTTTGTTGGGTTGTAATACTTTACAGGGTCAGTTGAATTCCTCGACGTGGCTAAGTCGGTACAGAGAGAAGCGACGGTGCTGAAGAAGATGGGCGCCAAGATTGTCATAGCCATCACGCACATCGGCTATATGCAGGACATTGAACTGATGCGAAACATCACCGGCGTGGACTTGATTATCGGCGGCCACACGAACACATTTCTGTACAATGGTACGTGCTAATACGGTCGCGTATGTCACCCAGACTTTTAACACTATACTGCAGATATTTCTCCTGTTGAACCGGAATCAAGCGAACTTTCATTGAAAAACAAAAAAAGTTTGTGCGGTGTGTCTGCACAGTCTTTGGCAACAATTTTATTTGTCCATGGGTGCACTTTTATAGTTCTATTTCTCCATCCATTTGCCAATAGTCTGCGTTGCGTCTTGTCTGCACACTTCAAGAGAAGTGTTACCACACATCTTTGGTTCTCTTGAATGGTCCTAACTAACATTCCTCGCTCCATAAAACATCCTATTTCTGCCTACATTCAGCAATTAAACATTTAATTGCTATGTATAAACCTAAATTTCAGGAATTTTCTTAGCGGCAGAAATGTATACTTTTTCATCAATGATCCGAATTACCAATTTGTTACGCAAAGCCAACTTTATAATAAATACGTTTCTGTTGCTATTGCTTTTCTTAGCTTCACCTGTGTAACAAGACTTTAAAAGTTATTCGTTAAACTAGATGCTTGTCATTACTCTCGTTTTTTGAGACTGACCCGCGTGGGAAGAGAAATGCTTAGCGGCATTAACAGCAGAACGTCAGCTTCCAGTTATTTTTCTTCCAATACAAGAAAGAAAAGCGTACAGGGCGCACAAATTCGTAGTTTCCTACTCAGGTATTCGTACCATATTCGCATACTTCATAAAATTCTAAACAATGTGTTTTCGTGCAGAACAGGTTCGTTCTTTCAACTAGTTCTTGTTGTCTCTTTACTGCTGACTAGTCATCACCAAACGTGAAGTGTGTGTGTGTTCTTTTTTTTTCTTTGCACAAGGAAATGATCACCCGCCCGAAAACGTGCCTGTCGGTCCTTACCCAACGACAGTGAAGATGAGAGATGGCACCACTGGTCTCGTCGTTCAAGCATTCTGGTTCGGCAAATATCTCGGTTTTCTCAGAGTCACTTTTGACGACAAAGGGAGAGTCAAGTCCTGGTCGGGAAATCCGATTCTGATAAATTCGTCGATCCCGGAAGGTATCAACCCACAAGCGTTTAAATTAAAAAAATAAGCTCTTCTGGCATAGTAATCAAAAGACTCTAGTGCCTTGATGACTTCAAATAGCATTCCCTTCTCACGATATATTAACTTTGATCGCAAAGACCGTATCAAAGCGTATATCAAGCCTTGTAAGGAGCTTGTCTAGTTCTACAGTTAAACGTCTCTACACGAAAGTTGCCTCTGCAGTTACACTGACTTCCCTCATCAACCGCAATTGTTCTTAGTGCCACTGGCGCACACTCCCAGGGGTACACATAGACAAGTACACACAGTAGACATAGACGGGTACATGAATAGGTGGACGCGACAAAAGCCGCTGAATCGTGACGTTACAAGGAAGGTATCCTGTATGTCTTGGCGGACCACATATTACTTGCGCCAGACTCCAAGAAAGTGTGCTAAGAATCATCCTTAAGAGACATGATTAAAATCAAATCACATCAGCAATGCCATGTCAAGACCCAAATACAGTGTCTATACTTACTAATTCAGGATCTAGGCTTCTTTTCCCACAGCCTCGTCTTTCTTTTTACGACAGCACTAAAAAGCTATTTATGTGTTTAATTTCTATAGCCTCAGGCACAGCCTGACACACTTCGCGTTCAACTGTGGCGTAGCTAGAAATCTGTCTTGAGAAGTAGAGGTCAACCATCTAACCAATTGAATATCAATTAAGATCCTTATTCTTAGCAAATATATAGGCACATGAAGGTCGATTATGCAGAAGTAGATCCCGTAGCACACAGATCCCGTGTGTGTGTGTGTGTGTGTGTGTGTGTGTGTGTGTGTGTGTGTGTGTGTGTGTGTGTGTGTGTGTGTGTGTGTGTGTGTGTGTGTGTGTGTGTGTGTGTGTGTGTGTGTGTGTGTGTGTGTGTGTGTGTGTGTGTGTGTGTGTGTGTGTGTGTGTGTGTGTGTGTGTGTGTGTGTGTGTGTGTGTGTGTGTGTGTGTGTGTGTGTGTGTGTGTGTGTGTGTGTGTGTGTGTGTGTGTGTGTGTGTGTGTGTGTGTGTGTGTGTGTGTGTGTGTGTGTGTGTGTGTGTGTGTGTGTGTGTGTGTGTGTGTGTGTGTGTGTGTGTGTGTGTGTGTGTGTGTGTGTGTGTGAGTGTGAGTGTGTGTGTGAGAGAGAGAGAGAGAGAGAGCAAAACCAAAAATTTTAGAGGAGGCAATTGAGCGGGGGGCGTTACTACCCTTCAGTTCTCCCCACATCCTGCGCCACGCCAATGGTGTTCATTACCGCTCCTCCACTCTCGCAGACCCTTACATATTGAGTGTAATCGAGCCGCACCGCGAGACGGTGTACCAAGCAATGCGTCTTCGCGTGGGCAGCTCGAGAGTGTCCCTGGAGCACGCTGAGGACGTGTGCCGGCTGCGCGAGTGCAATCTGGGAAACCTGGCGGCCGACTCGTACTTCCACTACTATTCCAACCGGAAGCCACGCTCGCGCAACGTGTGGTCGAACGTGAATGCGGCTGTCGTGAACGGAGGTAGTCTGCGTGCACCGATTCCGAGAACAGGTGAGCCAACAAGAGTCATCCAGGTATGAATTGAGCGTGTCTTCATAAACCGTTGTCATGAGCAGAAAGTTGTACACGCCTGTAGACGCACACTGTGTCTTAATTTCAGCTATATGAAGCTAAAATAACGTAATTCGACTTGCATTGGCTAAACAGGTGAACATTTTTAATAGAACAAGAATACGTGACGAAAAAAAAAGCTATTTTTATTCTTGAGTGCTATCTTGCTCGTCTTTTTCATGAACGTCATCTCTAATAGCTCCAGATGGCGTTGCTTAAACTTATTTGTATAACCGTCTGCACAGGCGACTGTATTCAATGCGATGATACGCATCATTCGGTTTCAATGTAGCACATAACATCACATAATTCACTAGAACATCAAAGAACTCTTGCTGGTAATGTCCATTTTGAGAATTCCTTTTCCCTACAGCGAGTGTGACGATGGGAGACGTCTTGTCGGCGCTGCCTTTCGGTCAGACAATCGTCGTCGCAACTATGAGTGGAAAGAGCCTCAGGAAGATGATGGAGTACTCGGTGGCCACGTACAACGTTTCTTCCCCGGCCGGTTCCTTCCTTCACGTGTCGGGTGAGAAAAAGAGAGAACGTGGTCTAAGAACCTAATTAGGAAAACTTTCACTAAAAAAATTGCCCACAGCTTCCCTCGGGGGAACACTGAGGAGGATGCGGAGCATATAATTGGTTAACGGGGTGTTAAAGTGCGACTTACTTGGGTCGATGGCTAAATTGGTTAACGTGGTTGTGAAATGGGGTGTTAAATTGCGACTTACTTGGGTCGATGGCTAAATTGGTTAACGTGGTTGTAGGAGGGGGTGTTAAATGAGTGAACACGTACACACGTATGCGAAAGGACGGCGCTGGTCGAAGGGACGTCGATCATTGTGTTTGTGGATTCGTTGGAATTCATTTCACCGCGACCTTGGATGTCGACGCACCGTACAAACCAACCGACGAGCGGCAACTGAGCGAGCGAGCGCCGACCTTGAGTATATATACAGCGCGACGGCGCATGCACTGTCAGCTGTTGAATGTTCTCGAAGGAGAAGCGCGCGCGCGGCACAGATGACGACGGCGCGACGGCGCATGCGCTGTCAGCTGTCGAATGTTTTCGAAGGAGAAGCGCGCGCGGCACAGATGGTGGGCGACGGCGCGACGGCGCATGCGCGCGCGTCAGCTGTCGAATGTTCGAGAAGCGGTGCGGACGGCGCGGACGGCGCGGACGGCGCACTACAAGGCGCGAGTATAAGATGCTTCCGCATCTAAAACAGGAACAAACTACGGCACTTAGTTGCGAAAAGGGCTGGTTCCTCATCTTCTGAACAGATAAATGAATGCCAGTGATAAAACCGCATACATCCTTACGTTTTTAGAGCGATGAAAAATATCCTTCCTGGATTCTTTATAGCCTTACTTGCTGTTTTATCTTTGTTAAAGTAATGTGACAATCCCGAATGCGTTCATGATCCCCTTATAGCGTTATAAAATCATCCATCGTAATTTTGTTTGTATCGCGTTTGTTTCTACGTATGTAGCATAGCATTGTTGAATTAACTGTATCTTCTCAGTTCAATATTGCACTTAAAGTTTTGCTTCACCATATTTTGCTCATCAAGTATGATACTTAAGGAAAAAAATAGAAGGAAAAGAACGGCGGGGAAGTTAATCAGACTATAGGCAGCCGGATTGCTACCCTGCGCATGGGAGGGGGATGGGGGAGATGAAAGATAGAGAGCAGAGAGGGAAGAGAGATAAACACAGCACATTCTGCAGCACACGCACGCAGTATGATACTTAATATTCTAATGAATGCGATTGCAGGTCGTTCACTTTGTCTTGTTATCATGTTATGATTACCTCTATGACTCCGCTTTTTTGTATCTACGGCACTAGCATTCTAGTGAGGCCTCCACTTTCGCTTTTTGCACCGGAGCTGTTTCAATTGTGTCATCTATTGTCAATAAGATGTTTTAATGTGGTCGACTTGGGAAAAAGTGCAGCACGTTTATTATTCTTCGTTGTAGCCACTCATTTACCTCGCTCTTCGCACTTGGATACACTTCCAAAAAAACATGCGTAATCAGTCCCTAAACCTCAGCGAGACAACCTGTTTACTATAAATATTAACTTATTCACTTTCTGATAGCAATCAATAATCGATATCGTAAAAAGCAGCAAAAGCAACATTAGAGTAAAAACAGAATATATACAGCGGAGGCGCAGACTCTAACGTGCTATGCAATCAGCAAAAGTTTTCAAAAAAAGAATAACGTTATCACCTTTTATTGGTTTATTTCTCGTATATTGGATACTTTATTTAAAAAATTATATCATCCCCTCATATTGAACCTATTGCCATTCCGGTAGCTTCACATATACTAAATTTCATATTACGTGTCACAAACGGACGACGACGGCAAATGACACGTCCAAACATGATAATCATTACATGCGTGTCATGTAAAACATCTGTCAATATGGTTGATTGGGCGAGTTGGTGATACATGACTGTTTTGAAATGAGAGCGCACTACTTAGATATGTCCCTGTCTTACTGTCCGCGTCCAAGTAGTGCGCTCTCATTTCAAACCAGTCATGTAAAACAATGCTACACGCTACGCTGAGAGAGCGCTCGTGGCCATTTCGCCAGCTTTACATATACCAAATTTACTATTACATGATTTGAATGGACGCAAACACAAATACCAGGCGCAAGCATAATAATCGTGACATGGAAGTAATGTACGGTGTAATTTACATTTGCCTCGTAACGTTGTGCTGATTTTACTGTGACAATTCAATCTTCCTCATTCGTGCTTCGCATATCATCAATTGCCACTGTACGTTGGATCTACCAATTTTTTGCTTTGTTTTGTTTTTTCTCACGTGTTTAAAGGGCTGCCAGGTGGCGCTGCCGGCGGAGTGTTTGCTTGCCTGCATGCATGCCTACAAACAACGAAGAAACGCGAGCACTGCGTCCGCCGCCGCTCGTAAGAAGAACAATAGATGTATGCGTGCCTTAAACGACCACTAAAATATTTGTTTTATTTTAAACGAAACTTCATGATGTCTGCGAAAACCGCACG
The DNA here is from genome assembly GCA_013436015.1 of Rhipicephalus annulatus. Lineage (NCBI taxonomy): Eukaryota > Metazoa > Arthropoda > Arachnida > Ixodida > Ixodidae > Rhipicephalus > Rhipicephalus annulatus. The sequence goes on along the minus strand of WOVY01002552.1, from coordinate 95,986 downwards.
CGGTTTCACTTTCCTCTTTGAACAGCAGGACAGTTGTCATCGCCTTCAACTACCAGTGTTATAGGCATTCATCCTATCAATGAAAAAGACTGAATTCTAATTGAAAAGTGCAGTTTTAAAAATGTCTGCACGTTTTCCAGAAAAACTGCTGTAAGGTTAGACACTTCAGATGGTATGCTTCTTATTGCGACACAAAACAGAAATGCAGTAGAGGACGATAGAGATTTCCTTTAAAGAGCTTTATGTAGACAGGAAGCCGCACATATTTGCTCTGGTTTTCTAGATTATGCCATCATTTAACCTGGAATTGATTAAGAGTGCACGTTGGTTGCAGAAAGCTTTCATAGAAAAGGAGGATGGAGGGAAGGGTTCAATGCAATCTTCTGAGAACAAGAATATATCTTTTGGAGTAGTGTAAGGCAAAGACATAACGGATCCTGAGACATTTATATTCCTAATGTCACACAGGTATGAAAGTTGCGTTCGATATGACACGACCGGCCTTCGATCGACTTGTCCGGCTAGAGATCCTTTGCACCAGATGCTACGTTCCCAAATACGAAGATGTCCGGGACGACGCCGTGTACAACATCGCCACGACCGATTTCCTGGCCAAGGGTGGAGATGGTTTCGACGTGTGCGCCAACGTCAGCGAAGGAGGTGAGAACAACGCGGTGTTGCAAGCGTCTTCGTTCTACATAGCTTGCTGACTTCGTTATGCGCGTCCCCTTTCACCACGCGCACATCGCGATTCGTGAACAAATGATGTCGATCGCTGCAACAAGCCGTGTCCGTGTTTAACGGCGCCTCTCTAGAGTATTTCACCAGTTGGAGGCATCTTTGCTGAAACCTGTTCTTCGCATTATACTGAAACTTCAACACCCTGCTAAAATAAGTGGCACGAGGTTACGGTATTGTACGATCCACAGTGAAGTGCTTTCTCCCTATTCGGTTGAAATTAACACAAATTTCCGAGGAAGTTGGAGGTTTGAAGCGCTGAGAAATATTTGAAGAAGGAATTTCGCCGGAGGCGACGTTTTGATGAGTAAACTTGTCTTTGTACGAAAGACAGTCAACGTTCGTCGAAACCTTGGCCTCAGCAACATGCTTTGTTCAGAGATTTCTCACTGCTTTCATCTGATTCGCAATTCTATTTTGACACGCATTTACACCAGCGAATCGCAAAGGTCACGCGATCACAAAGACGTACAAAGCGCCCCAATGGCCCAATCGGCAGACAAGCGCATGTGCATGAACGACCCCGCTCTGTGGAGGGCAACCACCTCTAAAGCGCGCTCCACACCATCTTCGTGCCATCTCGCAAGTGACGAAGTCGCCGAGCTATGGGTGGTGGTAGTGGTTAGAAGATGAGAAAGTCACCTAATTTCTGCAACCCGGTCGGGAACACGGCGCAATGCCTGCCGAGCTATGGGGACTATCAACGGTACATAGTGTGCATGAATATCCCTCCGCCAATAAGCTGAACAACGTACGCCGAGTGGTTTCACGATGCGTACTGCGGAGCGAGAGGTCGTACATTCTACGCCTGGTGACAAAACTTCTCTTCTAGGTTTTTCTTTGCAGACAGTATATTTACATTTTACAACGTCACATCCTTGACGGAAATTTGTCATCGGAATGATGGTGGACTCTGACAAAATATTTTCGTGTCAAAGATCCCTTCACCAGGCCCCACAACGAATTCTAGTTAGACGCTGGCAGTTGTGTGTTCACAATTTTTTTTCAGTCAGTGTGTTATGCTATGTTCACACTACGGTCGTTACGTGCGTAACAGCTCGTTCAGCGTATCGAACGCAACGGCTATAAAAAGCGTTACCGCAGTTATGCCGATACCTTTGTTCACATTTACAGCTACGTACATTACGATTTTTACGATAGGCCAATCATATTTGTCGCTGTAGAATCGACATCACAGTACGGCAGGCAGCGCGGAACAACTTTTTACGCACGTTGCGAGCAAACAAAGCCAACCCAATCGTCACCGCGGAATGGCGAAGTAGCACTTCCCGCGCCGGCAGCTACCGCCATCGCCTCCGCGATGCTGCTGCAGCCGGGAGGACGGAAGTCCCGTCAGGTCTCGTGACCGGTTGTTGAAAACCGAAAGCTGATCGGTCATTGGCTGTGTCGTAACGGTCGTAGTATCGCAGTCGTAAAAGTTGCCTAGCCTTTAACACTCTCACCCACGATTTATGCGTTCGTTGCGAACGTTGGTACCTTTACGTTCACAGTCTGAACTAGACGAATACGCTTGTTGTGCTTCCGCTTACGCGTGTTATGAAAAATCGACGCCTTACGACCGTAGTGTGAACATAGCGTTACTAGCTGAGGATACCAGTATTTTAAAGCGGCGCGAAACCAAGATGAGAGAAGTCGAGCTCAACACCCTTGCCACTCACCCCGTTTAACCCTCGCAAGCCAAATCCGCTCCGACATACTCTTTGACATCCGAGAAAATGGTCACGTGCGCATGGCGTCTCCGAGAAAGCCCAACCCCCAAGTGCGCGAGCGGCGTTGTTTTGTTGACCAGTGTTATTTGCTGATTTACTGCCCGTGTCTGCGGGATGCATTGCACACGTCAGCTACAATGTATGTATGCATTGCGCTCGTCATCTTAAAGCTGTCAAACTTGGTGAGTTGCCCTTTAAAAGAAGTGCTGAACCATTCGAAGCTGCTGGAGGAAGACGTCGGCACTGCAAACACCTAGAATTATTCGACGTAGTGAAGCGGATGTGAACTGGTGCGAGCACATGTGAATTGCATAGATCGCTCGACGTTTTGTTGCGGCGATGAGCACGTCACCACCTGTCCTCAAGTGGCGAGTGACTCCTTGATCATAAGGAGCTGTTTCTCACATAATATATCTTGCAGGTGCCTGTGGTGTATTTTTGCGCAATCACTCATAAACAATAGGGCCACCCCTTCGAGAAGAACGAAACGAGTGTCTACTAACAAATTTCTTGGGACTGCTTGGTGCACCAAAGCAAGTGCTTAAAGCGCGATCGGACGGAGCCAGCAAAGGACAAGATAGGGGCTCTCGTTCCCTATAGTGTGTTTTTGTACGCTCTAGCAGCCCTACTGGCCTTTAGACTAGGCTGCTTCCAATATGCCCAACCTACGGGATTCGGGGTCGAAAGCAGTAACAAACACCTGATAGACTCGCTTCGTATAATAAATAGTAGAATACAGCATATATGTGTCTTATTTTCGTTTGACTGCTCCTGTGAACACCCCTTGCTGCATGTTTTTGATAATTAATGACTGGTATGCCTAAATATTTTTCCCATTTTCGTATTTGTCTGTTCCAAGGTCCGGTTGAGTACGAGCTCCTGGTCGACTACATCAAACAGATGTCTCCAATCAAAGCCGCCATTGAAGGTCGGGTCGTGCTACAAGGAATAAAGACCAAGGCAGTCGTGGAAAAGGAACTGACGTATTAAGATTGCAAATAAAATTGCAAAGCAGATTTATTTATTGGGTGTAAAATAATATTCGCTTTTTGCGCAAGAAGTGATTGCTCATAAAGCAACACGTTCCCCAGTAGAATACGTTTTTTTATTAGGATTACAATATAAAGAAACAGATACTAAAGAAAGGGTGATAATAAAAACTCGCTGGCTGGCAAGCAGTAGATACATGAAACACTGTGATAAGCTACCTCGATGGTGCCTTGAATATCCAATGGAAGTTAATATTCCACAGGACATAATGCATTGTGGGCATTCACGTTCGCTAAATATTCTGGCTGGGATGTACAATACGACAGTTTGAAGATATTGTTTTGCTGTATATTACGTCCGGGATGTCCATTCAGTCTTATTGAACACTTTTGGCTAGAATCCGGTAACATTTATGGTCCCATTCACCTAACGAAGATTAGAATTCCTTGCAACTGCAGGTGTAACGACGCTTATAAAACCAGTAAGGATAGGTGGGGAAGAACAGCCTGAAAAAAAAACGGTCGCTTGTGAACTAGAGTTTTAGCTATTCTTCAAAAACAACTTATATTGTTTTCACAAGAAAATTTCTCTATTTCATTTATCTCCACGGATATTGATAGCTTTCAGCGCTCAAGCATGGCACGTGATTATTAATCTTCTAATGCGATGCTTCTTTGTCCAAAACACCTTGAGGCAACGCATAGGCGTTCATCCTGGCGTATCAGGGTGACATATTGCCCTTCTCGTACAACAGAATTTTAATTGTCAGTTTGCATGTGATCCGTTGTTTCTGCCAAAACTTTACAGTGTTCTCGGGTACTTTGAAAAGATATATGGTACGAAGCTGTGTAATAACTGGAATGTCATGTTCAACTTTAGACATGACACACTATTATCTTCCAGCCCAACCATCAGCAGACGCGTGCATTTTCCCGGTCCCGCTCCTAAGAGAAGCCGAGGTACTCGAAGCAAATGGCATAAGAAACCAGCTTTCCTCTTTTATCCACTTTAGGGTGCACGTTAAAGAACACCAGGTGGTCAAAATTTCCGGAGCCCTCCACTACTGCGTCTCTCATAATCAGATAGTGGTTTTGGGACGTTAAACCCCGCATATCAATCTTTTATCCACTTTAAAGCATGTGAAATTTAAATGTATGCCACAGACCTTGCTAACATTAGACCAAAATGAAGTCCAATAGATCAACAGAAAGCACGCCAAATATACAAAAATGACACACGCAGAATAAGAACAATGACACGCTGTCGAACGAACCTTAACTTTGTGTAGATTCCAACGAGGCAAGTTGCATCTGTTGCCACTGGTCGTATGTAGGTTGCAAATCGGAGCAATTTCGAAGGTGTTGGAAATATCCTAGAAAAACATGTCGCCAACAATTGTGATAATACCTAATGCGAATTCTGAGCACAGCATCGTGTGGGGTCAACTATGTTCGAAGTTCTGACTTTCCGCAGAACTATGGTTTCCGCAGAACCGCGAAATATCGACTGCACCATAAATTCTAGTTTTTCTGAAGCAGAGCAGCACCCACTACACCACTATTCCTCTTCCTGCGGATATTCGAGGCTTTCGCCACATATGCGACAGGTATTGTGTGAACTTTGGTTGACGCTGCATGTGGATGCTGATGATGAAATGTTATGGTTGAGCACAATGTAGTGGGCGGGAAGCATTAAACCACATAGTCGTCGTGCTATTAGCAGTGTCCGATGACTGATTGTTGTTTTACTCTTCTGCCATGCTATATTACCTATATATGTTAACGAGACTCCTTTTCAGAAATGACGCCTCTATAAGGTCTTCTTGCAAAATAATTTCAAGCACCAGTGGGGCTTTATGGTAGAATACTCTACAGCCACGCAGAGAACCCGGATCAAAACTTCATTTGATCCTCGCTATCTTTTTTTTCTCATTTACTGTTTCATGTCTGTTGGGTACGCCGCTGACGGCGACACCTGTCAACGCAGGCACGAGTGCAGAGCTGCCCTCAAGTAAGTTGCACTGTTTTCTCAACTGAAACAATATTTCTCTCCTGCCTGTCGGTGTTCACGTGGTAATTCTCAGTCTCCTAAATGCAGAAGCATAAACCCGCGTAGGACAAGCAGTTGTTAGTCGATTGAAATGCTGGTGTTTGAGAAGGCTGCCATAAAGATCAATGAAAACAGTACACGCAGCATTCTAAGTGTTAGTACAATTATTTACATAGTACATGAGAGTTAGTACGCTCATTTTTTTTGCCTATAGGCGTCACGTAGCACGTGATCTTATTACGAGCTGGCAGCTGACATACTATACCACCTCCCTTGCATACCACCTCAAAGCATTAAGCCTACCAGAACGAGATCCTTTAGCAAAAAGTGCGTTTCCCACACTCGCCACTATGGCAACAGGTGGCGCTGATTGACGCTTCCACGTCAAATGACACTCCTTGGTTTCGTGTACTTGTGGACGGGAGCAAAGGCCAGAGAGGAAAACCAGGCAGTGGTAGAGTGTATATCAAAGGACATTCAGGAGTTAGGAAGAGAGTGCGAGGTAATTATACTAGGAAACATGAATGCGCACATAGAAGATATAGATGGGTATACCGACCAGACAGGCAAAATGATCATGGATATGTGTAAAAGGCTTGATCTGATCATTTGCAACAGTACCGAGAAGTGTGAAGGGCAAATAACATGGGAGGTAGGAAGGCTTCAGTCGACAATAGATTATGCACTGATGTCACATAGGATGTCTGATAGGCTCAGGGGAATGCACATAGATGATGGTGGCTCCAGAAGTCTGGGTAGCGATCACAAACGTATCAAGGTAAGTTTTGGAAGAGCAGTGAAAGTGGGAAGGAGACAAGATGACCAACTACAGGAAAATTTTTATCCAGAAGGGCAAATTGAAATAGCCACTAAACAAATTGAGAAAGTAATCACAGAGGATAATAAGACAGTGTGGACATACACGAATCTAATTAGACTCTTTGAGCTAGAGCTTGCTAAGACGCGTGACAAGTCACCCCGGAAAAGAAGACACAAACCCAAAAGTTGGTGGGATGAGGAAGTTAAGAGAGCCATAGCAAAACGTCAGGAAGCCTCTAGGGAACACAGACATGGTAAGCAGCGGGGTGAACCGACAGATGATGTTGAAAGAAAATGGGCAACCTTTCTAAGCTGTAGAAGGGATGCATCCCTTCTGATCAATGAAAAGATTAGAAGGAAGGGAGCTCAGTGGCTGACAGAAGTACATAAAAAAGATAGAAAGGCAGCTGCGAAATTTTGGAACCATCTAAACTCCCTAAGAAATGAGACGAGCCTAGAGCAGAGTTTTATAACTACAGCCCAAGGTGCTAGGCTAGAAGGGGACGAAGCTATTGAATATATAAGAACAAGGGTGACAGAAAAGTTTCAACAAAGAAGTACTTTATGCACCACAATAGACAAGGACGAATCAAGTGGTGCAATGGCTCCATTTTCACAACAAGAGTGGGAAAGGGCTGAGAAAAGGGTTCCTAGTAGTACATCAACAGGCCCAGATGGCATTCCAATTAGGCTGATAAAGACATTAGGTCCGAAGTCTAAGCAGGCTTTGAGAGAGGCAGTGAGCACAATAATAATCGATGGTGAAGTTCCCGATGGATGGAAACTTAGCAGGATGAGCATGATCTATAAAGGAAAGGGGGACAAAGCTGACATAGACAACTACCGTCCTATAACAGTGACATCAGTGGTCTACATGCTGGCGATGCAGATTATAAAGGAAAGACTGCAGGCGTGGATAGAGGATGAGGGGGTGCTGGGGGAACTGCAGAATGGGTTTCGGAAACACAGGAGGTTGGAAGACAATCTGTTCTCACTGACGCAGTGCATCGAAATAGCAGAAAAGGAACACAGGCCCCCGTGGCTAGCATTTTTGGATATCAAGGGAGCGTACGATAGCATGGTTCAAGGGGAATTGTGGGAAATACTGGACACACTAGGCGTGGAAGATGTAGTCACTAATCTTTTAAAGGATATCTATAAAGGTAACAAGGTAGTTATAAAGTGGGAAAAACAGGTATCCAAGCCTGCAGAGGTAAAACGGGGGCTAAGGAAGGGGTGTCTTTTGTCACCCTTATTATTCATGATGTACCTACAAGGATTAGAAACCAAATTAGAGGGAAGTGGACTGGGCTTCAACCTTTCTTTCGTCAAAGAAGGAAAACTCATTGACCAGGCACTTCCAGCATTAATGTACGCAGATGATATAGTGCTAATGGCCAACAACAAGGAAGATTTGCAGAGATTGATGGACATCTGCGGTAATGAGGGAAATAGGTTAGATTTTAGATTCAGTAAGGAAAAATCAGCAGTCATGATTTTTAATGACAACGAAGGTAGTGAGCTTAGAATACAGGAGGTCACGCTAGAGATAACAGATAAATACAAATATCTGGGCATATGGATAAGCAATGGGACCGAGTATCTGAGGGAACACGAAATATACGTGACGACTAAAGGTAACAGGAATGCAGCAGTCATGAAAAATATGGCATTGTGGAATTACAATAGGTATGATGTTGTGAGAGGAATATGGAAAGGAATCGTGGTTCCTGGGCTGACGTTCGGCAATGCGGTCTTGTGCATGAGATCAGAAGTTCAAGCAAGATTAGAAATTAAGCAACGTGGAATAGGAAGGCTTGCCTTAGGAGCTCACGGGAATACACCAAATCAGGGAGTACAAGGTGAAATGGGATGGACGTCATTTGAGGGCAGGGAAGCTAGCAGCAAGATAAAATTTGAGAAGCGATTGAGAGAAATGGGGGAAGAGCGTTGGGCTAGGAAGGTTTTCAGCTACTTGTACATGAAGAATGTCGATACAAAATGGAGGAAGCGAACCAGAAAGTTGACTGGTAAATACTTAGAAAACAGCAGGTGGCCAAACCAAAAAGAACTATCGGTTAAGAAGAAAGTGAAGGAAACGGGGACTGACATGTGGAGAATGGGCATGATTAAGAAGTCCGCACTAGAGATCTATTGAACTTTTAAGCAGGAAATTGCCAAGGAAAGGATCTATGATAATACTCGGGGTAGTTCTCTACTGTTTGAGGCCAGGGCGGGAGTACTGCGAACCAAGACATATCGGGCCAAATACGAAGGGGTAGACACAGTATGCAGTGCGTATGGAGAGGAAGAAGAAACTGCCGAACACTTGATAATGTTCTGTAAAGGGCTTCACCCTATATTTCAGGATGATGGCGCAGAGTTTTTCAAAGCACTGGGGTTTAGGGACCGGAAGGGCAAAATAAACTTTAAGCGGGTAGACTTAACTAGAAGGAGGTTATCTGATTGGTGGCTAAAGTCAAAGCACGAGTGAAAATTAAACTCTTCACTGCAAAGTACGAATCCTCAAACTCACTTTTTAAGGAAAAAAATAAATATAGTTTTTGGTTTATTAGGTGTTACGGCTTGGTGGCGCTAGCCATCGCCCGATCTAAAGGGTACAGCCATATCCATCCATCCATCCATCCATCCGGGTAGACTTAACTAGAATGAGGTTATTTGATTGGTGGCTAAAGTCAAGGCACGAGTGAAAATTAAACTCTTCACTGCAAAGTACGAATCCTCAACCTCACTATTTAAAGGAGAAAAAAAGATAAATCTAATGGTTAGTTCACTAAGTATTACGGCTAGGTGGCGTTAGCCGCCGCCCGATCTAAAGGGTACAGCCACATCCATCCATCCATCCATCCATCCATACGTTTACATGTCCAGGCATACCCCATAGGGTGGACGTGTGGCTATAGCCGCCGTGGTAGCTCAGTTGGTAGATGATCGGACGTGTTATTCAAAGGTCGCAGGTTCGGTCCCTGCCGACGGCACGTTGTCTTTTCGTCCTCTATTTTTTCTTCTAATTACATAACAATTACTTCTAGTATATTTCCTATACTCTCCTTGGCTTAATTGTCTGTCAGTTTTGATTATTAATGTGTCTAATGAAGAAAACGAGTCCTTAAATTTACCCTTCTTTACTACCGGACAAAAAGTAGACACAAGCGTTGCGTCGACTTCTTGTCCTGTAGTACGCGCTGCTTCAAATAACATGGAACCATACCAATTAGCCAAGCTGTCTGCCTTGTTCCATCATGAACTGCCATGTTCTCTCACCGTTCTCTCTCCTATGAACCTACTTATAAGCTATTGTTAAGTTGTCCGTACACCATAGTGGCGCTCTGTCAGGCAGAACTCCTCAGGTGGGTATGGGCCACAGGTATTGTGCAAGCCCCACCATGGAGTACAGAGGAAAACAAGCTCAGCACTTGCACATACTACTCAGCAAAAGGGAGCACGCGAAAGAGAGAAACGGAAACAATAAAAAGAAAACACAGACAGATAGAAATAAATTGAAAGAAAGAGGAAGAAAGCGATAAAAATATAATAAAGAAAAAAATGGCGACGCTTTCAGTCAGTCGCTCAAGGCTCTAAACAGCCATGTCTGACTATTTTAAATCCTGACAAAAGAGGCGATAAAACAACCTAACAACGACTAGTTAGAGCCCAGCAATGACCTATAAGCAACGTAGAAAGCAGCATAGTTAAAAGCCTATAACAACTACCTACAAACAACCTCACAGCTTGGAAACAACCTGGCATCAGCTAGCTGTTATCTAGCATCAACCTAACAACAACATGTAAAGTACCTAGTATCACCTCACCAAAGTTTAGCAATAAGCTACAACCTACAAGCAATCAGATTAGATTTCATAATGGTACAGCTCCATTTCTTCAAGCCCTGTTCGACTTGGGAAAGGCGTCGCTATTCATGCCTATGTAAACTACATTCGTAGAAGAGTATAGAATCCATAAATCGTGTATGCTGAGCGGCTTCTTTTCGCGTCACCTATATGGAAAGAATAAGGGTTATTTTGTTAGGTTACGAAATTAGTTGTAAATCAGTGAAAAACTCAGGCAGCATGGAGATGGTGAATAATGCTTATTTCACTAAGGTATTTCTGTCACCATTTATCACACCTTATCCCCAAAATCCCTAGACGAGCATGAAAAATTAAGTATAAAGTAAAATAAAGCTCCTAAGATTCTCTCCCTTTATCTTTCTGTGTGCATTCTTTCTTATCTTTTGGCTTGTTGTAAGAAAATAATGCCGCCCTTTGGTATCTTGGGCTATTATCATGTGCATTATGTTGAAACCGCTCAAAGAAAAAAGGAACGTCATATTTGTTTCAGAGCTGCCCTTAGGATGCTTCAAAGAAATGGCAGCATATCCATGGAGTGAATGATGGAGAGTGGGGCGAAGCATTCGTTTGTCCATTCGTTCTTGCTTCCGTCCATCCATGCGTCCGTCTGTGTGACCGTCCATGCGTTCATCCGCCCGTCCGTGCGTGCGTCCGTTCGTGCGTCTATCCCTGCGTTTGTCCATGCATCCGCCCCTGCGTCCGTTTATGCGTCCATCCATGCATCTGTCTGTGTGTCTGTTCGTCCATCAATGCAACACTCCAAGTACCACCATCTCGCATCTTTTCATCATGTATTCCCCATATATAAGCACCACCATCCAGCGGACATTCCAATGACTAAACGACAGGTGGCACACACACTTCCTTTCGCTTGCGCTTCCGGTCTACTTCCCACCTTTAACTACCCCAAGTTCATGGTATATACTAGTTCCCTGTATTCATGGCGCTGCGGCCCAACGCTTGCTAAACCTTTCTAAAACCAAGGAGGTTACACCCAGCGAGTATAACGTAGCAACCCTTTCCTTGCAGATAGTGCCCAATGAACATGCCAATGGCTGCTAATGGAGATCACAGCGTGCGCGTTAACTAAACGCCGAATGCTCCTGTCTCTCATTCCCCATTAGCAGCCATTGGCATGTACATTGAGCTCTATTTTTTATTGTTCAACAACGCACAGAAGAAATCTCTCACCGGCATCACCTTGGAGGTCAAAATGTTATACTTGTTACACACTACAACGGCTACGAGGGACGAACGGGTGCCGCTATAAGGAGCTTCACCGAAAAAAAAAATCTCGTGCCATATATGTTCAAGTGGTGCCACGTAACTTTTGCCAATATATGTAGCCTAGCATTCTACCACTGAGCAACGCCCTTGCTTCAAACTTCACTGCAAACTGACCCTAGGCAGGCTTCTGTCAGGAAAGGAATCTGGTTAATATGAGTAATGAAGCGTTGTAGAATATCAAAGAAACAACGAGGCGTCTTACTATGCGAATTGCATAACGAGTGGGTTGTCGAATCGCCCAACCATAACAGAAGGTTCAGCCATAATTCTTCATCGTTGTCAGCCACATCATCAAAACATTGCACAAAATTCATTGCACGTCTGTAGCGGGCATTCTTGGCCGATCCCCCAAAGTGGGTGTCATTCATCTCGGGAAACAAACAAGAAAACGAACGAACGCTTTCCTAATACACAAACATTAATATAATTTATGGTGTAATGGGTACCTTGCTAGTGTTCTCGTAGCAGTTACCCAAAGAATGTTTTACGCATGCTCTAGGGAGGCCGCTCTTCCAGCTTTCGCTGGGACTGCTGCGCGTTTCGCGCTGGCCTGGCGTTTTTTGTTTGTTTGTTTGTTTGTTTGTCAAGGCGTCCCACGGGCTGGTGCGTATTGTATTTATGTTTCTTTTCTAATTAATATATTATTTGAAAGTCGGTGCTTGTACTTGTGTTTTCTTCCTCAGTGTCCGTGTTGTTTTTCGCACTGTTGGCTACTATGGATTCATACCACCTAGCCCAGATATCTACACTGTCGCAACGTAAACGTTTTATAGGCGAAGCTTCTTAAGGCGCGAGTCTGTCCATCCTCCGTTGTCGTACGTAGCCACTGCTGGCACATACCCGCTCTAGAGCGGTAATGTGCCACAGGGGATGCGAGATCTCAGATGGCGGTACTTGGAGTGTTCACTAGATGGACGCACGGACGGACGGACCAACAGGCTAGAAGACGGGCGGACAGATGGACGGACGCGCGGTCGTTAGGACGGATGGACGCATGGACAGACGGACGGACGCATGAATGGACGCACGGATGGCCGACGCACGGATGGCCGCGTGGACGGACGGAAGGAAGAACGAACGGACGGACGCTTCGCCCCTCTCATCATCATTCACTCCGTGGATATGCTGTGATTTTTCAACAAAGCCCAGAGTGACGCATCTGTGGCCACGTGCATGACGTGTTCTGGCAGTGGCAATACAATATGCCACTGTATTGCTTCATCAATAATCGCGTGACTGCCAATACTCCTCTCAAGATGGGTTCTGCCACAATACGCGTACGCTCACTAGTTTATCCTGAAGCATACACTCTGGCATACGTTACGAAGCTGTGGAATAAATAAATCCAGCAGCATGAAGCCATTTTTGGGTATCGGATATCTCAGCTCGCGGCTGGATCTGCACAGAGCTCACAGACGGAGCGGACAAGGCGAGCGTGAGTTAAGGCAACATTTATGAACAGTATAAACAGAGGCGTTACATATTCACCACTAGGGCCGACAGCATATTGGGCTCGCACTCAGTGGCGACGATCACCCGGGATTTCTCTCTCTCTCTCTCTCTCTCTCTCTCTCTCTCTCTCTCTCTCTCTCTCTCTCTCTCTCTCTCTCTCTCTCTCTCTCTCTCTCTCTCTTCTCTCTCTTCTCTCTCTATCTCTCTCTCTCTCTCTATCTCTATCTCTTTGCGCAGCTTGGTTCTTTCATAGCCATTTGGTATCCCTTGCAACAGACAGTAATTCAAAGCCTCCAATTAGGAACAACCGCTGGTCGCTGACTGGAATCGGACTCGTGGGTGAGGGGGCATGCCGTGCGTTGCGTGAGGGTTTGCCATCGGTTGCGTAAGGCGCACCGCAAAAGACACTGTTGAGTGCATCAGCCAGTCTATCGATGTTGACAATATTAGACCCATTGCACTATCTTCCAACTTGGCTTAATTAGTAGAAAGAATCATTTATGCCCGTCGCATTAAATTAGTAAAAGACATAGAAATTCTGAGCCCCTTCCAAATTGGTTTTAGACCTGGATGCTCTATTTGGCATGTCCATGTAGACTTGAAGAGCCGAATTAAACTGGCGCGCCGTCACAGTCAAGTAGCAAGCAGCTTTGGTAACATTGGACGTCTCTAAAGCCTACGATAGTGTAGAACATAAAATAATATTGAATCAATTAAAATATTATGGTATCTCTAACTACATGGTGAGGTGGTTTAGTGAATGTTCAAGTGGAAGGATGTTTTATTGCTCACTAAAAGGTCATTCCTCAAATATACATTCACAGTCACGAGGAGTTCCGCAGGGAGCAGTTACTTCGCCTCTTCTTTTTCATATATTACTAAGCACCATTCCCAGCCATGATGGAGTATACACATATGTATATGCAGACGACATAGCCTTTTTCGCTTCAGATACGAATATGCATTCATTATATACTCGCTTACAATCGTATTCGTGTGCCAAGTCTGAATGTTAAAAAAGTGAAATTATTGTTTACTCTTTGGATAACCCAGTTATTAGCATATCATCTTGCAACCTGCCTAATATACCACAAGAGGACTCAGTAAAGTATCTGGGAGTTATTTATGATAGCAATCTCCTTTGACATTCACACACTGAATACATAGCGAAGAAAGGAGTACGGGCGCTAAGAGTCATACGAAGGCTATGCAACAGTCGACAGGGGATGCGGAGAGATTCACTAATTGTGATATACAAAATGTACGTACGCCCCGTTTTAGAATTCGGATGTGTTTTATATTAGGAAGCTCCAGCTTATAAATTGCGACCACTGGTACTCCTGCTAAGAGAGGCCCCAAAAGTTATGTTTTGGATTACCGAAATTCATCGCCGATAATGTCCTGCACTTAGAGACAAGTTTGCCTTCTCTTTTGTGCAGATTTAGAACACTAACGGTACAAACATTTCTGAAGTTTTATGAGTACCCTATAAAACTAAGTATTATTTTTATGCACCAGACAGCGTTATATTTTATATCTTATTGGCCTCAGTTTCAGACTCTACAGGCTGGATAGGTAAAATCACTCATTGGTTCATTAGATATTAAACTGTGAAATCGCGTCTCTCATAATCATATGGTGGTTTTGGGACGTTAAACCCCACATATCAAACAAACTGTGCGAAATCCCTTACATTAGCAATGCAAGGCAGAATATCGAAATTATGATTGACTATATATATCCAAATCATGCAAAAAATTTGTCGACACATTTATTAAATGGCCTTCTGCAACAGTATTGGGTAGAGATAAATATAACAAATATCATAGCTCAGATACCTCACAATCTGAAGAGAAATCTGGCATTAGCATTTTCTATGAAACCTTCAAATGGTCCTTTTCACTAAGAGTACCCAATTTCTTGTCAGTATTTTAGGCAGAATTTATGGCGGTCATTAAGGCATTAAGAAAGCTCAGCCCCCCAGCCTCAAGTGTGGCCATAGTTACTGTTCGTTATCTTTGTGTTTGGCACTCACCTCCAATAGTGACTCGTATGTATCACGCTCGTTTCATTTTCTGATCCCAACTTATATAGCTTTAATCCGACTTATCTGGGTTCCGGGACACACGGGAATAAAAATGAATGAAATGGCGAACGCTATGGCGAAAGCCGCTCTCAGTGGTCCGGTACTTTCAAATATTCACACATCAGCGCTCATAAAACGTGACAGATTTCGAAGGCGTGTCATAATTGAAGACTATGGTAAAACATTATTCACTCACCTAAACGAATATCGACACCTTTTGTTCCCTTGGCGTAGGAACTTCTGGGCAACACGCAAAGAAAAAATTATTTTTACGAAATTACGCTGTATATAGCCAAAACTAAATTACTACATGCATAGAGCTGGTCTGGCTCCTTCCCCTTTTTGCTCATTCTGTAACAAGGATGAAAAAAACAAGTATTATTTTTTATCGTGTACTCACTTCAAAGCACAGGGGGAAACCTTCTTAAAGCGGCTTTTAATCGGATCAAGTTGGATTTAATTATTTCTAATATTGTCGCCTTGGGAGCCTCCTCATTAGGTCATTGTCACCGGGATTTCTGTTCTCCTGTACAGATTTTTAATCGAAACAAGATGGTTTTGATTGCAAATATCTCAATTAGTGGAATTTGATTTCTTCTTACCTTTTTTAAAAATTCATTAGATTTGAAAGTAATATGTGATCCACTATTTAAATAATCGTTTCTTTGCCAATCTCCCTGAGTGGGTGTGAACCGTTTGTTTAGGTCATCATAATCATCATAATCAGCTTGAATACTTTGCCGAAGCAATCCAGTTTGGGTTGGACTCCTAGGTAAAACAGCACCCCCGCTACCAAACAATGCGCCGGAAAGGCGAACTGCTTCCACGTGCCTCGGATGCTGGGCGCCCTCGTTCGTTAGGTACCTCCAGGTTCACCTTCAGTGCCATGGGGAGGATGTGGCTCCAGGCTCAGTTCCGTGAACAGATGTCACGCTTGAAGAAGGATCCCGGCTTCACTGGCTTGTCACCAGAATTTGTCGGCTAGATTCATTCGTCTCTCCTGACGATCTTTGGTCTGATACTTTTTGATGGTTCTACAACTTGCCAAGAATGGTTCAACAACAGACAACACACGACACAATCAAGTGCCCTCGATCCTCCAACAAAACACCAGACACAATATAGCATAATATATTCCTAGCTATGTGTATATCAAAATTTCGTTTCTTCTATATTGTAGCGATGCTGACGCCGACAGGTTAAAAAACAAGCGTCTTTATTAGGGCGAACTTGTGCCCACGATTCTAAAAACTATGGTCGTCAAGTTCGAGTAGCCGAGTGGCACAGATCCGACTATCTTCCTCTTCCTCGTTGTTGGAGCGCAGGAACGCGTGGCGCATGCCAGCCGAGCCGGGTCTTGCTGGTGCTGGTGCCACGATGATTGTGGCGGGCTACTTGAATGTGGCGAACCTGTCGCAGCATTGCCCCCCTCCTCAGACGCATCGTCCCGATGCTTAAGACAGTGAAAAGATACACGCGCACTCTCACTCGTTTTTCGACGATCTGTCATGATAGGGCTTCATGCGGACTACGTGTACCACTTCCGTGGGATTGCGGCGTCTTGAACTCACGTGTCCAGCGGATCTGACTTCATAAGTGACGTTGCTGATACGGTTGAGTACTTCATAAGGGCCGAAGTATCGGCAAAGAAGCTTTTCAGACAGTCCGCGGCGGCGCACTGGTATCCATATCCACATTTTGTCACCGGGTTGATAAAGTGCGTCACTGCGTCGCTTGTTGTAGCGACTAGAATCGACGTGCTGTTGGTGGCATATTCGGTATCTTGCCATTTGCCGTGCTTCTTCGGCTCTTTTCAAGAAGTCATCTAAGTCACGTGGATAGCTGCTTTCGTCCTGTAGTGGTAACATGGCATCCAGCGGGGTGGTCACTCTTCGGCCGAATACTAGTTCGAAAGGGGCAACGTGGGTTGTTTCTTGAACGGCTGTATTATATGCGAATGTTACGTAGGGTAATATTTCATCCCACTGTTTATGTTCAACATCGACATACATTGATAGCATGTCGGTCAGAGTTCTGTTGAGGCGTTCGGTTAGGCCATTTGACTGAGGGTGATACGCCGTTGTTCTTCTGTGATCGGTATTTGTCATGCGCATCAGGCATTGCATTAGGTCTGCAGTAAATGCGGTGCCCCGATCCGTAATAACGACGATGGGTGCACCATGTCTGAGCACTATGTTTTTCACAAAGAACTTGGCGACTTCGGCAGCTGTCGCACTGTATAGAGAGTCAGTTTCAGCATAACGGGCGAGATAGTCTGTGGCTACGACTATCCATTTCTTGCCTGCACACGATGTCGGCAAAGGTCCTAGGAAGTCCATGCCGACTTGTTGGAATGGGGCATCTGGAGGGTCTATTGGCTGGAGAAGGCCGGCTGGTTTTACGGGGGGAGTTTTGCGCCGTTGACATTGACGACAAGTTTTCACGTAGCGCTGCACTGATGCAAGCAACTTAGGCATATAGTATTTCAGGCGAATCCTGGCGAATGTTCGGCTCACACCCATGTGTCCAGATGTTGGCCCGTCGTGGCATGCGTGTAGAATTTCCTCTCGCATGGCTGTGGGCACGACTAGTAAAAACGTTTCACCATTAGGTTCGAAGTTCCTCCTGTAAAGGACACTTCCTCGAAGGCAGAACGCGGAGAGCCCTCTGGAGAATATGCGAGGGACTTGAACGTCGAGACCCTGCAGGTGTTGTATAAGTGCCAGCAAATCCGGGTCATCTCGTTGTAGTTGAGCGATTTTGGATGTGTCGACAACGCCTAGAAACGGGAAGTCTTCCTCTTCAGGTACACTTGGATCGACGGGAGAGCGTGACAGGCAGTCGGCATCGCTGTGTTTCCTTCCGGATTTGTACACGACCGTGATATCATACTCCTGCAGCCTAAGGCTCCATCTTGCTAGTCGACCTGACGGGTCCTTGAGATTTGCCAGCCAGCATAGAGCATGGTGGTCACTGACAGCTCTGAACGGTCTACCATAAAGGTAGGGTCGAAACTTGTTTATGGCCCAGATGACTGCGAGGCACTCTTTTTCAGTTGCAGAGTAGTTTGCCTCAGCTTTTGATAGTTTGCGGCTGGCATAGGCTAACACTTTCTCTTGACCATTTTGCCATTGGACAAGGATGGCGCCGAGGCCGACATTGCTGGCATCGGTATGGACTTCAGTGTCGGCTGTCTCAACAAAATGGGCAAGTATTGGTGAACCCTGTAGTCGTCTCCTTAATTCGTCAAAAGCTTTCTGTTGTTCGCTTTCCCATGTGAAGGGCACGTCGTCTTTTGTCAGTTTTGTAAGAGGTTCCGCAATCTTTGAGAAGTTTTCCACAAATCGTCTATAGTAGGCACATAAACCCAAAAATCGACGCACTGACTTTTTGTCTCTGGGTGTAGGGAACCTCTGAACAGCGGCTGTCTTTTCGGGATCAGGACGAACACCCTCGGAACTAATGACATGTCCAAGGAATCACAGCTCTTCGAAGCCGAAGTGGCATTTTTCGGGTTTGATTGTCAATTTCGCTGACCGGATGGCTTCCAATAGTGTGAGTAGTCGCTCTAGATGTTTGTCAAACGTTGCAGAGAATACCACCACGTCATCCAAACACACTAGGCATGACTGCCATTTCAATCCGGCGAGGACAGTGTCCATCATTCGCTAGAACGTCGCTGGTGCGGAACAGAGGCCGAATGAAAGCGCTTTGAATTCGTAGAGGCCATCTGGTGTTACGAATGCCGTTTTTTCACGGTCCCGCTCGTCGACCTCTATTTGCCAATATCCGCTTTTCAGATCTAAAGAGGAGAAAAACTTTGCGTATCGCAACCGATCTAGTGTATCGTCGATACGTGGCAAGGGGTAGACATCTCGTTTAGTTACACTGTTCAGTTTTCTGTAGTCGACGCAGAATCTAAGTGTGTTGTCTTTCTTCTGAACGAGCACTACGGGGGACGCCCACGGACTATTCGAAGGCTGGATGACATCATCAGAAAGCATCTCCTCCACTTGCTTCTTGATAATTTCCCGTTCTTTCTGTGACACCCGATATGGATGCTGGCATATAGGCCTCGTGTCGTCTTGCGTTATAATTCTGTGTTTCGTTACTGACGTGCGCTGGACCTTCGAGGAACTTGAAAAGCAATCAGAGAATTCTTTTACCAAGTCGTAAATCTGTTTCTTCTGACTGTCCGGAAGGCTCTGATTGACGGTCACGGATGTTTCGATGTTGCAGGCCACTGGTCGAGTGGTTGATGTCGTTAAGCTGCATAGTTCAGTCGCCATACAGAAGTCGTGTAAATAGGCAATAGCCGTGCGTTGAGCGATGTGTTGAAGCTCATTGGAGAAATTTGTGAGTAGGACATCTGCACGGCCATTCGTCGAGTGAACAAGACCCCTAGCTACGCAGACACCTTTGTTCAAAAACAGCCCTACATTTGTATCCGCTATGCCTTCGCGGTTGTACAATGCATCATTTTCTACGAGCACCATTATACTGCAGCGTGGCGGCACAGTTACGTCATCATGAACAACGCGTAGAGCAGTTAGGCGTCGTTCCTCAGATTCCTCCACAGGTATAGCTCGTTCAGTCGAAAACGACACGCTGGACCTACGCAGGTTAATTACGGCGCCATTAGCTCACAAAAATCCATTCCTATAATGAGTTCCCTTGAGCATTCTGGCAGCACAATGAAATCGGCCACGTAAATAAAGCCCCGTATTTCAAGTCTTGCGGTGCATCTGCCAAGGGGCGTAATAATGTGACCACCTGCCGTGCGTATCTGCGATCCACTCCACTGTGTCACAACTTTGTTTAGCTTCTTCACCATCTTGTGACTTATCATTGAATAATCAGCACCGGTGTCGACTAAGGCATTCAGCTCCCATCCTTCTATTCTCAACCGCAAATCTGAAGTAACGTTCTCGTTGCTGCACCCATCTACCGGAAATACACCGTCATCACCCTCAAACCAAATTGGAGGATCTTCGTAACGGACGTTATCAGCGGCCTCACCTCCACAGGTCGCTTGCTTCAGTTTTCCGGGTGTGGACTTGGAGAGCGATGACCAGGCTGCCTTGAAGGTACACGTGGGCTGGATGACCGGTAGCGCATAGGCGATGGTGACCGTGACCGGTGTTGGCGTAGAGGTGGCGAGTTCTGGCGCGTTGACAAGTACTCCTCAATCTCCGCTGGTCGTTCGCCGTTTCGGGGGCACGGTGCATACGACGGAAAGCCTCTTAATCCGGCCTGTCGGTAAGGACAGAATCTGTACAGATGACCCGCTTCTCCACAATGAAAACACAGAGGCCTGCGCTCGTGATCACGCCAGACGTCACTTTTCCTGGGCCTACGCTCCACATAGTGATGTGTGCTACGTGCTCCTGGGGGCAGGTAGGTAGCTGTTGGTTCCCGTGGACGAGGTGCGCTGCGTGCCGCAGGTGGGAGAGGAGTCGTCGCCATCGCAACTGCTGCATTGCTGTGTACCGTGGGTTGTCTAACAACCTCAGAGTATGTTCGGATAGGTCGAACCGGCTGCAGCTCACGCTCTGGCTCTCGTATCACCTACCTCAGTTCGTCACGAACAACGTCCGTAACAGATAGGGCAGTTGAAGTCTGGGGCATATGCAGTCTGCTCAGTTCTTCTCTGATAACTGATCTAATTAGCTCTCGCAGAGCTTCAATGTCGTTTCGCACGCCTCCGGAGAATACCTGTGCAGATGCGCAGTTAAGATTCCGGTTGTACTGCCGAGCCCGCTGTTCCAGTGTTTTTTCGATGGCCGTCGCTTCCGAGTAACACTCGGCAACTGTGCTCGGGGGGTTGCGGACGAGAACAGCGAACAGCTCTTGCTTCACTCCGCGCATCAGATGGCGCACCTTCTTATCCTCAGCCATGTTGTAATCCAGACGCTTCAACAGGCGGACCATGTCCTCAATGTACATAGCAGCACTCTCGTTCGTGAGCTGGTTCCTCGATTGAAGAGCTGCCTCCGCCTTTTCTTTCCGGTCTATGTTCGCGAATGTAGCCACCGCTTGTCGTCGAAATACCTCCCAGGTAGACAACGAGGTTTTATGGTTCTCAAACCATGTCTTTGCGAAGTCTTCCAGGGCGAAGTATACGCGACGGAGCTTCTCTCTTTCGTCCCATCCATTCAAGCTTGCTACTCTCTCGAACAGGTCCAACCAATCTTCAACATCCTCGTACGAGTCGCCGTGGAAAACTAGGTGCGGTTGGCTAATAAACACTTGTGCCGGTGTTACCTGGCTAGTCATAGTGGTGGCATCCATCGTTTGAATTCCCCTTGGTGTGAAGTGAAGAGGACCGAACTCAGGTGAGTCACCTCGAAGACGGCGACTTGCCCTCTGGTGTACAGGAGTCACTTCCACGGGGTTGATACGCTGGTCGTCGGGGCTCCGCTGTCTTGAGCTCGCGGGGCTTCGATTCATAACCCAGCACTTCCACCAGAAATGTAGCGATGCTGACGCCGACAGGTTAAAAAACAAGCGTCTTTATTAGGGCGAACTTGTGCCCACGATTCTAAAAACTATGGTCGTCAAGTTCGAGCAGCCGAGTGGCACAGATCCGACTATCTTCCTCTTCCTCGTTGTTGGAGCGCAGGAACGCGTGGCGCATGCCAGCCGAGCCGGGTCTTGATGGTGCTGGTGCCACGATGATTGTGGCGGGCTACTTGAATGTGGCGAACCTGTCGCAGCAATATAAATGGTCACATGTGGGAGACAGTCCTTCTATTTTGGCGCTCAAAATTTTACACTAGCAACAAACGCAATGAAATATAATACACAATAAGCTAGTGCCTTGAGATCACTCAGGACGGGAATGGTCAGCTATAGCCGCGACAAGCACAAAACTAAATATAGCTGATACCTCTTTCTACGAATCGGTATAACACGAAAAAGAAACGTGTCTTCATAAATGTAGTTGAGCTTTTATTGTGTATTGTTTTTCATAAGGACGAAAGAACGAATGCTACGGGAACAAATTTCAATGTCACACAAATAATGGCAAGCAGCTTGAAACTTGCAGCGCGCCTCTCAAGTAGAAAGCACGCACGAAATGAGCATACACAGGACGACCGCAGACTAACCTTGGTATATGTAAACTGGTAGCATAACTTACATAGAAGACCGTGAATCCACTAGTTGGCGGCTCGTTGTGACCGTCCCCATCTACATGAGGAAGCGACAACTAACAGCAAAGAAAATAAAAATAAAGTACGATGTCATAACCGTCATAACCGTAACTGGTAGCGACGTCGCGCACTTGTCCTACATAGGGCGAAATTAAATATTTATTAATTGCTGCCCTGCTACGTGGCTTTATTATTACGTGATTTTATTGTGCCTTAATTGTGTTTCGCTAATTGCATGTGAGAGATAAAAGAAACAAAAAAAACAAAGATTGAGGAAGCAATGCTGTTTTGTTAGCCAAATGCCGTACTTGCATTGTGCACAGGAAACTTCGCAGGGGTAATTGTGAGACAACTGCTCACGAGCACAATCGCATAATAGTTCGAAACCTCACGTTGCCTGATCGTTTGAAACCACTGCTGCGAGACAGCAGTTTTGAAAGTATAGCTTTTGCAGCCGTAGAGCACAGCGTCTTGTTGCTTAGCCTGTCGCGTTCACAGTCACCAATGGCGAGGGCAAGCGAGGGCCGTGCGCAAGCGAAAGCAGTCGGCAGTCACAGTAGTTGCTATCTACACATTCTGTGAGCTAGTTGAGCTATGAAATGTACATAAGAAATAAGTAAACCTCTGAAGGTACGCACGAAACCACCAGGGAAAAGTGAGCGTTGCCTCGTTGACCTGGCAATGCGCCGAACCAAAGAACACGCCGAACTAAACGCAAGCTCTGACAGCATATTGTCTGATAGCCCCCCCCCCCCTTATCCATTGGCCCATGTTACCAGACTGCCTGCATTGGCCCGTTGTTTATGAAACCAAACGGGAAAAAGTGGGCGCTCAACCACATGCCAAAGGCCAAGGATTCATTAAAGTAATCTACTATTTTAGTAACAAATAAAATTAAAGCTATCGAAAATAAATGCTTAATTATTATTTTTGTTTTCGCTATTTGTCCTCCCTTTACTTAGTCGTGCTTCAGTCGTCACGCGGTTGTTGATGTCTGTCGCAGTTTGTTTCAGACCAGTTTTCGTTCCGACTTTCGCGACCTATTGAGATTTAACTTGGACTTACAACTGTCACAGCTCAAAACTTAAAGCGCGCTGTTAAAACAGAAAGAAAAGGGCACGAAATGAACGCACAGGACAAGCGCGAACAACCATCACAATTCTTATTCTTTCGTGCATGAGCAGCATGCTCCTTCCGTAAACGCAGCCGATCGGAGTGACCTTGGTGCTCTCCCAAACCCCGAGTTTGTTTAGCGCGCGCGCCGGGGAAAGCATGCTCCGTGGCGGCGGCGTTCATCAGAACGCGAGACGCGACAACCTTTAGAACTCGTCCAACCCGAGCACTTCACGCCAGCTCGCTAATGATGACGAAAACGCGTTGAAGTTACAGAACTCTGAGCACGGCCAAACGGTATATGGTGTATATAAATAGCTTTCCGTTAGCAATCTTGACAACGTACGTTCCTAGCCTAGATTTTACAATCTTCAATAAAGTTCAGGATCACTTAGTGGAAATATTCACGAGTAGGCAGTGCATTGATGTCAGCATGGCGGAATGAGATGTATTTTTTAACCAAATATTGTGAAGGCCAAGCAACATAACAGTATCGTAAGGTGCTCCATCACCTCTCTCATGAACTGGTAAGAAACTGATCCCGTGGGCATCTAGTGGCAGACCTTTTTTTTTGTAGTTAAGAATGTAAATTTGGGTAGGCATCTAGCGGCAGACCTTTTTTCATAGTTCAGAATGCAAAATTAGGGACGCAGTACCAAAGTGGCTCAGACAACTTGAGCTGCTTATGCGTATAAAGGAATTATAATGACTATGTAAACGGTACTGGTTGTTACGCCTGTCTGAACTGTTCGTGCACAGCATCATTGCTGTGTCATGCGCAAAGGAATGTAACAAGAAAAGAAACATTCAGTAGCCTAGTGGTTAGCGCCACACGCTGCTGTGCAAGAGGTAGTTGTGTCAACGCTCCCCGACAAAATCTCTTCGTTTGTTTGTTTTTTTTTTAATCTGGTAGTATGTATTTTACAACGCCATAATCATGACAGAAATACATGAGCGTAGCCGTGGTGGACCATGATGTAAGCCACTTTTGTGTTAACAAATATTCTTTTCGTTGGAGTTAATTTTTTATCCTATTGTGCATAAGCAAATCGACACGTGTATTCATGCCCTACAAATAATGTTTACGTCGCAAATACTATTCTTAAACAGAATAGCTCTAATGTAGGTCGTTCAACGAGCGCACGAAGATATGATTGCCGTATTTACAGTTGGTGTTTACTTCCTGTGTGATTGACGTTATGACTGACCACACATTCTGTGTCCTTTCGAAACTTTTGAGAGTGGATGTTAGGCTGTCCAGCATTTCTTCGAATAACAAATCGTTTACAACATCAGTCAATCGGGAAAAAACGTAGATTTTCTGTTACTACAACTGTTGTCCGTGATCTATAAAAAAACTTTATGAAGAATGGACAAGCAATCCCAAGTATGACGTCGGAACAAGAATGACGTGTCAACCATGATTTCTAGAGGGCACTCAATTTCAGCAACAACAATGCTGACGCTCTTTGATTAAAACGACTGAAGAACTTAGGAAATATTTCTGTTTTTTTTATTTTCCACTCAGAGGTCAAGGAGGGGGACTTTTGCAAGTAATTCAGCACAACGGTCACACAGATTTTATTTCGCACTCGTTAAAATGACTTCATAATTAAACCTTAAGATACTGAAAAGCAAGAGCAGCGCTTGAATACCAACATGGCGAGCACGTAGTTGAGATGGAGAAACGTGTGTGTGTGTGTGTGTGTGTGTGTGTGTGTGTGTGTGTGTGTGTGTGTGTGTGTGTGTGTGTGTGTGTGTGTGTGTGTGTGTGCGTGCGTGCTTGCATGATATCGAAACGTGTGTGTGTGTGTGTGTGTGTGTGTGTGTGCGTGCGTGCTTGCGTGTGTGTGTGTGTGCTTGCGTGTGTGTGCGTGTGTGTGCGTGCGTGCTTGCGTGTGTGTGTGTGTATGTGTGCTTGCGTGTGTGTGCGTGTGTGTGTGTGCGTGCGTGCGTGCGTGTGTGTGTGTGTGCGTGTGTGTGTGTGTGCGTGTGTGTGTGTGTGCGTGCGTGCATGCGTGTGTGCGTGTGTGTGTGTGTGTGTGTGTGTGTGTGTGTGTGTGTGTGTGTGTGTGTGTGTGTGTGTGTGTGTGTGTGTGTGTGTGTGTGTGTGTGTGAGCATGTATGTACGCATGCGCAAGGGTATAGCCAAGGGAAGTTGAAGGTGTTCAAGTCCCCGAAATTTTATTATGAATGCAATTATATAAACGCTCTTGGCTGAATTTTACCGCCGGCGTCAGCGTCGACGTCGGTGTCGCCGTCATTCACCGTATATCTATGCGTATCTATATATATGAAAACTCAAGAAAAAAATTGGCAGATCCCACGTACAGTGGGAATTGATGATATGCGAAGCCCGAATGAGAAAGGTTGATACGTCACTTCAAAATGAGCACAACGTTATGAGGTGGAGGTAAATGTCGCCATACATAGCTTCCGTGTCATGATTATCATGTTTGGATGTCTCGTTTACCTTCGTCATCTATGCACGTCACGTGATATCAAATTTAGTACATGTGAATCTAGCGAAATGACCATAAGCACGCTATGAACGTGGTATGTTGTCATGTTCTTACATGACACGCCTCTCAGGATTATAATGTTTGCACCAGTCATATACTTTCGTCATCCATTGACGTGACGTGACCCCAAATTTGGTATATATGGAGCTAGCAAAACGGCCGCGAGCGCATCATGAAGGGCCCTATATACTCCAATGTAGCGTTGACGCGCGCGCACACTGGGCACAGCGACGCTACGTTAGCAAAACGCGAGCACATTATAGTCTCACATTAGACGCAACCAGCGTCCATCAGCGCGGTCCGACGGCAACCGACACGAAGTGTGACATGCTGCATTTCGCGCCGATGCATTACAGTGACAACGCTGCGTCTCCCTCTTTTCGTGATGGAGGGACGTCGGATGCGCTGAAATGCGTATGCGTCAAAGCAACGCAGCGCGGCGCGCGCCTGCGAGTATACGGCAAGACCGGTGCCTGGCGTTGCAACGCCAGCGCGACCTTACGAAATGAACGCCGGTGAGCACGCACACCACGTCACGCCGAAATGCATTGCCACCTTGACAGTGGCATGTAGTCATGTTCTCACATGACACGCATCTCATGTTTATCCTGCGTGCACCAGTAACATACCTTCTTCATCCATTGGCGTCACGTAATACAAAATTTGGCATACGTAAAGCTAGCGAAACGGCCATGAGCACATCATGACTGGGGCATGTAGTCATGTTGTTACATGACACGCATGTCGTGATTATCATGTTTGTATGTGTCATTTACCTATGTCGTCAATTCCCGTCACGTAATACTGAGTTCGGCACATGTGAAGCTGTCGAAACGGTCACGAGCGCATCATGAGCGTAGCATGTGGTCATGTTACATGACACGCGTCTCATGTTTATCATGTTTTCACCAGTATATCATACCTTCCTCATCCATTCACGTCCCGTAATACCACATTTAGTATAAGTGAAGCTAGCGAAACGGCCGCCAGCATATTATGAGCACGGCACGCAGCCATGTTGTTACATAATACTCATCTTATGATTATCATGTTTGCACCAGTCTTATACCTTCGTCCACCATTCACGTACCATAATACTAAATTTGGCATATGTGACACTAGCGAAACGCCCGCGAGCGCATCATGAGCTTGGGATGTAGTCATGTTTTTACACGACACACATGTCATGATTTTCATGTGAGGGTCTGCCGCTTGTGTTCGCTATGCAATCATGACATACCATACGAGTTTTGCATCATGCCATTTGAACGAAACCACCGCAAGAGTGGCAGGACCATAGAATGTAAATCATTAAATTCATGACAGACATGTCATGATTTTCATGTTATGACTATTCATATATCTTTTTCATACAGTCATATTATGACATACCAAGTTTGGTATCGATACCATTATCGAAACGGCCAGGAGAGCGAAAAGTCGTAGGCGGCTATATAGATAGATACGCGCAAAGTCGCCGAAGTTTACTGAGAAAGGCTTCGCATTTAAGAATTCAGAAAAAGAATCCGTAATGCCGAATCGAACGTCAAACCTCTTCCTTGTGAGTGCGAGGTGTTAGCCACTGAGCCACGAAGGAGCACCTCCTTCAACGTTGAAACGGTAAGCTATTTATATCTACCTCTTACCACTGTTGATGGCCACACTTGGGGGGGAATTATTGTGTTTTCAGCAATACTAGCGAGATGGCGCAATGAGCGCGCGTCGCCAGATAGTCGCGACGCAGAGGCATGCCCTCCCATCTCCCACGCATACTTTGACCCGTGGAGATAGGGCTGGACGCTCACACATGTGCGCGCTTTTCCCGCGGTGGGGAGAGTCGTACGCCTTGAGCTTTCACTAGAATGTTATGTTGTAATTACCGGGCGCACAAAGGTCACAACACTCGCTGCACAATGCCCGTTTGCAGAAAGGACGCGCTTTTAAGGCACAGCGAAGTAAAAAAAATGACAGCATATCCATGGAGTGAATGATGGAGAGGGGGGTGAAGCATCCGTCCGTCCATTCGTTCTTGCTTCCGTCCGTCCATGCGTGCGTCTGTGTGACCGTCCGTGCGTCCATTCGCCCATCCGTGCGTGCGTCTGTTCGTGCGTCCGCACGTCCATCTCTGTGTCCGTCCCTGCGTTCGTCCATGCATCCATCCGTCGGTTCAGCCATCCGTGCCTCCGTCCATGCATCTGTCTGTGTGTCCGTTCGTTCCATCTAGTCAACACTCCAAGTACCACCATCCCACATCTTTTCATCATATATTCCGCATATAGAAGCACCACCATCCAGCGGACATTCCAAGGACTAAGCGAGAGGTGGCACACGCACACTTTCTTACGGCTTGCACTTCGTATCTAGTTCCCACCTTTAACCACCTCGAGTTCATGGTATATACTAGTTCACTGTATTCATGGCACTGAAACCAACGCTCACTGAACCTTTTTAAAACCAAGGAGGTTACACCCTGTGAGTATAACCTAGCAACCCTTTCTTGTCAGATAGTGCTCAATGTGCATGCCAATGGCTGCTAATGGAGAATGAGAGACAGGAGAATTTGGCTTTTACTTTCTTACGGCTTGCGCTTCGTACCTACTTCCCAACTTTAACCACCTCGAGTTCATGGCATATACTAATTCATGGCACTGCGGCTCAACGCTCGCTAAACCTTTCTAAAACTAAGAAGGTTACACCCAGCGAGTATAACGTAGCAACCATTTCTTGTCAGAGAGTGCTCAATGTACATGCCAATGGCTGTTAATGGGGAATGAGAGACAGGAGAATTCGGCTTTTAGTTAACGCGCACGCTATGATTTTTTTATTGTCAACAACCCACAGGAGAAATCTCCGGCACCACCTTGCAGGTCATAACGTAAGACTGGTTACACACTACGACTACGACTATGACTACGAGGGACGAACGGGTGCCGCTATAAGGAGCTTCACCCTTAAAACAGAGAC
Source organism: Rhipicephalus annulatus (assembly GCA_013436015.1). Taxonomy (NCBI): domain Eukaryota; kingdom Metazoa; phylum Arthropoda; class Arachnida; order Ixodida; family Ixodidae; genus Rhipicephalus; species Rhipicephalus annulatus. The sequence goes on along the minus strand of WOVY01002552.1, from coordinate 67,210 downwards.
ACTTATTCGCGGTCATGTGTAGCTGTGAGCAAGATTTGTGCGTCATTTGTGCGTGAGAAACGTGGGGCACGTTTCGATTTGCTTGCCATTCTTCGCGTGACCTTACCATTTCGAAAGTGGTTGGAATATCAGGGGTCACGGCGGCTCTTTTGATTAGAGCTGTGAAGTTCGTGGATTGTCCCGTTCTCGAGGTATTTCGTCGAATATGAAAAGGTGCTTGCTGCGGATCACCTTACTTTTATCGATCTGAAGGATTTCAGTGACGAAAGAGGGGAAATAGTTCCGTTGTGTGTGCGAACTTACAGCCTCTATAGGGTGAGCTGCATCCGTAACATACCTATTTCTTAACATAATGAACATTTCAAGTCCACAGGGTGTAAAAGAAGGCGAGCGTTCATCCGTAGCAGGGATCTCGGAAGGGTGCCATAACTTGGACGCGGCGGAGGATTCTGAGTTGGTACAACAGTCTTCCTGATATATCATTCTATTGCGATAACAGTGACATTGACACTGTCGGCGCATTATTTGCGGCCGCTGTCACCGTCGCTACCAGTTATAAAGTCCAAAGCGCTTAACGTCACCCCTCGTATATTAACTCTATATAAGAAGTTTCGTGGAGGAACTGCGCACTTACCCCCAAAAATGGCTCTTTGCTCCTCTTAAAGACGAAATGCACTCAAAATATTGCACACGGCACGGCAAGGAGGGGCACTTTCCTCCTTGTAAAATAAAGCGCACGTTTTTTCGTTTTTTTTTTTTGTAGCTGCAGGAATGTAGCTGCAGGACCCATCGATGCCTACTCAAGCCTGTTTCCTTTCGGACGGTGCCATAGCGTGGTGTGGTGTAGTGGTTAATGTACTCGCATGCGGACTGAGTTGTCGTGAGTTCGAGTCTCGTCTTTATGCTGCAAATTTTTCGAAATTTATTTGTGAATGTAATGCTTGCACATCCATTGTACACTGTCATCCTTTATGAAAGGGAACACGCGAACGCGTGGCCTACGCTCTGCGGCTGCTGCCTACAGCACCATCAACCAACAGCAAAAAAAAACATGATCGCTTTCAGCGTCATCTGTTGTCGAAAACAATAAATAACGAGTTATGGCTGGTAGACAGGCGCTGCTAGATTGCACTTCTTCTCTGTTGAAGCCTGTAGTGCGTAGTCCGCTGCCAACATATCAAACGATGTGCGCGATCACGGCGCAAGCTGCAGTAATCGGCCGATATCCCTCACCGCTCGCGTTGAGGGAACAAAATTTAACAGCACTTGTCTACCGGCCATGACTCGTTATCTTGCTTGGCCATAGATGATGCCAAAAGCGAACATGCTTTCTTCACTTATCAGTTAATGGTGCTGTAGGCAGCCGCCGCAGAGCGCCGGCCAGGCGTGTTCCATTTCACAAAGAACGAGAGTGTACATCTATTCAAATGCCAGCACGCACTTCGAAAGAATGGTTAAGCGAACCAAAACCTGATTTTTCTTTTGCCAACTGTTGCTCCTTTGAGGATTGCTCCTTTGAGGAGTAACCGCGACAGCGTGGTTACTCCTTCGCAGTTACTCTGAAAATGGTGCAATGGGTTTAGCAAGTCAGTTACTCCTCTAAAGGAGCAACTATGATACCCCTTTTCCTCCTTTACTTCTTAGAATGAGTACGTTCTAAGCGGAACCAAAATCATACAAGCGCTGGAGACGAATGTGGCTGAAGCAGAGATGACACAATCCATCTTTGTAGGAAGCGCAATACCAAACGGCGGTGTACCCAAGATGGACGAGACACAAGAGCTCAACTGATTGTTTATTACGAAATGTGAATACAATAACGTGAAGGAAGAGGAAGAACAACAAGAGAGAAGGCAGTGAGGTTAACCAGGCACTTGTCCGGTTTGCTACCGTACGATGAAGGAATGGGAAAGGGGAGTATAAATATGAGACAGAGAGAATAGAGAATCTGAGCAATAAAGAAAAACAAAGGCTACGAGTAAACACGGTCATCAGTCATCCAGGTCTGTCAAACACATCTCGTTAAAAGCGAAGTTTTGTCAACGTGAGATAGATGGCACGCTCAAACTTTCAAAAACATCACGTTTCAGTTCTGCAGCCTCAACCATCAATTCGCATAACAAGTCTCAGTCACGATATATAGTGCATGTGTTAACAGAACCACAACATTTGATTGATTTGTGGGGTTTAACGTCCCGAAACCACCATATGAGGAACCACAATATTTACAGTGTGTAGCCAGGTGGCCATCTGAACATTCTTGCACATAATTATCATGCTTCTTTAGCCGCTCATTTGAACACTTTTTGATCTGCCCAACGTATGCACAATAACGAAAGTTTGAGGCAGTGTACCATTTTTTTTATTCTATGCGCTATTTGTAAAAATCGGATGTTCGAAAACTGCAGCTCTGTGCATTAGACGCCTCGGGCACATGCGTTTAGGCCAACAAGCGTCGGTGCGGCCATTGCTGTTACATTAATCGTCAAATGATATTGATACCAAAAAAAAGCTTTTTTTCTTCTTTCGCCGGGCGAAAAATTTTTGCTAAGGGTGCAGTCACGCTAGAGAAGTGACGCAAAAACAATAACGCCAGAGCGGCTGGAAAACCACGACCTTGCGCATCGAAGATGTTCACATTTGTTGTGCGCCATCCCGCCGACGCTGCCGCCGCTACTTCGAAAATTATTTATTTATTTATTGCGAATACTGCAGGCCAGTTTGTGGCCCAAGCAGGAGGGGCAATTGGCAATACACATACCACTACACATACATACAAAGAATAAAAATAATAACGAATAAGGAGTACAATGCAGATTGGTCAATGCATAGCACATCATACAATGCATATACTTAGCGACAGATGCTTTCCTGGAGCGCTTGGGAAAAATTTTTGGCTTGTATCACTGCTTCCGGGAGCGCATTCCATTCAGAAATTGTACGTGGGAAGAAGCTGTGCTTAAACTGATTAGTTTTGGCGAAGATAGGCTGAAAGGAATGAGCATGCATGTGACGGGTCCTTCTTGTGCTTAGCGGTTTAATCATAGTTGACGGAGTTATTTTCACCTTAGAAGTAGCAATATTGTTGAGGAAGAATAAACGGGCAAGCGTCTACGAACTGCTGGTGTTTGAATGCCATTATCAGTCATGATTTTCGACGGAGAATCGTAACGCCCATATTTGTTAAAAATAAAACGCACCGCTTTTCTCTGAACGAGCTCAAGCATGTAGATATCTTTTTTCAAGTGCGGATCCCATATCACGGAAGCATATTCAAGTTTAGATCTAACAAAAGTTTCATAGGCTAAAAGCTTAACGTGACTTGGAGAATGTCTTAACTTTCGTCTAAAAAAACACAGCTTAGTGAATGCAGCAGAAAAAATACGTTTCACGTGGGATGACCAACATAAATTAGAATTCAAAGTGAGGCCCAAGTACTTGTACTCCCCAACATCTGCAATACAGGTGTTCTGCAAGAAGTACTGGGAGTTGAAGAAATGTTTTTGCGCGTTATTCGTAGAAATGCACATTTTCCGGCATTAAACATCATTCCCCACTGCTCACACCAACTCTCTATTGCAACCAGGGATTCCTGTAAAACTTCACAGTCATCAGGTGAGCGAATTTCTCTAAAAACAACACAATCATCGGCAAACAGCCTGGTGGAGACAGTTTCGGGAACTACGTGGGCTAAATCATTTATATATAGAAGAAACAACAGCGGTCCCAGCACGCTGCCCTGGGGTACCCCAGAGGTAACAGCAAGAAAATTAGAGAAACAACCATTAATATCAACATGCTGTTTTCTGTTATTTAAATAAGCTCTTATCCAGTTCAAAAGACAATCAGGAAGGCCAATGTGTTCAAGTTTATACAAAAGCTTATCGTGTGGCACTTTGTCAAAGGCTTTGCTAAAGTCGAGGAAAACCACATCAACTTGTCCAGACTCGTCCAATACCGCAGAGAAGTGATGAACAGTAGTGACCAATTGCGTAACAGTGGACATATTTTTTCTAAAACCGTGTTGATAGGGCGACAAAATGTTCCTTTCAGCCAGAAATTCATGAATGAACCCTACAATAACATGCTCCAACATTTTACAACAGCTACTTGTGATGGAAATGGGTCTGTAGTTAGAAATTGAAAGTTTCTCTCCCGTTTTAAACAGTGGTTTGACCCTAGCAACCAAAAAATCATACGGGACTTCACCTGATGTGAGAGAGATCTGAAAAATGTTAGTTAAAAAGGCAGATAGCTGATCAGCATACCGTTTCAAGAATCCATTAGGAAGATCATCGGGGCCGGGACTTTTTCTAGGACCAAGCTTTCGTAATAATGCCAGTATTCCGAGATCCGAAATAACAGGTATATTTGAATAATCTGTTGGGCGTTCAGGAACTGATCTGCCTGGTGCCGGAATTAGATCTATATTTCCTGCTTTCTGAGAACTAAATTTCGTACCGAGATCAAATAATTCACGCGAAGTACTGAGAAGAAACAGCTCGCACCTTTTGAAACGTTGTTTCGGGAGATACACCAGCAGAAACGATCCTAGCGAACGCATTGGCAGCGGCGGCGGTGGATTCAACCAGCTGTACACAACAGCAAGACACTTTGGGGCATGCCGACTCGCTGCTGCTGCACCTGGGAGAGGGCCCTTCAAAGCTCCGAGCTCTCAGTTTATTATTCGGCAGTGCAGAAGTCCTCCGAATGGGCAGAGGACCACGGTCTTCGAGGCACGTTGTGGGTGCGGCCAGCAACTGTGGCAGGCCCCTCTTCTGACCAAATAAAGGACCAAATAAAGTTTATTTTACATTCACTGTCTAATTCCAGAGTTCTCAGCGATCGTAATCCAAATTAGGCTCTCGATAAACGTGTCCTCGTTGAGGCCGTCAAGCTTCGTCGTGCTGCACGGGTAGTTTGCCATTTGAGCCGATGCGAGCCACCACCGACACCTTTGGCGCCATGATGAATCTGCGGCCGGCTGGTTAGATGATGCAGTTTGATCTAGCGTAGCCAAAGCCGTGAAGCGGAAACCGGATCCGGTTTCACGTGGCGAGAAAATCGGTCTCAGACCATTTTTTAGCGCCAGCCGCGGGGTGTGGTTTGCCAGCCACTTGGACGGCGAAACGAGCCACTTTCCGAAAAGTTTGGAAACTTTCGCTCTCTTCGAGGCCAAGTGCGAACACGCCCTTACGCTTCTGTTGGTAAATACATCGGCACATGATGTTTCGCGTGACGAGAACCACGAAAATGACGTCGTTCCAACAAACATTCCGTAAACTGCCTGCCGCGCGTCGTTCCGTGAGCACACTAAGTTCTCCCGCGCTTTGCCCATGTTCAGTGTTGTTGGGCCTTTCAGAAAGATGCTACCTCATATAAAGTTTCTGACCCCTCTGTAGGAGCATTGACGTTCGTTGTGGACTCCCAGGCGTAACAGCGGCCAGATAGATAGATAGGTACGCTCAAAATCACCGAAGTTCGCTAAGAAATGCTTCGCATTTAAAATCCCTACCCCGGCGATTTTGTTATTCAGATGTTAGAGGTTACGTTTGTTCGTCTTCATTGTCGTCATCTATACAAGTGTCTTAGCTGACACATTTAATGATTTTTTTCTGACAACTTATGTTATCTCAGCTGGAATAGGGTAGTTGCGAATGCCTTACACTGTTTACTAGTGACCCGATGCACATGCGCCTGACAAGGTCAGTGCGTGCTGAGAACTTTAAGGCAGCTCAAAAAGGCAGATCAAAAGATAAAGCACTTGTGAAGGTATGAGTCAGAGCTAATGTCTGTTTCTGTTTAACGATAATGCTTCACCTTTTGCACTGATATATAAATTTATAAGCATGTCGTGTCACCTTTGTGAAGCATAGGCTCTACCAGTTGCGGCGCCATTAGAGCGGCTTGAAAGATCACAACGAGACGAAGCTGAATTCAAAGTAAGCACTTATTCAATTTGATGTTTCATTGGTACAATATCATGAATTGCAATTCGTCCCTTGAGTTACTCAGCAATGCAATGTCATCGGCGAAGCGCAGATTACTAAGCTACTCTCTATTAACTCTTATGCCCAACTCTTCCCATTCAAGACCTCTGAAAACCTCCTGTAGACAAGCGGTAGATAGCATTGGGGAGATTCTATCCCCTTGCCTTACACCCTTCTTGATTGGTATTCTGTTCCTTTCATTATGGAGTACTATGGTAGCGGTTGATCGCCTGTAGATTTCTTCCAGGATGTTTATAATTGCTTCATTGACGCCCTGATTCCGCAGTGTCTGCATAACTGCTGGTATTTCTATTGAATCAAACGCCTTTTCGTAATCTATGAAGGCTATGTATAATGGATGGCATTATAATAATTATTATAATGGTTGCTCTGACCTATTACCTGATTGATAGTATGAATGTGGTCAATTGTTGAGTAGCCTGTTCGAAATCCTGCTTGTTCCTTTGGTTGAATGAATTCTAATGTTTTCTTAATTTTGTTAGCAATTACCTTTGTAAATAGATTGTATACTACGGAGAGCAAGCTGATTGGCCTGTAATTCTTCAAGTTTTTGTCATCTCCTTTCTTATGTATTAAGAAGATGTTAGCATTCTTCTAAGACTCTGGTACTCTGGTTCTGAGTAACACAGGGGACGAATCGCAATTCATGATTACGGAGTTAGACAAGGAGACCAGGAAGGTGTGACTTAAAATTAATCTGCAGAAAACGAAAGTAATAAACAACAACCTCGGAAGAGAGCAGCACTTCGAGATAGGCAATAGTCCATTTCAAGTTATAAAAGACTGTGCCTTCTTAGGATAGGTAATAACCTCGGAGCCGAACCATGAGATTGAAGAAACTAGAAGAATAAGAATGGGGTGGAGCACATTTGGCAAGCATTAAATCATGACAGGTAGCTTGCCACTATCCCTCAAGAGGAAGGTATATAACATCTGTATCTTGCTGGTAATTAGCTACAGAGCAGAAACCTGGAGGCTTACGAAGGAGATTCAGCATCAACTGAAGACGACGAAGCAAACGATGAAAAAAAAATGATAAATGTAACGTTAAGAGACAAGAAAAAAGCAGAATGTATCAGGGAACAAATGGGTTCTAGGAACATTATAGTCGAAATACAGCTGCAGCTGTATCTTGCCGATACTTAGCTACGGAGCAGAAAACTGGAGGCTTACGAAGAGGGTTCAGCTTAAATTGAGGACGACGCAGCGAGCAATGGAAAGAAAATGGTAGGTGTAACCTTAAGAGACAAGAAGAGAGAAGAGTGAATTAGAGAACAAACGGGGGTTAAGGATATCATAGTTGAAATCAAGAAGATCGAGGAAATGGACATGGGCCGGGCATGTAGCGCGTAGACAGGATAATCGCTGGTCATTAAGGGTAACTAACTGGATACCCAGAGAAGGCAAGCGGGTTAGGGGGAGACAGAAGGTTAGGTGGGCAGATGAGATTAAGAAGTTTGCGGGTATCAATTGGCAGCAGCAAGCACAGGACCGAGTTGACTGGCGGAACATGGGAGAGGCCTTTGTCCTGCAGTGGACGTAGTCAGGATGATGATGATGATGATGATGATGATGATGATGATGATGATGCAATATAAATCCACGCCGTTTCTTTGGTCTTGGCCATTTAAATCGCAGACCGTACAATCACCACATTATCGCTTTTTTGTTTGTTTGTTTGTTTGTTTGTTTGTTTGTTTGTTTGTTTGTTTGTTTGTTTGTTTGTGTGTTTGTTTGTTTGTTTGTTTGTTTGTTTGTTTGTTTGTTTAGGTTTGGCAACATTAGTAACATGGACAGTCTAGGTGCAGGACAGGCCGCCCTCCTATAGTCAGTTAAGAGGGTGCCAGAGCGCCGAGTGAGCCCCAAACATTGACACAGTAGGCCGGAGGGGCGCTGTGACGAGCCTTTGCCTTCCCCCCTCCCTAAGGCGAACCTTGCGCACGCCAGTGCAGACAAGACATGGATTTCATAACTCCAAAGACAGACATTCGCGCTTAAACCAAGCTGGGACGCTTCTCATATATCTCCGGGCAGGTCGTCGTTGACGTAGGTCTTACATCGCTTCGGCGTTCTCTCACAGCTGCCGTCGCCTTCCCCATTGCCTGTAGTGTTGAGCTGGCTGTTGCCCATGGATCATGTTTCATCTCATTGACTCAAGCTTTATCAATAAGACAACAACACATGTCATGTCAGAAATAAACAGCCAGTCAAGAGTTTAAGCACACACAGAGACTTTTCGGCTCGATACGGGGACCGTGTTCTTAATCTCCACAAACATCTTTGTTTATGTGTGTGGTTAAACGATTGGTTGGAGCTTATTTTTTTCGCAGACCCCACTCCAAGTGTTGACACAGCAATGTTCTACAAGTTGTTTTTTTTTTATCCGCTTTGCTGTTCTGAACGTCGACTGTTCTAGCAGGCTCTCAACGCTGCATTGAGTCAAACAGGGACAGTATGTGTACGGGGGACAAGTACCCCTCCCACCGAGTCCGGGAAAGGAGATGGTATCGGGGATGCCTTTGACGTCGTAGCCTCCCAAGCTTCATTGAGGTTCGGGTCTGCATTTGTTGCTGCTGCTTGTGGCGCTGGGATGTATTCTTCTCATTGCAGTAAAATGTGAGCAATATGGGCAACATTCACCCACATCGCAGTGAATTCATGTTGTCGTGTAAGTTGCTTTCATGTGGTAGATTAGGATGCAGTAAGTAAATGTATTGCTCTGAAGTCTCCTCCATAGTCAGTGATTTCATCTCTTGTTAGTACAGAATGTGGGAGAAGGTACAAACCGCGTTCAAGTTGACAGAGTTGAAGTACCAATGCATTTCTGCTGCTAGGTCACTACGCTTGTCCCCTTCTCTGCTGATTTGTCGTCCTCTTTCAACCCTTCTTTATGACTCGCATTATCGATCATCGAAAAGAGCACGTTCCAATCACCTTCGAAAACACGCCCTTCAGGAAACGTGCCAGATGGCATTTCTTTCTGCGCTCAGTCGTGTCCTTTTGACGTCGTCATTTTCAGCCCCGCGGAAACAGGAGAAATAGCTTAATCTGAATAAAGTGAAGTGCTAGTGTTTCCCATCATGGTGCTTGCTTTACGGACGCTAAAATCGTAAGTCCTATAGCTATTTTTGTGTATCTGTCAGCTGCTGCTTAATTCTGTAAATTTTGTCCCGCACTTACCGTACATGCTTACTCGCTGGTGTGTGACAGAGTACACGTCTGCAGCATTTTCGCTTTTGTCACTTTATTAAAAAAACAAATATACGCACACTGGCTTCCCATGGACCCCGGAGAAATCCAGTAAAATTTTATAAATAAGGAAATCAGTGACAATATAGCGTTTGCGAGGCTTCTCTTTCTTTTTCCTTGAAAGAGTTCAGTCAAGATTACGTGGATTTGAGAAAAACGCTATGAAAAGCAATATATTTTTGGTCATATTTTGGTCGAAAATGCTCCGAGTATGTCATTAAGCCAAGTAAGTCATTAAGCCCAAACCTGCATTGCTTTAGTGTATGGCTATTGTGCTACAGACAGTATAGACCCCGCCGCGGTGGTCTAGTGGCTAAGGTACTCGGCTGCTGACCCGCAGGTCGTGGGATCGAATCTCGGCTGCGGTGGCTGCATTTTCGATGGAGGCAAAAACGCTGTACGCCCGTGTGCTCAGATTTGGGTGCACGTTGATGGTTGACATAACCAGGTGGTCGACATTGCCGGAGCCCTTCCACTATGGCCTCTCTCGTAATCATATGGTGGTTCTGGCAAACCCGACATATTAATCGATTAAGGTCATTTGCAACACGAAAAATTAGTTTACTACGAAAAAAATCACAGCATATCCACGGGGTCCGTCTATCTGTGTGTCCAACCATTCATGCCTCCGTCCATTCGTGCTTTCGTCCGTGCGCCCGTGCTTCTGTCTGTCTGTCCGTGAGTCCATCCGTGCGTGTCCAACCGTCTCTGCTTCCACCCGTTCATCCGTACGTTAGTCTGTTTGTTCGTCCATGCTTACTTCCGTCCATGCTTCCGTTCGAGCTTCCATCCGTGCGTCTGTGCATCTGTGCGTCCGTGCTTCTGTCTGTCCGTCCATGCTTGCAACCGCGTGGACGGACGGACGAAGGGGCGCTTCGCCCCACTCATCATCATTCACTGCGTGGATATGCAGTGAAAACAACTAATGCCACCTTGTTATATTATTCCCAAGGACATGTACACACAACGTCATCAATTCAGCATTGCAAGTCATAATCTAGAGGTGGCCACATACTACATACGGAGGAGGGAACGACACACGGCCTAAGGAGCTTCGCCTTTAGTATTTACATAATGTTTCCTTTCTCGCACTTGGTCGATTTGCTGTATGTACGATGCACGAAATTGTTTCTTTACATACTTCTACATCTAGAAACACACCAGTATTGTAAATGAAATGAGCTAAATGTGGCTAATCTATCACAAGATGGAACGTTGACTCTTGATGACATCATCGAGGGAGAGAGGAAGAGAGCTGCTTGGAAAACCTTATACATAATCAGAATCTTCAAAACCGAAAAAACTGTCGATTTCTTGTGACAACGTTCAAGCGTATAAGGTGTCAAGTGTGAAAGGTAAGCACGGCCACAAATACTTCGATCATATTTTTAAATCCAGAGACAAACCTGCGATCACGTGTCTCCTTTGTACTAGACGCTTCTAATGGCAGAAACGTAAGCCTTTCCACACGTTTAATTCTATCGTGTTAGGGAATGTTAGTTAAAGAATTATAAAAAGAATTCGCAACGCACACCCAAATTTTCGCTCTCACACCGGCGCTATACTAGAATGCTGAGAAATGTTCTCTTTGATGTCTGCTAAACTCGTGTTGAAATTAAAATGAAATTTAAAACTATGTCTACACAAGTCTGCGAATGATATTTCAAATGTGTTAACTACTGTATCAAGTAATAGTGGATTCTGCATAAACCATGGTTTACCAAGGTAATTTTGTTATGGAAAAAGTGGGACACGAGACATTAGGCAAGCAGTAGACATTAAGGTGGCTTGTTCGACAAGTTGATACATATTCTTAATGGTAATACTAACAACACCCAAAGAAAGCAGAAGCAACCAAGACAAGAAAAAAGAGGCAGAGACAACAATGATGCTAGACCATCAACTGACAGCTGATAATCCAGCATTTTTACTGTCCCTGTCTCCTTTTTCTTGTCTAAGTTTCTCCTCATTCATTTGGTGCTGCTGGTATTCACACCAAGACAAGCTCGAGACGTGAGCAATCACACATCTTGCTGACCGAACATCTTGCATAGCTTTCACAGCATTGCACCTGATGCATGAAACAGAGTATAGACCTAATCGCTGTTTCTGTACGTGCCACGTGGATTTCTGTTGCCGCACTCACGTCACACGGACCAAAAACTTGCATAGGACTTTTCATTTCAGTTTTGCTTTTTCGAAAATATTGTATATGCGTAAATGAAGCAACTTTTCAAAGCAAGTTTCTTTGTTCTGGAATGGCTTTTTTTTTCACACAAACACTAGAAAACGCGAAAAAGTATCTCAAAGGAAGGTGTTTTCACAATTGTTGCTCATCTTCATGAGCACAATTTTAATTCAACAAGCTTTGAATACCTAAGCTCATGTTGATGACATATATTAGCTTCTTCTTTCTTTTTTAGAAGCTGTAATGTTTATTGATATCACGAATTTTTTTACTTTCTTTCTCGTTTCACTCATTTCACTTAATTATGAGCTACAAGATATCGTGTCACTACTTTTTATGAAGCATATAGGTGCAGTTCATAACAAATGTTTCGAATGGCTTGTTTATATGAGAGGAAATTAGAGTAAATTTAAAGGCTCGTTTTCCTTGTTAGACAATAATAATGCGAACTAACGGATAATGATGCCAGAGAAAGTATGGGATGTAAGTATAAATAATTATAATGTAAATATGAAGAAAGAAAAATTCCGCCATATCCACGAAGTGAATGATGATGAGTGGGCGAAGCTCCGGAGGTAAACCTGGTAAACCATGAATCCTCTGTACATTTTGCCCACTCGATTTTATTACATCGCTCCCCCTAGCGTACGTCGCCGCACTAAATCGAACGATTGCCTTCAACCAATGACACGCGCCATATGTGACATCATTCCTATTTTATAAGATCTCGCGTCTTTCATCAACTACGAGTACCGCTTTCTAGTTTATAACATCTTGCATCTTTTCATCATCAGCTACAAGTACCACCATCTAGTAAACGCTACAAGAACTAAACGAGAGGTGGCTACATACAGGAGACGGTACCGCCATCTAGTGAACACTGCAAGAACTAAACTAGAGGTGGCTACATACAGGAGACGGTACCGCCATCTAGTGAACACTGCAAGAACTAAACTAGAGGTAGCTACATACAGGCTACAGGGGACGCACAGCCCACGCCCTAAGGAGCTTCGCCCCTAAAAGTGAACGAAGAGATAACTTGACACAGACAGAGACTGAACCTGCGACCTTCAAATCGAAGGTAGCAGGTTCGGTTTCTCGGTGGCAAACTACCTTTCGTCTACTTTAATTTCTTTACATTACATCGCAATTACTTCTACTAACATCTTCTACACTTTCTGGAGCACCATTGCCTGTTATTTCACATTATTATGTTTATGCAAAATATTTTGTGATAAAATGAATGCGTAAAAGGGCCATTTCGCACAAGCAGCGTGTAAAATGTAATTCAGTGGACGTTGTTATTTGGTTGGACACTGTTCTTTAGTGCACATGCATACACACTTGGGTGGCCGGTTGCCACTAGAAAGAATATTACGTCTGTCTGCAGGGGCTTTCTAGATATGCTGTCAGTGTCGCATCATATCGGTACGCATGAATACGACCCGTTTCATGCCGATTGCCCCTGCTGAGAGTGCAGATGATTTCAAGGCTCAATGATTTACCGCCTCCGCGCACAGCTCTCAAGTCTGGCCGACCACCGACATTTACCGCTTCATCCACGTTCTGTTGCAGCGCTCGTGTCTTTCGTGTCCTTCTTGTCTCTGTGTCGTCGTTTTGTTCTCGCGCTATAACTATCATCATGCCATACCAACTAGCCCAAGCTGCCACACTTCTATGTTTCATCCACCACTCACTTGAAGCTGTGTATTGATGACATGTGTATTGATGACACCTTATAGTATTTTGCCTAGAGATAAGCTTCCGAAATTAACTAATAACACATTTAAGTTACCCTTAAGCAGTTAGTTCTCCTTTACGTTCCAGAAATATGCGTACTTCGTGTTTTTGAGATAGTTCCAACCCATTTTGATGTTTTACAGCAACCTTTGCGGAATAACGAGATATTTTGAACCTGAATAAGGCACTAAAGGGGCGCTGAAACACTTTTTTGAGTAGCCATCAAATTAATTCATTGGAAAAGCGTATTGCCTTAAAAAAAACAACGCCGCAAGAATTTTAAGTATCTGTCCAGTACGAGCACAGTTACAAAGACTTAGCAAACGCTGCAATTGCATCCTCTCTTCGCTCGTCCCGACGAAAGCGCTAGAAGCTAAGCAGGGAGGGATAGGAGGGGGAAACAAAACACGTCACGCACGCCTCCTGACCTTGAGCACTTTTTTCTTTTTTTCTTCTTTGAATGCGCGGGTTTATCGGTGTTACCGCGCGTGCATGGATGAAATGATGGATGGATATGGCTGTACCTTTTAGATCGGGTGGTGGCTAGCGCCACCAAGCCGCAATACTTAATGAACCAAAAACTAGATTTATTTTTTTTTCTTTTAAATAGTGAGGTTGAGGATTCGTACTTGGCACTGAAGGGTTTGATTTTCACTCGTGCCTTGACTTTAGCCACCCATCAGATAACCTCCTTTTAATTAATTCTACCCGCTTAAAGTCTATTTTGCCCTCCCTGTCCCTAAACCCAAGTGCTTTGAAAAACTTTGCGCCATCATCCGGAACTATAGGGCGAAGCCCTTTACAGAACATTATCAAGTGTTAGGCAGTTTCTTCTTCCTCTCCAGACGCACTGCATACCGTGTCTACCCCTTCGTATTTGGCCCGATATGTCTTGGTTCGCAATACTCCCGTCCTGGCCTAAAACAGTAGAGAAATACCTCGAGTATTATGATAGATCCTTTCCTTGGCAGTTTCCTGCTTAAAAGTTCGATAGATCTCTAGTGCGGACTTCTTGATCATGCCCAATCTCCACATGTCAATCTCCGTTTCCTTCACTTTCTTCTTAACCGATAGTTCTTTTTGGTTGGGCCACCTGCTGTTTTCTAAGTATTTACCAGTCAATTTCCTGGTTCTCTTCCTCCATTTTGTATCGACATTCTTCATGTACAAGTAGCTGAAAACCTTCCTAGCCCAACGCTCCTCCCCCATTTCTCTCTATCGCTTCTCAAATTTTATCTTGCTGCTAGCTTCCCTGCCGTCAAATGATGTCCGATCCCATATCACCTTGTACTCCCTGAATTGGTGTATTCCCGTGAGCTCCTAAAGCAAGCCTAGCTATTCCACGTTGCTTAATTTCTAATCTTGCTTGAACTTCTGATCTCATGCGCAAGACCGCATTGCCGAACGTCAGCCCAGGAACCATGACCCCTTTCCATATTCCTCTCACAACATCATACCTATTGTAATTCCACAGTGCCCTATTTTTCATCACTGCTGCATTACTGTTACTTTTAGTCGTCACGTACATTTCGTGTTCCCTCAGGTACTCGGTCCCATTGCTTATCCATACGCCCAGATATTTGTATCTATCTGTTATCTCTAGCGTGACCTCCTGTATTCTAAGCTCACTACCTTCGTTGTCATTGAAAATCATGACTGCTGATTTTTCCTTACTGAATCTAAAATCTAACCTATCTCCCTCATTACCGCAGATGTCCATCAATCTCTGCAAATCTTCCTTGTTGTTGGCCATTAGCACTATATCATCTGCGTACATTAATGCTGGTAGTGCCTGATCAATGAGTTTTTCTTGTTTGACTAAAGAGAGGTTGAAGCCAACTCCGCTTCCCTCTAATTTGGCCTCTAATCCTTGTAGGTACATCATGAATAATAAGGGTGACAGGGGGCACCCCTGCCTAAACCCCCGTTTTACCTCTGCAGGCTTGGATACCTGTTTTTCCCACTTTATAACTACCTTGTTACCTTTATAGATATCCTTTAAAAGATTAGTGACTACATCTTCCACGCCTAGTGTGTCCAGTATTTCCCACAATTCCCCTTGAACCATGCTATCGTACGCTCCCTTGATATCCAAAAATGCTAGCCACGGGGGCCTGTGTTCCTTTTCTGCTATTTCGATGCACTGCGTCAGTGAGAACAGATTGTCTTCCAACCTCCTGTGTTTCCGAAACCCATTCTGCAGTTCCTCCAGCACCCCCTCATCCTCTATCCATGCCTGCAGTCTTTCCTTTATAATCTGCATCGCCAGCCTGTAGACCACTGATGTCACTGTTATAGGATGGTAGTTGTTTATGTCAGCTTTGTCCCCCTTTCCTTTATAGATCATGCTCATCCTGCTAAGTTTCCATCCATCGGGAACTTCACCATCGATTATTATTTTGCTCACTGCCTCTCTCAAAGCCTGCTTACACTTCGGACCTATTGTCTTTATCAGCATAATTGGAATGCCATCTGGGCCTGTTGATGTACTACTAGGAACCCTTTTCTCAGCACTTTCCCACTCTCGTTGTGAAAATGGAGCCATTGCGCCACTTGATTCATCCTTGTCTCTTGTGGTGCATAAAGCACTTCTCTGTTGAAATTTTTCTGTCACCCTTGCTCTTATATATTCAATAGCTTCGTCCCCTTCTAGCCTAGCATCTTGAGCTGCGGTTATAAACCTCTGCTCTAGGCTCGTCTAATTTCTTAGGGAGTTTAGATGGTTCCAAAATTTCGCAGCTGCCTTTCTATCTTATGTAGTTCTGCCATCCACTCAGCTCCCTTTCTTCTAATCTTTTCATTGATCAGAAGGGATGCATCCCTTCTACAGCTTAGAAAGGTTTCCCATTTTCTTTCAACATCATCTGTCGGTTCACCCCGCTGCTTAGCATGTCTGTGTTCCCTAGAGGCTTCCTGACGGTTTGCTATGGCTCTCTTAACTTCCTCATCCCACCAACTTTTGGGTTTGTGTCTTCTTTTCCGGGATGACTTGTCACGCGTCTTAGCAAGCTCTAGCTCAAAAAGTCTAATTAGATTCGTGTATGTCCACACTGTCTTATTATCCTCCGTGATTACTTTCTCAATTTGTTTAGTAGCTATTTCAATTTGCCTTTCTGGATAAAAATTTTCCTGTAGTTGCTCATCTTGTCTGCTTCCTACTTTCACTGCTCTTACCAAACTTAGCTTGATACGTTTGTGATCACTACCCAGACTTCTGGGGCCACCTTCATCTATGTGCATTCCCCTGAGCTTATCGTACATCCTATGTGACATCAGTGCATAATCTATCGTCGACTGCAGCCTTCCTACCTCCCATGTTATTTGCCCTTCACACTTCTCGGTACAATTGCAAATGATCAAATCAAGCCTTTCACACAATTCCATGATCATTTTGCCTGTCAGGTTGGTATACCCATCTAGATCTTTTATGTGCGCATTCATATCTCCTAGTATAATTATCTCGCACTTTCTTCCTAACTCCTGAATGTCCTTTGATATACACTGATATACATGAATGATATACATGAATTATATACATGATATACATGAATGTCCTTTGAAAATCATTGCCTCGTTTTCCTCTCTGACCTTTGCTCCCGTCCACAAGTACACGATACCAAGGAGTGTCATTGGCCCTGCCACTTTCCCTTTTAGCCATAAATGTTCCTTGCACTCCTGCTTGACCCTTTGCCAGTCTGTGTTTTTATGAATGAATGCCCCAATACCACCCACCTTTCTGCTGCCTTCTGTTCTATTACAATATTCCCACGCTTAGTCCGGATTGTTCGGAGGTTGTTCCATGTCTCTGAGATGTGTTTCTACAAAACTGTATACCATCGGCCTCTCCTCCCTTAGCTGTTCTTCTATCTCTTCCAACTTCAGCCTGTTCTTACCACCCTGCATGTTAATGTACCCTATGTCTGAATTGGCTCGACCATCGTGGCTACGTCTATTTCTGCCCATACTCTACCTACCTTAGATACTGGTGCCACTTTAGAATCGTATCTGTCCGTACCACCTGTCAAAGAGTCTCCCTGGTTGTTTTCCTCGTTACTAGCTATCCTGCACCCCGGAGGGCCCGCTTGCCCCCCAAAAAAGCTACTGCGCGTCCTGCAAGTCACCAATCCACCTCATGACCTAGCCGCCCAACGAAGTGAATTCTGTCTCGCTGAAAACCACCCCACCTATGCACCTCTCTGTTTATTTCCACCACCTCAAAGTCTTTCTCTCGACTCATCCGCCATATCTTTTGGTTTGCGTTGACAACCGCTCTTTGCAGGTTGCTATCACGCACCGGTACCTCCGGTATCGTGCATAACACTACCTGTACATGAGGAGAAGTGGCGAGTATGTCATCGACGCCTTTCGCTAGTGTGGTTGCTAGTCCTGCTTTATCTTCATTTAAGACATCGTTTAAACAGCCTGAAATTATCACGAGATTTCGTCTATCAGCTGTAGTTTTGAGTTTTGTGCTCGCTTGCCTCATGACTGCTTCCAGCTTGCGTCCTGGGAACGCCCCTACTGCAACCCTGTTGTCACCTCTTGCCCTCTCTTTGCTGGCTTGTGTGCATCGATTTAAATTCGAGTCCCCGGCGATTATCACATGCTGTGACTTTTCAGCTGCAGCGTCCTGCACCTGGGGGTTACTTTCATCTGTGACGCCGGCTGCTTTGTCCCCTCCCAGCCCCACAACTACTTCGCTGAAGCTGGGCCTTGCGACAATTGAACCGGCTGAACCTGTTTGTTCTTTTCACACTTGCTTGCTCTTTCTTCTCCGCCGTTCTGGTTGCCGGTTCCCTACCGTTCTCTCCGTAGGCCGCTCCTGTTCACCTTGGCTAGTGCTTCCTCGGCGGACTTCAGCCTTTCTACGATTGCCCTCGTTTTCTCTTGCTCTGTCGCCAACGCAGCCTCGAGCTCGGTCATTCTCATCAGCAGTTCACTCTGGGCAACCATCATTTTTTCCATTTTTTCCTCGACCTCACATTGCCTACACTTCACGTCAGCCTCTTCTCCATCCGCTTCTACACTTGGGTCCAGTTTCAAACCCACTCCACATCCTGAACACTTTACAGTCTTTTTAACCATGTCTTTCTGACACCAATTGTCTCTATGACTTATCTCACTTGATAATTACTATACTCGAGCCCTGCCCTACAAAAAAAGGAAGTCTAAACTCTACTACAAAAATTTGCGTGTTCAATGTACGTGCCCCCCCCCCTGGTTGGCAAAAGAAAAAACAGCAAAAAAAACAAAAAAATCAGACACACACACACGCACTAATAAATACCTGGTGACTGGCCCCCGAAAAAGCCGTACCGTAAAATAAGTGCTACAAAGATTTCAACTGCTGCCTTAGAATTATAAAGGAAAGCTCAAAACATGCAAAACCACTTATCTGCGCAGTCGATCGGGAGCGCTCAAAAAACACATCCATCCACTGTGACAGTCCGAACCGAACCTTCGGTTGGACAAGCAGTGGCCTCTCGCGGCAATCTCTGTAACGACCGAGCGTGCCTTGTTCAAATCAGCCAATGGCTGATATATGGGCTTACTACGGGTGATTTAGGGGCTTACTCCGTGATTTGTCGAGAAAAGAGAAAGCAATTTTTAGCTGACTTTGATCATTTATTGTGAATTCCAGGCCGCGTGCTCCTCTATAATATTTGGCTCGCGTGTTGTCGAAAGCTTCTACTACCGATCGGCAGCGTTTTCTGACCATACTCAAAAAGTGTTGCGGGGCCCCTTTAAGGCCCATTTTGTTAGCAAAACTACGGCTCTACATTCGAAGTCAACATATCCGTTCCCAGCGCTAGACCCTTGATAGACGGGCCCCCAACTTACCTGTCGGTAGCCCTCCTGCACAGCCCTGCTGCCATTTGATGAAGATGGCGGTTGCGCCTCTACGACCACAACGTACGAGGAATGATACGTGGTTCATCTTCGAAAGAGCAAAGGGCGAAAGGTTATATATTTATTTTATATGTATATAAAGAAAGTTTGATGCCACTGCGTGGCGCTGGCTACTCCTCTTCGCATGCACAACAGTCGTCATCGCATATTACATATCAAACACAAGTTATACAAAGGTGCATAGCACGCCCCGCCGTGGTGGTCTAGTGGCTAAGGTACTCAGCTGCTGACCTGTAGGTCGCGGGATCGAATCCCGGCTGCGGCGGCTGCATTTCCGATGGAGGCGGAAATGCTGTAGGCCCGTGTGCTGAGATTTGGGCACACTTTAAAGAACCCCAGGTGGTCTAAATGTCCGGAGACCTCCACTACGGCGTCTCTCATAATTATATGGTGGTTTTGGGACGTTAAACCCGACATATCAATCATCAAATCAAAGGTGCATAGCACAACGCTCACGCACTGAGTACAAGTTTTCCAATACAGAAATTTGTCCTCACAAAACAGAACCTGAAAAAAAAAACGTAAGTCATTACGCTATTGAAATATGGCAGGTCGCCGCACTGAATGTATGTGGGGCTTAGTAAGTTTCCTTATCGTTTTTATGCTGTAACATAACCAATGAGTACAAACTTGCCCAGGCTATACTGTACTCTATCGATATCCGCGTGCAAAGCCGCCCCCGTATCGCTAATATGATTACCACGTTTTGTTCAGCTGAATATGTCACCGGCCACACAGCGAATATAAATAAGTGAAACGGCGACAATTTTGCGAAAAAGTCTTCTGGAAGAAAGTAAGGAAGAACGTACATGCCGCAGTTCTATCTGTGTTGTAGTCCATGGAGTCTGCAGATACGCCGCCGCTCTCTGACCACACCGACAAAGTCACGCCATCAGACAAACGAACACGTGTACATTTATTATTAACCGAGTTTACAAGGCCAAGCTCGCCAGCCGAATCTAGCTTGTTATAAGACAAATAACCTAATAGGATACCCATAAAACACAGAGGAAATATAACAAACAGCAAAACAACACATCACGTACAATGTATTTGGAATGCGGTGGCGCCGACTCACCACGAGGGTCCGACCTGCAGTGCCGTACCCACGAATCACGCCGAGAGAACGCCCGTCCACCACCGCTACCCAACTACCAACGTCAAAGAGATTCGCTGCCGTACCTTACGCCCGCATATTCTTGCCGACGGGGCAGCGCCTCCGCGCCACCTCTCCATCCACGGTGGAACTAAAGCTAATCCGTCGTACGTGCGTGAGACGTGTCCAAAATGATTTTATATGCAGATAGTGAGTGGTACAATTCCCACAACTTGCAATAACAGTAAAGACGCATCCGATATATTATAGAGCTCGATATCAAACTTATCGAATTTCCCAAGTATTATACAAAATTTTGTGGTAGTTCATAAACAATAACATTACTTCAAGAGTGATATCGCGTTAACTATTCGGGTAGGTATGATATCGCTATCTTTTACCATTACTTATATTATAGTGGGATCGCTTCAGTTCAGAAGCATCCCGTGTATTCAATGAATATGCTTCACGCGGTGAAGAAGGGCACGTGAACTTTTGAATAACTTACGTCAGAAATTTGATACTACGGTTTATTAGTACAGTATCTCTGCAGGTAATATTAGGTGTTAAACATGTCGTGGCATCCTTATTGGCCGTGTTGAGATCATTATTCGCTTCAAATTTTCAGTGTCATTCCAGCGGTGAAGCCCTTGATCAACCTGAAAATACTATGATGCACCACCTAAAATACGAAGCAAATGGCATACTCTTCGTCACCTTAGTGTCCCTTATTTCTTGCGATACCGGAGATTTCAATTTGACAATTCTACACACGAACGACATTCACGCTCACTTGGAAGAAAGCAACAAATATGGCGGCACCTGTTTTCCTGAACTTAAGAACAAGTCCAAATGCGTCGGTGGAGTGGCTAGGATCGTTCAAAAAGTGAGTACACATCTGGAACAAATAACGTTTTATGAGTTTCGATACGTCACGATATTGTAGGCTTAAGCAAATGTTAAAATGCATTTAAACTTGGTTCGCGTAAAAGTATGGGGCCGACGCCAGGTGGAAGAGAGTCGCATGCAAGATACAGCAGGCAGCCGTGCGTGCACGTGTAGTCAAAGTACGGAGGGACAGAGGATCGTGGCGCCGTATCTGCCTACGTGTGCTGCCTACAACGGATGTAGCGAGTGAAGTCATCTCGGTGAAGCAAGCCGCGTGTAGTATATACGTCTGAACTAAATGCCAGACTGGAAGTGAGTGGTACTAGGGGCCTTGCTAAACTAAATAAATACACTCGACAGCTGCCAGTTTTAAATTAAGCCTTAACCTTCCCGTCCACAGCGCTTCGTATGTCATATTCGTGGAGTTATTATTATATCCATTCATCAAAAGCGTACAGTTATATTACGTGTACACGATTCCTTTTTTTTTATACCGCTGTCACGTGGTCACTCTCGATCATGCACAGTTGAATCATGTCAGCATCCTATTCCTAGGTGATTATCGATTTTTGTATGCGGTGGTTTAAAAAGCAGTAAAGTAGATACGAGAGGTGTTCGAATTTGCAGAATATTGTCATGCAAGTTAAAATCATCCCTTATGGCTTGTATATACAGAGATATTCAATCCACGAAATATTTTCCCGCCATAGTTTATTAATACCTTGCGAGATATTATCATTTTACTGGACAATTTATGCTTTTTGGAAGCCATGAATATATCCGTGTGTATACTAATAAAACTGCTTTAATCAATTCCTATATCTATCACTCTCTCAACGAAACAGTTGTAGCGACAAGGCAGTTTATTTTTAATGTAACAACGTCCATGTTCCACATAACGTTAATTCTTCATACTCTTGTCTCGTGTATTTCTTGGTAAGAGAAGAAAAAGGTCAATAATATATGGTATCAAATATCTTGCCTCGCAGGTCAAAGAAATCAGAAATGAAACTACTGATGCGCTTTTTGTGAACGCCGGAGACTTCTTTCAAGGCACACCTTACTACACCCTTTTCAAGCAAAGGGTCATCAGTGAAATCATGTCAGTGATGGGTTACGACTTTGCAGTGAGTTCATATGAACCTTTTTATTATTCGCCCTGACCGCGTTATTTTCCCGACGTCGCCGACGTTCAATTCACCACACGAGTCCGCGGGACCGAGGCGCGAAATCATCCTCCCTCCCCCCTGGACACGCACGTGACAACATCCGTCCACGAACGCTGCAAAAACCCAATGACCGCAACAACTCTTTTTAGAGCAACCCTATAATCTCGCTTTCCGGCGAGCGCCTCTGGTGGCACCGCTAGAGTGCCTCGATGCGCGCGCCCCCAGGCAAACGAGCGCATCGAAACACTCTGGTCTGGGGGTGGAAAATCCCTATACCACCCATGTATTCGTTCTCGCATGCTGATACTAGCTGACACGCAGCAGCAGCGGCAACCTACTAAAAATAAATCACGAACAGAAATTTTTATGACGTAACTGGTGACATCCCGAAACAGAAACAAAAGACATAAATTGAGAGGAGGAGGGTTGCCGCGTGTGCCCTCCTTTCCCACTTCGCTTGCAAGCGGAATGCACTCGTACCTTCTTTCAGGTCCGCTGGCCACTTGGGCGATGTGGCCATTCCTAAAATATTGTTAACCTTCTTTTTTAATTTTGTTCATGTGTTCTGGAGAGGTGAAAGTTAAGTTGACTGATGTTTCTGTATAAAACGAGACTCAGTGGGCACAAACAAAATGAACTTTTTTATTACATGTTTGATATAAAAAACACATACACTTAGTGTGAAAGTGTAAACTATAAAACCTACTCTCACTTACAATTGACATATGGACATAATTAGAGAAAATTTAACGCAGAATATCCGAACCAATGCGAAAATTATCAACAATCGCGAGTAGGATACGTCGTATTTGACTCAATCACGTTTGTTATGACAGCGCACATAGCTTTCTTAGAGAACTTGGGTACCAAACGAGATTGAAGTTCACAAGCACGGAGAGGCTTGAAGTGATGAGTAGTTTTTCCAGAAAGAACATTGCTGGAAACAGTGTTTCGGCAAGTTTACTTGTCCTTGTCAGGGCAACAGCATAGCCATGACGAAGAAAAGTTTAATTGTCAAAAGGTTGTCTTAACCGACATTCTCTGTATTAATATTTTAAAGCATTTAGTTCATCACGTGTATTTGAGTGACAGTATTAGAAGTTAAGATTCACAATTTATCAAAGAACGTCTACAAGAATTTTATGAGCAGGAATTAAGCAGCCTATGGTTACTTGGCATCATTTGAACTACACGCCGAAAGTAATAGAAGCTAAAACTTCGTATCCCAGCCAACTCGAATTCAAGCCTTTCAATAAACGCATTTTCCTAACTGGAGCTTGGCTGCCATCTTCAGTAATTACACAAGCGACACCGCACTTCTGTCAATTCAGTCAGTCTTGCAGAGAATTGGGGCTCTATGCAGGATCGGCCAAGTTTCGCACGAGTTCGCGAAATTCGGCATCTTCCCGAGCTCTAGCTACACCCCCTTATGAACGAGCCAACAGTACGAAAAATTGGCATATCCCACGGACAGTGGGAACCGATGATACGCGAAGCGGGAATGAGAAATGTTGATATGTCACTTTAAAATAAGCACAACGTTACGAGATGGAGGTAAATGATTCCGTACATGACTTTCATGTCATGATTATCATGTTTGAAGGTGTCGTTTACCTTCGTCATCTATTCTCGTCTCGTGATACCAAATTTAGTATACATAGAACTAGCGAAATGGCCGCGAGCACGCTATGAGGGGGGTATGTTGTCATGTTCTTACATGACACGCGTGTCAGGATTATCATTTTTGCACCGGTAATAAAGTTCGTCATTCATTCACGTCACGTAACACCAACTTTGGTATATGTGAGCTAGCAAAATGGCCACGAGCGCATCATGAAGGGCCTATTATACTCCGATGTAGCGGTGACGCGCGTGCACGCTGGGCACAGCGACGCTACGTTAGCAAAACGCGAGCACTCTATAGTCTGACGCCAGGCGCGACCAGCGTCCGTCGGCGCGGCCCGACGGCAACTGCCGCAAAATGCGACATGCTGCATTTCGAACCGATGCGTTACCCAGACAACACTGCGTCTCCCTCTTTTCGTGACAGGGGAAGCCGGACGGGCTGAAGCGCGCACGCGTCAAAGCAACGCAGCGCGGCGTGCGCCTGCGAGTATATGGCAGGACCGGTGCCTGGCGTGGCAACGCCGGCGAGACGCGACGAAATGAACGCTGGAGAACACGCGCACCGCGTCACGTCGAAATGTATTGGTGCCTTGGCTGTGGCATGTAGTCATGTTCTCACATGACACGCATCTCATGATTATTATGTTTGCACCAATCACATACCTTCGACATCCATTGGCGTCACGTAATACCAAATTTGGCATACGTGAAGCTAGCGAAACGGCCGTGATCGCATCATCAGTGTGGCATGTATTCATGTTGTTACATGACACGGATGCCGTGAGTTTCGTGAGTTACATGACATGTATGCCATTGTTTCGCCACAATGATTTCGATGAGCTCCTGGAGCCTGTGAGCAGGAGTCATCGAGTCCGCCAGTAGGGTATCGAGAGTCGGTATTGCTTTAGTGATGGCTGTCTGGTAGAAGCCACGCTGTATTCGGAGTTGATCCATTGTCGAAGTCGAGGGCCAGACGACCGGGTGTGTTTCGGTACCAGAACGAAGCGTGAGAAACGGAGGGGACCCGGACCCGATCGTCGGGCTGCGCTGATGGTCAAGGGATCAACTGAGCGAGCCAGCGCCCGTGGCTTGTGCTCATGCCCGCCACCATTTCTTTCTCCATTATTTACAACAATGAGCTACGTATAGGGGCCTGTTTTCTATTTGAGATATCCCTATGCACTGAGTAAGAACAAACAGGTCATCGTCTAATCACCTGTCGATTCGGAATCCATACGGAAGTTCTGCCAAAATATTATTTTGCTCTGTCCATGTTTCTATATTTAATTTTACTGCCTGCATCGCCAACCTGTATAGCGCAGTTGTAATGATTAGTGGCCTATACGAGACAATCTTGACCTTTTTACAGCGAAAGCTGTTATGAGAGCACAAATAAGGTCTCGCGCAGCGCCGTAGTTGTCCACCGCCGCCGCCGCCGGTGTCAGTAACAACATCGCGCGAAATAGCAAAAAATTGCCCGCATCTTTCCTCGGGGGAACACTGGGGAGGATGCGGAGCATAAAATTGGTTAACGGGGTGTTAAAGTGCGACTTACTTGGGTCGATGGCTAAATTGGTTAGCGTGGTTGTGAAATGGGGTGTTAAATTGCGACTTACTTGGGTCGATGGCTAAGTTGGTTAACGTGGTTGTAGGAGGGGGTGTTAAATGAGTGAACACGTACACACGTATGCGAAAGGGCGGCGCTGGTCGAAGGGACGTCGATCATTGTGTTTGTGGATTCGTTGGAATTCATTTCACCGCGACCTTGGACGTCGACGCGCCGTACAAACCAACCGACGAGCGGCAACTGAGCGAGCGAGCACCGACCTTGAGTATATATACAGCGCGACGGCGCATGCACTGTCAGCTGTCGAATGTTCGAGAAGGGGGAGAAGCGCAACGGCGCATGCGCGCGCGTCAGCTGCCGATGTTGTCGAAGCGCGACGGCGCATGCGCGCGCGTCAGCTGCCGATGTTCTCGAAGCGTGACGGCGCATGCGCGCTACATTATACAGCTAGCGAATGTTCGTGAAGAGGAGAAGCGCACGCGGTGTGTAGAGGAGGAAGGGTGCACAGATGGTGGAGGAGTGAAGCGCGCGCGGTGTGTAGAGGAGGAAGGGATGCACAGATGGTGGAAGAAGGAGGAGGAAGCTTGCGGACGGCGCTGCACTACAAGCCTCGAGTATTAGATGCTCCGCATCTAAAAAAAACTACTCTTAAGTGACAACCACTGGCACGCGTATGCACGTGCCTACGCCTCAAAAGCGTCTAGTCGCGCCTGTGGAGGAAAAGGGCGCGCAACCACTGGCACGCGTCAACTGCGTTGACGCCCACGCGTCCAAGGCCGATGCACAATGTTGCTTGAACTTTTGGCTTAGAACTGTCCAAGTTCAGCACAGAACGGTACATTCCTAACTGGAGCGGGTTTATATGTTTTAGAGGATATGAGAACACGTTAAAAAAATTGATAGTGCTTCACCCACCGCAGTTTAGACTACTTTAAAAGTAATTGACATTTCAGTGCCCAAAGTAACTACAGCGGTATGCACCAGAAATCAACATCGGTGCGTGCGCCGCTCCCGTGAATGAACATTCGCGTCTAGCATACTGTACGTCTATCATAGGCGTGTGAAGGGTTCTCCTTAAGGAAGGGGGGCAAAAGTTTGTCGCAGTGCCCCCCCCCTTGTAAGGGCCGGTTTAGCGCCCCCTCTCTATTATGTTAATATATGGAGTTGCTATTGAGCTCCCCCCCCCTCCTCTCTTCGGTGAATGAGGCGGCGGCTGCCCTCCTGATCAGGTTTACAAACCACCGGGTTTCTATAGCTGCACTACCAAATTTATGAACAATATCTTGAATATGCTGGTACTTTCGGTATATTTACACATCATATTTTATAACACTCAACCCAATAATCACGCCTGAAACTTCATGATCTGACTGATTTATGTCAGTCATAAGACTACAATTGAGGCCAGAGTAGCAGGCTTTCGACTGATGTGGGTTCGATATATCCTCTAATGCAACAAAGCACACCTGGTTCATATTGATACAACAGATATTGGTCATAAGATAGGAACCGAATACTGCGTAGAATGCCTTCGGGCATTTCCCATAGTCGAAATGTGTTCTAATGCAACTAACTGTGCCTGACACTTCATGATGTGACAGATATCGGTCATAATATTGCAACTGAACCCTGTATGGAAGACTTCTGGACATTGTCTTTAGTCAAAGTATTCTCTAAAACGACAAACGACACCCAACTGTTCATGAAGTCACAGATATCAGCCATAATATTAAAACTGAATCCTTAATGAAAGACTTCTGGACGTTGTCTTTAGTCAAAGTATTCTCTAAAACGACAGACAACACCAAACCGTTCATCAAGTCACATATATCGGTCATAATATTGCAACTGAACCCTGTATGGAAGACTTCTGGACCTTGCTTTAGTCAAAGCATCCCCTAAAGTGACAAACCACACCCAGCTGTTCATGAAGTCACAGATATTGGTCATAATATTGGAACTGAACCCTGTATGGAAGACTTCTGGACATTGTCTTTAGTCAAAGTATTCTCTAAAACGACAGACGACACCCGACTGTTCATGAAGTCACAGATTTCGGTCATAATATTAGAACTGAAACCTTAATGCAAGACTTCTGGACGTTGTCTTTAGTCAAAGTATTCTCTAAAATGACACCCAACTGTTCATTAAGTCATAGATGTCAGTCATAATATTAGAACTGAATCCTTAATGGAAGACTTCTGGACGTTGTCTTCGGTCAAAGTATTCTCCAAAACGACAGACGACACCCAACTGTTCATGAAGTCACAGATATCGGTCATATTATTGGAACTGAACCCTGTATAGAAGGCTTTTGAACGTTGTCTGCAGCCGAAATGTTCTCCAATGCAACAACCCACACCCTACTCTTCATGATGGGACGGATTTAGGTCATGAAGCTGTAATTGTGGCCTGTGCGGAAGGCTTTTTAATGATAAGCGTATTGGAAATATCCTCTAATGTAAGAAACCGCATCTGGCTCTTAATGATACAACAGATACTGGCCATAAGAATGGAACCAAGCACTACGTAGAATGCCTCTGGGCATTTTTTGTAGTCAAAATATGCTCTAATGCAGCTAACTGTACTTGAAACTTTCATGATAAGACAGATATTGGTCATAGGACTGCAACTGAACCCTGTATGGAAGACTTCTTGACGTTGTCTTTAGTCAAAGTATTCTCTAAAACGACAAACTGCGCCTAACTCTTCTTGAAGTCACAGATATAGGTCATAATACTGGAACTGAACCCTTCATGGAAGGCAGCCAAAATGTTCTCCAATGCAATAAAATACACCCGACACATCATGATGCAACAGATATTAGTGATCAGATTGGAACCGAGCACAGCGTGGAACACTTTCGGATGGTATATTTATTTATTTTCAAATATGGCAGCCCAATGTGAGGCTACTGCAAAAGTGGCGTACATATATACAAAATGAAAGGATTTAAACAGTAATATCACATTGAGTGTGCCAAGGTAAACAAATATCACTACCCTTGAGTGCCCCCTGTAATAAATGAGAGAAATAGGACATTATTATAATACAAGTGCCTCCAAAAAGTCAGACACACTGGTATTAGGAATCAAACCAAGTAGATCAATCCAGTGTTTGATAACTTTATTTGAACGTGTTAGAGAGCTCTACAAATGACTTCTAAGTTGGGTGGTGATTGTGGATCAGTGCTGTGTTGAAGACTTCAGCACTTTGCTGGTAGTTTAAATATCCTTTAACATCTACAAAATGCATATGACACTTCTTGATGAGACAGACATTGGTTTTAAGATTACAGCCAAGCACTGTGGCTTTCACATGTCATCAATTGTCAAAATACCCTATAGTGCAATAAAGCATGCCAAAAATTTTTGATGGGACAGATACCGATCAAAGGATTGCACCAGAGCACCGTATAGAAGTTTTGGCAAGTTTTCCAACAGAACTAAACTAAATATGCTTAAGTGCATGCGTACATATAATCCAAGCTAATGGCCCCGCCGCGGTGGTCTAGTGGCTAAGGCACTCGGCTACTGACCCGCAGGGCGCGGGTTCGAATCCCGGCTGCGGCGGCTGCATTTCCGATGGAGGCGGAAATGTTGTAGGCCCGTGTGCTCAGATTTGGGTGCACGTTAAAGAACCCCAGGTGGTCGAAATTTCCGGAGCCCTCCACTACGGCGTCTCTCATAATCATAGAGTGGTTTTGGGACGTTAAACCCCACATATCAATCAATCAATCCAAGCTAATGCATATACTAAAAAACTGAACAGAAATGGACTCCTTGGAAACACATACTTTTAATGTTTGGAACCATCGAATATCTTCAGCTCATTACAGTCTGGAGGAACAGATAAATACATGCACAGCTCTGAAAGGTCTCATAAGTCACATGAGGTACTTTTTGCATTTCTTCTAGATAAAGTGCAGTACCATACTAGTGCACCTTCATTCATTCTGTGCATACATGTGGTGATCTTCTCTTCCAACAATCGTGTCATCGTGCGGGCCGATTTCAAATCAGGTGCTTCTCACAAGGTTTTCCGTTATCTGTCCAGCTGTAAACGGAACGCGCGTTATATTACAGTAATCTGTAAAACGATGGAGAAGCGCCAATGTATGCCTATAGCTATGAGTATCAGAATGAACTATAAATTAAAAATGTGTGTGTTAGAATGCCTCCAAACAACGTATGTGCTACTGAGCGTGGCAGAGAAGCAGAAGAAGCGAGAAGTGAAATAGCAGGCAATACCAGCAGCACTTAATCATGCAACTTTTTTTTTCGATCACCACAGCAATGCACGCTCGAGTTTCTGTCTTGTACGTGAATGGAAATGAGACCACTGACAGCTCAATGTGTCAGCGTCGCTG
Organism: Rhipicephalus annulatus; assembly: GCA_013436015.1. Taxonomy (NCBI): domain Eukaryota; kingdom Metazoa; phylum Arthropoda; class Arachnida; order Ixodida; family Ixodidae; genus Rhipicephalus; species Rhipicephalus annulatus. The sequence goes on along the minus strand of WOVY01002552.1, from coordinate 37,397 downwards.
GTACCCGACACGAAGTCACCTCACACTGCTACCAACCAGCGCACGCCTGTTATTAGCTTGGCAACACACGAAAACGATTAGCACCGAAGCCAACGAATGTTTCCGCGTCATACAATTCGCGAATACACTTATATAAGTACGTGCGTTTTCACATCACGGAAATGTGTTGGCTAGTGCGAGGTTCGCTTTCAGCGGTTATGAATACCGGTGTTGAAAACAAACACAGTGCAGATAAAAACTCCTCCGTATGAACTACGCGATGTTTCGGGCGTCGTATAGGGTGTCTATGTTGCGACGGAAACTACTGTAGAGTTTTTTCAGCCGATGTGCCTCGCATGTGCTGGTTCATACGAACTAGATGGTAGAGGCCTGCGCTAGATGCAGATGACACCGATCTGAATTGCCTCCGCGGTAGGCGAGGGCTCACGCTCAAACATTCGAACCTACGAAGCCTGTTTACACTCGTTTTTAGCACAGAAAGTCACAGATCAAAGCACAAGAACACCGACATGCTCCTTTCGCTCGGCCGACGATCGCACTCGGGACCGGCGCTAGCATAGCCGGCCGGCATTCACTGGATTTGTCGGCGTCGCTCGAACTCAGCACGAAACCGCGTCACGCTGGTAGCACTCGCAGTCGTTCGTCGTTTCGTTGTCGTTCTAGATTACGAAGCGGTCATTCAGGAACGTTTCGAGTAGTTTTCATGCGTGCTTTCAGCACTCGGCTGTGCCTTCGAAGCGGCGGCCATTAGGCACAGCATTCGGAGTCATCGCGGCCTCTGGTTGGTTGGCGCCGCTGTACGCGTGGTGACGTAGCGTACGTGAGGCGAAATATCAAGCCCGGCTTGATCCCTCGCGCCGGCTCGCGTATGCCCCTCCGACGTCGACGCCGAGAGGCGCATTTGACGCTTTTGACGCGTAGACGCGAGCGTACGCGTGCCAGTGGTTGGCACTTTAATGACACGGTGGTAGTCGAACCCGGGTCCACTGGGTGCCTGCTCAGCATTCTGCCACTGAGCCACACCGGTTTTTTGTTTCTTTATTGCACCGAGCCACACCGGTACTTGTTACTCGTTGGCAAACTTGCCTTAGGCAGGCTTGATATCGGGAAAGTCATCGAGTTATTATGACTTATAAAGCGTTTGAAAACAGCCAAAGAACAAGCAGTCGTCGCACAATACGAATAGCGTAACAAGTGGGTCGTTCATTGCTCATGAACTCTTTACAAAAGCTTGTTTTTGTTCATCTACTAACTGTGGCGCATACCCACTTCAGGCATAATTCCTCATTGTCGTCAGCCACTGCATGAATAATTGGCACAAAATTCCTCGCAATAGCTTAGTGGATACCACACTTCTAAAAAAAATGACAAAAATAGCATAGCAAATGCCGCTCTACTACCCTAAAATTTTTATTATTAATGTAGTAGTGCACATCAAGCAAGTGCGCTTGCAGCAGTTACCCAATGAGTGTTTCGAAAAGATGCTAGACGATATCTAATACATAGACCTTGTATAGTGTACTTTATTTATTTATTTATTTATTTATTTATTTATTTATTTATTTGGCTATCAATCCTTTATTCGAGCAGTGGAAATGAAACCAAAGCTCATGCAGATATATTAAATGAGCAAGAAACACGTCATTAGAACTTTTTAACCCTTTGTCTAACGTAGGGTCAATTGCAAGCAAAAATTGTCTCTGTTCCACGGGGAGAGAGAGACAAAGGAAAGGCAGCTGGGTAGGCCAACCAGAGTAAACCTCCAGTTTGCTGCGTTCTACTTCAAAGCGGTGTAAAAATGTGAGAGAAAAACAGGAGTCCGTAACAACACTAGACGACAAAACAGATAAAATAAATTACGGCTATAGCACCGTCTAAGTGCTATGCCTCAACATGCTAGACGCGAAACCTTAACACTTTACTTGCACGTTATGCGAGATAGGCAAGGCCTTCAGGACGTGCACATGACGGTAAACACCTTTTTTTCTGTAAAACGCGAGCAATAAAATATGCGTTCACTCCTTGGTAACCAAAGTGCGTAAATATCGCAGGTTCAAACTGACATCACCATTAATTAGCCAGAAAACGTTTGCCATGTAACTAGCAATGATGTGGAAGATAAAGGTTAGTGAATGCTTCCTCTCTGGAGTTCTAGAGTTGAAGCAAAGAAAAAGAATGGCCAAGAAACTTATTCGCTCTTCATTTCAGTGCCTTGGAAATCATGAATTTGATGACGGCCCCAGTAATCTGGCACCATTTCTTGAAAAAATGAATAGCTCGAATGTAACGATTGTTGGAACAAACACAGATTTCTCCAAAGATCCATCACTCAAGAATTATAACCTCGTAAAGTCGGCAGTAAAGCATATTCATGGCCAGAAGATTGGATTTCTCGGTGCTGTAATTCCTACTACGAAGTACGGCTCAAGTCCAGGTTGGTAACATGTAGACTTTGTAAATACATTCAACAAGTGTGTGTGCAACGTGGTATTTTCTAGGTGGTTTTCTACCAGCTCGTTTTGGAAAAATTCGGGAGTAGGTGACGGCTACGTTGGTTGTGAGTGAAAAACCACAATCATGGGCTTGACCAAAAAATCAAGAAATATGCAAACAAAATAAAAAATAAAAAAATCTGCACCGGATCGTTGGCCTGGTAAGCAAGTGTTCTACCCCAGAGCGACGTCTGCTCAGAAGCACAGTGAAAATAAATTCCTCTGCTTGAAAATACAGTGCAAGTAACTTTCGTGCTTTACAAATACGCGCGTTCCGTATACTTGCTTCAAAATGCAACATGTAATATCGCAGTAATAATGCCTGGTACAAGTGTACATTGCAACCAGGAGTCGTAAGATGCAACTATAATGTATTCGTGGTTTAAACTGGAGAACTTACTACGAAAGGCAAACACGTTATTGCGCCTTTTTCTATTAACGCAAAATGTAGCGCAAACATACTGAAGTGCCCTATTTGGTCAAGGTGCTCAGTGCATCTCCCGAAGAGTGCCCGCGCATAAAGAAGGAGTTCGCTATTCTTAGGCAAATGGGGCAGAGCCAGCTCTGCCCACATAGAGGCCACTGAAAAAGTCCGGCGAGGACGACGACGTCACCGTCAAAGGTCTTCGCGAAGAACACAGTCAACTATAAGAAGTAAGTCAACGCATCTGGGAACGGCGGCCGCTGCAGTGTACACGGCAGCGAACGCACACAATGGAAGCGAGAAAACGAGTAGATCTCTTTCTGCTGAAGAGTGGCCGCCACTTACGCGCATGCGACTTGAGGAAGAAACACATCAGAAGCCACCTTAATCAGAGAAAGCTGCGATAACAGAGAAGCAGCTGAACTTGGATATGCAAGTGATTGCTCTTCTACGACCCTTAATTGATGCCATTCGCATGGTGTTAAACAACATGCACACAACTTAGAAGTGTGGAAGTTCGGGCTAGTTGGAACGTCCAAGTTGGAAGTTAGCGCTCGGGTCCTTCTTGTCTCTTTGTCGTTGTTCTGTTCTCGCACTATAACTATCGTCATGCACACAACGTCAGCCAGAAGTGCACTTCAAGTACTGCACAGTCCGAGTCCAGTACTGACAGCTCTTGAGTAGATAATGGCTCACCAGCCACAGTCTTTCAGGAAAGAGGTCAGAAGAGCAACAATTTTTAGTGGAATGCACAGGGACTGATATCACGCACTGCAGATTTCAGTCGGTTCGTTTTCACCATAATGTTTCCCAACATCGTCATCTGTGAGCCAAATTTATTGAGCGCTATCAGACTCTCCGGATACGAATCATTTATGTCGGCTTCTTTCAGTGGAAACGGCAAGGTCCTACTGTTTATTCCCCCTGACCTGACTTACATTCTTCAGTCTGTACCATCTGAGAATGATGACCAATATGTATGCTTAACAGCGAAGAAAAGGGGTCTTACTGTCACTGTTGTTGATGCTTACCTGTCGCCATCAAATAGATTTGACCACAGAAGACTAAGATACATCCTATCATCCACGTCTGGCTTATGGGTCATCATCGGAAACTTTAACGCCCACCATACGCTATGGGGGAGCCCGAAGATCAGCGCAAAGGACAGAAGTCTAATAACGTTTGCTACAGACAACGAGCTGTGCTTGTTAAATGATTGCAGTCCCACACTTTTACGCGGCCCCAAATACAGCAGCTGCCTTGACTTGGCTTTTGTCTCTCGAAATCTCGTCAGGTGTGTCGGATGGTTTGCGGACATAAAAACACATGGGAGCAACCACACTCTCACATATGTCAAGATCAGAGTATTATCACCTTGCAAGGTACGCGAAACTATCCAAAGAGTGGACTGGATCAAGTTTGAATCTCTCATGAAAAAACGCTGTCGAGAGAACACCTCACTTGACTTAGAAAAGGTTATCAAATCCACAGTGCAAGACATGGTGTGCACCCTCACATGCTCTTCGCTAGTAACGGAATTTGATCTAGAATCAGAACGACTTCGCGCTCTCCGACGGCGTTCAGAACGAAGGTACCGAATCACGAAAGGAATCGACGATTTACGAATCACTAGATGTCTTCAGAAGAAGATACAATGCCTCATAGTCACTACGTTAGGCTACCTGCTGCGCGTCGTTAGATCCCCGCAAGCCTTTATCACACTTGTGGACTACACTAAGGGGACTCCGGATAGTTCCCATTCAGCGATTTCCATTCAAGGCTCTAGCTCTCTCTCAACAGAGATCGGAAGTCGACGTGGCAGAAGAGTTCTGCGCCAAATTATCTGGTTAGCTCGCAGATTCCAACATCTTCATGCACTCACGTGGTGGCACGACATCACGCCATCACCACATACACGAACATTTTTCTATTCATGAGAGAAGCTTAAAGCAGCACTGGCTCTGTGTAGACGGACATCAGCACCCGGGCCTGATGAAATATTCTACAGAGCACTGTTTCACCTTGGTTAGTGTGTGAGAAGTGCCCTCCTCGAGATATACAATGATTCGTGGCCAGAGGGCACCCTCCCAGTTAACTGTAAGACCAGTCGTTTGGTTCCTTTACTAAAGCTTGGCAAGTCACCATTAGTGCTCACATCGTACCGCCTGATTTCACTGGCTAGTTGCTTGGACAAAGTGATGGAGAGGATAGTACTATGATGGCTATAATGGTGCCGGGAGCATCACAACGTCTACCCAGACGCTATGACGGAGTTTCGCCGTGGCCGATCATGAATTAAGAGCGTCGTAAACCTGGTCAGCTACGTGCAACACGAAAATGGCCGTAAGCGTCTCTGCGCTTCTTTATTTTTTTATGTTAAAGGGGCGTATGATAACGCCACCAATGAATCTATCTTCGCCGCTCTCAAAGATGTATGAGTGGGTGGTCAGATGTCTCAGTGGCTACGCAGCTATCTCTCTGAGGGATCATTTTTCGTAAGAACCGAGCACGGTGACACTTCGCTGCATTACAGTCACCGTGGTGTTCCCCATGGTGACGTATTTAGCCATGTAATATTCAACCTGACGCTATTCGCTCTCCATGAGCATCTGCCAAGCACTGTCAGATTGTGAACGTACGCGGACAACATCTGCGTTTGGACGTCTTCAGTAGCTCGTCTACAGCTGCTAGCGCGAATTCAAAGAGCTGCCACTTAATTTGCTATTTACCTCCGTAAACGAGGTCTAGAAATTTCCTCTGAGAAATGTACGCTTGTGGCATTTACGCGCAAACTAATAAAGAACTTCAGCGTTCTGATAAACGGTGAAAAGATACCTTACCTCCGATCGTACAAGTTCTGAGGTGTTATAATTGACAGAGACCTCTCATGGAGCCCCCACGTATCATACATGAAAAAGCGGTTGACAGGCTTCTGTAATTTGTTCAAGTTCTTCGCTGGAAAGAACTGGGGAATGTCCACAGCCGCTATGTTGTGACTAGATGGGGTTCTTTTCCTTGCATTCCTTCGGTACAGCCTTTCTGCGTTAACCATTGCAAACAGAACTAATTTACGAATGCTTCAAAGTATCCAGGCTCAAGCACTGTGAATTTGTCTAGGCTTGCCTCAAAGTGCATCAACAGTGGTAACTATCAACATCAGAAGGGCCCACCTCATCAAGACCCACATTGGTGTCGAAGTGCTGAGCACACATATACGACACCTTGCTCACACTCCTCGACATCACCTAGCCTCTCCACCAGCAGACCGACCACGCACATCTTATAACAAAACAGTGACCACACATGGGGAGTCAATCCCAACTTCATTCCCTCCTGCTGCTAGACCTGTGACTCCTCCACAGTGCCTGCCCCGCCGCGGTGGTCTAGTGGCTAAGGTACTGTGCTGCTGACCCGCAGGTCGCGGGATCGAATACCGGCTGTGGCGGCTGCGTTTTCGATTGAGGCGAAAATTCTGTACGTCCATGTGCTCAGATTTGGTTGCACGTTAAATAACTCCATGTGGTCTAAATTTCCGGAGCCCACCACTATACGGCATCTCTCATGAACATATGGTGGTTTTGGAACGTTGAACCCCACATGTCAATCCTCGACGGTGCCTCGCTCAACCAAGTGTAATATTACCAAACCTGGTGTTCAGAAAAAAGCCGATTTGTCGTCACCGGTTCTTAAGCAGCTCACACTACTTATCTTGTATGAAAAATAACAAGACTCCATGCATATATATACACTGACGGATCGGTTCGGCCGAACAGCTCAACCGGAGCAGTCATGATACCAAGGATGGTCACGACGAATAAATTCAAGACATTCCACGCAATAACATCAACGGCAGCAGAATCGGCAGCCCTTTGTACCACGTTACAGTTTGTCATTGATCAACCTACACGCAAGTTGACTATTTTCTGCGACTCGAAGGCGGCACTGCACTCTATACTATCAGCCTTACGGCCTGGGCCACACGAGCAGCTGGTACTAGAGATATCAAAGCTTATATACACCACCTAAGTGAGAAAGGGCACCAAATTACATTTCAGTGGTTACGCAGTCGCTGCGGAATCATCGGCAATGAGCGGGCCGATGAAGCGGCCCGCTCAGCCAATGCAGAAGACTATGAGCGGCTGCTACCATTTTCTAGGGCATGTGCTGCACGGAAGCTCCACTGGCTTGCTCGCCAACAAACTATGTCACAGTGGAATCAGGCGCACTTCGAGCAAGCCCGACTGTACTCCCTCGACCCTACGTTAAGTCTTCAAGTCCCATCGAGGCTTCGCCGAGCAGACGAGATCCTTTTACGTAGGCGATGGTTGGGCGTTGCGTTTACCAACGCCTACGCTTTCCGCTCGGGATGGCCGACACCGCAGCCTGTAACCGCTGTGGCAACGAAGAGACCATCTGGAATCTTTTGTCATAGAGTATAGTGGACAGCAACTATGTCTTCGCAAGGAACTCAGCAAATTAGATAATCAACCTCTGTCAGAGAAAATATTTTACAGTATCGACAAGACGCAACGTCACAGAAGCAGGCCCTGCAAGCACTACTTTCGCCCCTTAAAGCGGCACCCGTTCGTCAGTCGTAGTAGTGCGTAACGTGTCTTACGCTTTGATCTGCAAGGTGGTGCCGGTGGGAGATTTCTCCTGTGCGTTGTTGAACAATAAAAAAATTCGCAGCGTGCGCGTTAACTAAAAGCCGAATTCTCCTGTCTCTCATTCCCCCTTAGCAGCCATTGGAATGTACATTGAGCACTATCTGGCAAGAAAGGGTTGCTAGGTTATACACGGTAATGAGGGCTGCAGCGCGAGCACGAATGTGCTAGAAGAAACAGACGAAAGTCGAGGCACGGAAAGCAAAGAGGACAACACGAGCGCAATACACGCTGGGCGTAACCTTCTTGGTTTTAGAAAGGTTTAGCGAGCATTGTGCCGCAGTGCCATGAACACAGTGAACTAGTATATACCATGAACTCAAGGTGGTGAAAGGTGGGAAGTAGACACGAAGCGCAAGCCGTAAGAAATAAAGCCCCTAGTAAGAAAGTGTGCGTGTGCCACCTCTCGTTTAGTCCTTGGAATGCCCGCTGGATGGCGGTGCTTCTATATGCGGAATATATGATGAAAAGATGCGAGATGGTGGTACGTGGAGTGTTGACTAGATGGACGAACGGACACACAGACAGATGCATGGACGGACGGACGGATGGCTTCACGCACGGATAGACACATGAATGGACGCAGGGGCGGATGCATGGACTAACGCAGGGACGGACGCACGGATGGACGTGCGGACGCATGAACACACGCACGCACGGATGGGCGGATGGACGCACGGGCGGTCCCACAGACGGACGCATGGACGGACGGAAGCAAGAACGAATGGATGGACGGATGCTTCGCCCCACTCTCCATCATTCACCCCGTGGATATGCTGCCATTTTTTTTTGTGATTGACCGGTCTTTCTGAACGATTGTAGCCAGAATGCCCTTCATGTGTGTATTTCTTGGTTTTCTCCTGAGTACACGTGCGTTTTGTTTTTCCTCTTTCTCTTCGCACCCTCTTTCTTAAACCTATTTCCCATCCCCCAGTGCTGGGTAGCAAACCGAATGCCAATACCTGGTCAATCTCCCGGCCTTCCTTTCTCTCTCTCCCTTCATTAAGGCCACATTGTTTGTGCATAGCAGGTTCGAAAAGATTTCACACATACAATTGCCCGTGCTTCAAAGCATGCTACCCATACAGAGAATGCAGCCGTATGCGAAAACTTGACTGGCACAAGCCATTTTGAACTTAGTACGCACTATAGGAGCAGGATATTGCTATCACGTTCAACTCATAAAAGCGAAGCTTAAAGATCCCCCAATTCTTATAATACGTGATGAACGGTGTTAGTAAGAAATGAATCAATTTACTGAGAAAAAAAGAACTCCACAGTCGACGTTCGCAACCAACATAGAATCATTTATATTGACCGCTTTGTAATCACCTCTCATTATGTCATCACGGAAATAAAGTGAAGCAAGTAAAAATTGAGCATTTGACCGCATACTTTCTCAAGGTACTATCCTACACACGGAAGGGAACCAGGGCAGTAAAAGAGAGAGAAATGAAATTAGTCAAGTTTATTAGAAGGCACAGCAAAATCCTTCATGTGTTGCAAGAAAGTTTGTAAATTTTCAAGCTGATAAGCTAACAGCTCAGGCTTGAATTGAACGTAGCCTGCGACGTGAACCTGTCAAAGCGAAACACGCCCACCGTAGTGCTATGTCTGCAATTTGTAAGTTGCATAAGCTGTTGGCATCGCACCAGCTTTTAGAACTGCGCACTATAGCTTCTGTAGATAATTTCGGAGGCCACAACATGCAGTACTTGACGAGGACGACATGTGCAACATAATGAGAACTTTTTTTGTCTGCTGCCGCAATGTAGTTCGAGCGAGGGCAAAGCCGCTCGCGTTGGCTTCGGAGAGACACGGATCGGCGCAGTTTGACCACGCACTAGGACACCACACCACTCTTCGGCCTAACGTTCGCAAGGCGCAACAAAAGGTGAGCGCCCACCATGGGCGCGAAGCGCCGTTGGCGAATTCCGACGAGCCCCGAACAATGGGAGTCGACGGACGGAAAGATAATGCGTGCTCACCGTCAGCTGTCCCGGAGAAATCTGACCAACTCCCCGACGCGCGCGCGCGAAATGTCCCGAGAGACTTTGCGCATAGCGCCACAGTAGACATTCGCTACCGGGTGAGAGGGGTCAAACTTCACTCCCCGCTCCACCCAACGCGGCTGGCAGTGGAGGAGGGGAGTCATGTCGGGACATGAGAACGGCAAAAATAGGCAGCAAAGCCCGCGCAAAGACAGCGGGCTAGCCTCGATTCCCACGTCTCTTTAAAGCTGTGGATCACCTTCAGTACGATTCAGTTTTCTCGGTTATATGACACGAAAAGTCACTCACCTCCGGAAGAACAAGGTGAATAATCTTCCTTTTTCTCCTGATTCAGCCTTCAGAAAGAATAGGAGCTGCACCTCATAATTACAGTTATGAAAGTCATAAACGCAGAATGTGGACATCCATTAATTTTTAAAATTTTATCATTGAGGCGCAATATTATTGGTGCGAGTGCTTATTATTGCTGTGTGTGTGTGTGTGTGTGTGTGTGTGTGTGTGTGTGTGTGTGTGTGTGGTGTGTGTGTGTGTGTGTGTGTGTGTGTGTGTGTGTGTGTGTGTGTGTGTGGTGTGTGTGTGTGTGTGTGTGTGTGTGTGTATTTCTCAGGGCGAGCGAAATAACGGTAAACTGCAAAGTTCGGTTCCGGTCGCCATATAGATGTTTGGCCATTATGTTAACTGTCTGTCAGCTTCAATAAAATCTGCACATTTATCTCTTTTTTCAGGACCATATGTGGAATTTTTCGATGAAAAAGAAGCATTTCGAAATGAAACTAAGAAACTAAAAGAACAAAATGTTAGTATAATCATCGCTATTACTCACAGCGGTTTCGACCGCGAAAAAGACATCGTAAACAACGTCTCAGAAATTGACATACTGGTCGGCGGACACACAAATACGTTTCTTTACACAGGTAAGAAAATAAAAACACCTAGATCAATGTTCTTACGCAGATTTTTATAACTGTACTTTAATTCACATTATACATATTCAGTTCAGCGGTATCAATTGTGCCCTCTCCCCGGTTTTGTTGTAGGATGCACATTTGTAAATCCCCAACTGAGTCCAATTGTTTCCCTATAGTAATCACGTAATTGTACATAAAATGTTGTCTTTTGGTTTCACTGTGAAGAATCGCCTTGCATCACAAAGTACCTCACTGTAGGTTTTCTGTGGTACGAACTGCCTATGCGACATTTTCGCGTCTTGAACTCAAACATTACAGAGGACAGACAGACAGAATAAGACCTTCATTGACAAGTGTGTTAGGAGCCCACTGCAGAGCAGGGGCTCTATAATGTTAGATCATTCTGTCATGATTCGTCATGTCAAGAAGGTGCACCTCGTTCTTTAATGACGTTCAGAATGAGGCACTGTCCAGCTGTCCCAAAAAAGAATGCGCTGTTTAGTGCGCACACATCATTTTAACGCCGCCAGTTTTCGCTATATGTGGCATAGCATAACAAGCAGGTGATCTTATGGCACAACGAAAAATTTTCAAGTGTAGCAAAGAAGCGATGGGCAATGGTTTGACGTATTGAAAATAGTTTACTCTCTTACTTTTTACGCAGTCCAACATAGTTGATGATTGTGCGATGGATAATTTTCGCGCAATTCGTTGTATCGCGTTACGAGCAGGTACTGTCTGAATGGACAAAAACATTTCCACCAATACAAGAAGCTAACGTCTTATACGGAAAGAAACTATACGGGTTAGTTTAACGTTACATTCGCCCACACGTTACCAAAGAAAATTTGTGCTAACGCAATTTCTATTGGTGTGTTTGCCTGAAGGGGCCGGAGCGGAGGAGTAAAGGGTCACTTCCCCTCTTTTTGCGTATGTTCTGTAATAACAAATAAGTACCGCCTTCATGATCGAACGTCCAGCAACGTGGTTATATCAAGGTACTGAAACACTCCCAGTCTCTAGTAAACCTCTTGTGCACTGTAATACCTGGGAGTCCACACCGAACTTCATTGCCTCTGCAAAGGCAATCTGTGTCAAAACCAGCCAGCGAGCCCGCCTGACGCCATCAACTCAGTGACGTTATCAAGCGGCGGTGCTGGTCTGTCTTACGCAACGCACGGCGAGAGCCCTCTGCCCACGGGCCCGATAGCTGCCCGATGAAGCGATCGGCGCCATCCAGTCTGGCAAGTGTTACGCAATGCGTGGCAAGATCACTCGTCCTTTGGTGCAACCCAGCTTCAGATTTGAGGATCATGACGCTTTGAGGTCCCCGTTGGAGGATTCTGACGCGACCCGGCGGCCGTTCTGATTGGTCGTTGATGACGTAAAGGATCACCTGGGGCCTATAAAGAACCACGCGGTGCTTCGCCAAGCAGCCGACCTATGCGTTAGACAGAAGAGGATCTATGCGTCAGAGAGAAGACATCTTGGCTCTTCGAGTGCCCCAGTGCCGAATATGTAACGCCTCTACTTCTATGCTGTACATATACCTTTCTTTAACTCACCGTCGTCTTGTCCGCTCGTCTACCAGCTCTGCGCAGAAGCAGTCGTGAGCTGAGAAACACACGCTATCAAACAGCCAGTGACCTTGACAGCGGCGAGTTTTGGAGCAGTGGTGCCTTCGGCACCATGTTGGCGTCGCGCCTCGTAACAGTGGATGGCAGCGGGCGGATTGGCCGGCGTCAGTGACATCGATGCGATGAGTGCCTGATGTTTTGCCCTTAGTTCACCAGACTACTCTAGCACAGGTTACAGTAGTTTATAGAAGGGCTGTGTGAAGCATTGGAGTGAGCTTTGATCGTTTCACGCCAAGTCGGAGCGCTTTGAAACCAAAGTTAATGCGGAGGGTGTAAACACGGCAGTGTTAAACATTGCTTGCGCGTCTTACTAGTTGACTTATAGCGGGTGCAGAAAGTAGATTCTTAATGGGGACAATCAGCAAGAGGCAAATGTGTGAACTGTGGAGAACCTTAAGGTGAACGAACTCATCGAAATTTTTGAGAAACTTGGCCTTACTTTGGGCCGTGTGAAACGAAAGCAAGCGATCCTTGAGATCATGAAGGATGAAGGAGTGACGATTGAGGAAGTCAATGAGGCTTGGGGGGATATTAAAGCACACCGCTAGGAGGATGAAAGGCCTCACAAACGCGAAGAAGCTGAAAGGCGAGAACACCGTGAGGAGGCCGAAAGACAGGAGCGCCTCGAGTTGAATAGAATCGGAAATGTTACAGTTTTCACAGACGCCTAGCGTAGCTTCTGCGACCGTTCAGGTCAGCGGTCAGAGAATTTGGGACCAACTGCCACCGTTCGTAGTAGGCGAGAACATGGCGAAGTATCTCCTTAAGTTCGACTGTGAGCGAAATGCCTTGGAGCGGTCTCTTTTGGCGCAAAACTTGTTAGCTCTTCTTCCGGCGAAGTGTCCGACGTGATAACTTGCTTGTCGAGGGAAGCGTCTGAGAGTTAAGACGAGGTTGAGGAAGTGCTCTTGAGACGTTATAAGTTTTCACCCGAGGCTTTCGGGCAAAGGTTCCGGTATGCAAAAAAGGTCAATGAGTCACACATTGACTTCGCGTTTCGTCTTAAAGCCGATTTTATTGAATGGCTCAATGACGAAAGTGTTTATAAAGTGGTAGAATGTGGTAGAATGCATCGTATTGGAGCAATTCTACCGCTGCATCGAGGATGATGTCAAGCCTTGGCTGCAGGACAAACTTGGCGAATTGCAGCTTAACAAGATAGCAGAGTTATCTGAAGAGTATTATACTTGCCGAAAGTTGCATAGCAGGGCAGTGCGCGTAGATAAGGATGAAAGGAAAGGGAGCTTTTCAAATAAACCTGATCAACGGAAACCCACTCCACACTGTAATTTCAGGAAGGACCCGTCTCTTACGAACGACACTGTAGGGGAAGGGCAAACGGAAGCGGAGAAATCGAGTGAGGTTTCTAAACAACGCACTGATACCACACGGGCGTTTAAATCACGGAAATTGCTAATCTGCTACAACTGCAAAAAGGAAGGGCACATTACGGTAAACTGTAAACAAAAGTTTGCTTTCGCAACAATGCGAGAATCGGAAAAGAACATGCGGTTGTTACAGCCGTATTTCTAGGAAATTAGTGCCAATGGGAAAACGTGTCGAGCACTTCAAGACTCAGCGGCAACCATGGACGTTGTCCCATCCTTCTTTGGTGTCTCCGGACGACTTTACAGGGGAATGCGCGTGGATCAGACAAGTCGCCGAGGAGCAGAGTGCTCGCTTACCAATCGCCACGGTTGTCATTGAAGGCCCGTTCGGTAAGCTTTGCACCAAAGCGGCTGTGTGTGCCGCGCTTCCCGATCGTTTTCCTAATCTTTTTTCTCAATAACTCTGAGCAGCTTCTCAAAGACCAGGGTAAATTGTTCTTCTCCGACTTAGCGTACATGGTTCTCACGTGATCGCAAGCGCAGAAGCTTTCGCAGGAACTTGGTCTCGTTCAGTGTAGTGAAACACCACCTGTTAAAGAGACTAATCTGCGTGACCAGGGCGGCGAGGCGATGGTGCCTCGGACAGGAAATTCTCCGGATGAGTCACTCGAGCCACCCGTCGCGGGAGCTGTATCTGTCGGGCGGCCTAGGAGACGACATGACGCCATGGGAGCGAGAGGGGTGCAACGCTCTCGCCTATAGCGGAAACTTGGAGTGAGCTGTCGAGGGTTGATCGAGAAACGCTCACTCGAGCTCAGCGTGAGCACCTCTCGATTAAAGCGCTAATGAAAAGCGTGAAATTGGGAACCAAGAAAAATAATGTTTCTTTTTACGAGAAATCAGGACTCCTATATTGTAGTTACACAGATGTGCAACGTCGCAAGTATGAGCAGCTCTTGGTACCGCATAAGTATCGTCGCCTAAAAGTGGCTGGTTACTGTGGTGGAGCATGATACTCCAACAGCCAAACTTTGACGTTCACTACAAAAAAGGAAAGCGAAACGCTAATGCAGACGCATTGAGCCGTGCGTTTTAGCTAGTACCTTCTCCACCTTTCGGTCTCTCGCTGACGAGTCGGGGCAAAATTTTGTCCTCATCACGGCCTTAGCTGAGCGCTCTCGTCCAGAGTGATCTCAAGGGGCCAACTTTATGTTATAATCTATTTCATTACGTTGTTGTACGTGCAAAAATTTGAGTTCTCATTTTAAGAATCTTGTGTCCCACATGTGCCTCTTGATATAGAGGTAACAAAATTCCGATAGACACGTAGCTAGGTACATTTTGTACCATACTTTGTCTGGTATTCTTTCGGGTAACCGAAGGTACTGGCTTGTGTCGTGGGTTGTCTGTTGTCAAACCGTTCTTGACAAGTTGCAGAACCATCGACAAGTGATGAGACCAAAAATCGTCAGAAGAGACGAGCGAAGCTAGTCGACAAGTTTTGGCGACAAGCCAGTGGAGCTGAGATCCGTCCTCAAGAATGAGATGTGTTCACAGAACTGAGCCTGGCTACATCTTCGGCTGTCCCTGGAGATGAACCTGGAGGGACCTCGCGAATTAGCGCACCCGACACCCAAGCCTCATGGAAGTAGCTCATCTTTCCGGCGCATTGTCTGGCACGGGGGCGCTGTTACGCCTGGGAGTCCACACAGAAGGTCATTGCCTCTGCAAAGACAATCTGTGTCAAAACCAGTGAGCGGGCCCGCCTGCCGTCATCAACTCAACGACGTCATCAAGCGGCGGCGCTGGTCAGTCTTACGCAACGCGCGGCGAGGTCCTTCCACCCACGAGCCCGATAGCAGCCTGAAGAAGCAATCGGCGCCATCCAGTCTGGTGAGTCTTACGCAACGCATGACAACATCACTCGTCCTTGGGTGCAACCCAGCGCAGCGGCTCCGAATTTGAAGATCACGACCAAATTCAGTGGCGGGTCCCCATTGGAGGATTTTTACGCGACCCGGCGGCAGTTTCTATTGGTCGTTGATAACGTAATGATCACCTCGGGCCTATAAAGAACTACACGGTGCTTCGCCAAGCAGCCGACCTATGCGTCAGACAGAAGCTGATCTATGCGTCAGAGAGAAAACATCTCAGCTCTTCGAATCCCTAAGCTGTCGGCACCAGTGCCGAATATGTAATGCCTCTATTTCTATGCTGTACATAAACCTTGCCTTAACTCACCGTCGTCTTGTCCGCTCGTCTATCAGCTCTGTGCTCTAGCAGTCGCGAGCTGAGAAACACGCGCTACCAAACAGCCACTGACTTTGGCAGTGGCGAGTTTCGTAGCCGTGGCGCCTTTCGTAACCTCGTCGGCAGTGCGCTTCGTAACAGCACTTACCGGGGTGAAAGGAAGGGGGAGGGAACCTCACCGCCTTTTTTGTGCGGCCGGCATGTGACGCACCTTTGCTTGGCTTAGCCCAATAGAGTCTTCTGTGGTGTCCGGCCGAGCACCGCAGTTGATCGTCAAGCCGATGGTCATCTGTATGGTGGCTGGGTTGGATATAGCTATCGGCATGCCATTTCGACTAAGAGTTAAAGCATTCCGTGGCACAACGGTCAGCATCATCAAATTCTTTTCCCTTACATGAACTCTTACGACAAGATCAGCAAGCTCAGGGGATGTCCTTTTTTATTGAAGTTTTTTTAAGCACGCTGCATCCACATGGGGATACGCTTCATTCCTGTATTTTGGTGAACTGCAGCGAAAGCAGCGTTTACATCTGGGATTCAGCTTGCACCTTGCAGATCGCCGACTGCAACGTCACTGCCGCGTGCTTCAGCAGAGCTTTTTTTGCCGCTTCTATGGCCAGAGCCAGCTTCACCACTTTCCAATACGTTAGCTTGTTATCTACAATAAAACCACTCGTTGTAAGTCTTCTCGTAGAAAACCACTCAAGAAGCGGTCCCGCAGGGACTCTTCAAGCGCGCCCCCAAACTCACACGTTTGCGACAGTTTACAAAGCTTGGCGACACAATCAGGTAAGGATTCACCTTCCTTTTGACACCTCCGGTGAAACTTGGCCTGCTCTCCAATAACGAACGGCTTCGGTGACAGCCGGTCACTCAAAACATCCTTGAAGACTTCGAAACTCTTCGTGTAAGGCAGTTCTGGAGCTGTTAATGTCTTCAGCAGCCCACACGTTTTGGGATAGATGATGCTCAGAAACACGTGAACTTCGTCGTTGACGGGAACATGGTTGACTATCAGGAACGACGTAAGCCACTCTTCGTACGAAACCCAGTCGCTGGTGGACTCGTCCAAAGATTCCAGCTGGTTCAGTCTCCCGGCGATGTGCGTCCCCGCTGCCTGGGCTTCAGTCATGACGAAAGTCACCTGTTTTGCGCACTGCAAAAAGACGGTCTTCACTGAGCAAATTACAGAAGCACTTGCCTTCCTAATTGAAGAACGACGGCTTCAAGTCCTACCCTCATCGTCAGCTGTTGTGGGACGCTTGGGTTCATGCAGAAAGAAAGAAGTTTCCGAGGAGCGAGCGAAGTTTATTCCCACATGTTCATAACTGTGTAACCCGGTCACAATAGGCCACAGACAGAATGCGACATCTTACTGTTTATCTGTTTCACATACTTGCGAAACAGATATCTGTTTCGCATACTTGCACAGAATCGCCTTGATCTAGTGCGGCGCTTGGCCGGACACCACATCTTCCTTTCCCTTTCAGCTCATGCCCGACAAGATGAAAGTAACTAGATAGCTTTAACCTGCAAAGATACTGCCCAACTCGGATCCAAACTTAATTTATCTGTGGAATTTAACGTCCCAAACCACCATATGATTATGAGATACGCCGTAATTGAAGGCTCCGGAAATTTCGACCCCTCGCGTTCTTTAAAGGGGTTTTACCACACTTTTTCAGCATGGTCAGGAAACACTTCCGATCAGTAGTAGAGGCCCGACAACACGCGAGCCAAATATTATAGCGCAGCACGTGGCCTGGATTTCACAATAAACTATCAGTGACCTAAAAATTGCTTTCTCCTCTCTTGACAAATGAGAGAAGACGCTCAAAAATCACTCGCAGAAAGCCCATGTATCATACATTGGCTGATTTGAACATGGCGTGCTTGGTCGTTACAAAGATCGTCGCGGGAGGCTATGGCTTGTCCATCCGTGTGCGCGCAATCACAGTGAAAAAGCCGTGCATTCGAAGAAGAAAACATTGGCAGATCCCACGCACTGTGGTAATCGTTGATATGCGAAGCACGAGTGAGAAATGTTGATATATCACTTTAAAATTAGCACAATATTACGAGGTGGAGGTAAATGGTGGCGTACATGACTTCCGTGTCATGAATATCATGTTTAGATGTGTCGTTTACGTTAGTCATCTATTCACGTCACGTGACACCAAAGTTAGTATATGTGGAGCTAGCGAAATGGCTACGAGCACGCCATGAGCGTGGTATGTTGTCATGTTCTTACATGGACACGCCTGTCAGGATTATCATGTTTGCACCAGTCATATATTTCGTCATCCACTGACGTCACGTACAACCAATTTTGGTATATGTGGAGCTAGCAAAACGGCCGCAAGCGCATGATGAAGGGCCCACTATACTCGAATGTGGCGTTGACGCGCGCACACGCTGGGCACAGCGACGCTACGTTAGCAACATGCGAGCACACTAAAGTCTGACGCCAGGTGCCACCAGCGTCCGTGGGCGCGGTCCGACGGCAAACGGTGCGAAATGCGACGTGCTGCGTTTCGCGCCAATTCGTTACCCAGACAACACTGCGCCTCCCTCTTTTCGTTGCGGAGGGACGGCGTACGCGCTGAAACGTGCATGCGTCACAGCAACAGTGCGCGGCACGCCCATTGGCGTATATGGCAGGACCAGTGCCTGGCAAGACAACGCCGGCGTGGCGCGACGAAATGAACGCTGCTGACCACGTGCACCACGTCACGTTGAAAGGTATTGACACCTTGACTGTGGCATGTAGTCATGTTCTCACATGACAATCATCTCATGATTATCATGTTTGCATGAGCCACATACCTTCGTCATCCATTGGCGTCACGTAATACCAAATGTGGCATATGTGAAGCTAGCGAAACGGCCCCGAACGCATCATGAGTGTGGCATGTAGTCATGTTGTTACATGACCCGCATGTAGTGAATATCATGTTCCGGATGTGTCATTTACCTATGTCGTCCATTTGTGTCGCGTAATACCGAGTTTCATGATGCGAAGCTACCCAAACAGCCGCCAGCGCATAATGAGCGTGGCATGTAGTTATGTTGTTACATGACACGAATCTCATGATTATGATGTTTGCACCAGTCACATATCTTCATCATCCTTTCACGTACTGTAATACCAAATTTGGTATATGTGACGCTAGCGAAACGGCCGCGAGCGCATCATGAGCGTGGCATGTAGTCATGTTCTTACATGAGACGCATGTCATAATTTTCATGTTAGGATCTGTCGCTTGCGTTCGCCTTGCAATCATGCCATATCGTACCAGTTTTGCAACATGCCATGTGAATGAAACTACCGCAAGAGCTGCAGCACCATTAAATATAAATCATGACATTCATGACATACATGTCATGATTTTCATGTTTTGACTAGTCAAATATGTTCTTCATACCGTCATGTTATGACATACCAAGTTTGGTACCGATACCATTATCGAAACGGCCAAGGGAGCTAAAAGTCGTAGGCGGATAGATAGATAGATAGATAGATAGATAGATAGATAGATAGATAGATAGATAGATAGATAGATAGAGAAGACAGACAGACAGACAGACAGACAGACAGACAGACAGACAGACAGACAGACAGATAGATAGATAGATAGATAGATAGATAGATAGATAGATAGATAGATAGATAGATAGATAGATAGATAGATAGATAGATAGATAGATAGATAGATAGATAGATAGATAGATAGATAGATAGATAGATAGATAGATAGATAGATAGATAGAGAAAGACAGACATACAGACAGACAGACAGACAGACAGACAGACAGACAGACAGACAGACCGACAGACAGACAGACAGACAGACAGACAGACAGATAGATAGATAGATAGATAGATAGATAGATAGATAGATAGATAGATAGATAGATAGATAGATAGATAGATAGATAGATAGATAGATAGATAGATAGATAGATAGATAGATCTGACCCGCGACCTACGGGTCAGCATCCGAGTACCTTAGTGACAAGACCACCGCGGCGGGGCCTGATCCAAACTTAGTACTACTACTACTACTAATAATAATATAATAATAATAATAATAATAATAATAATAATAAAATTTCTACAGGAGAGCCCCCTGCTAAGGAAGATAAGCCCGAAGGTGAATACCCGTACGTTGTGAACAGATCGGACGGAAGCCAAGCCCTCGTTGTGCAGGACTTTCGTTTCGGGAAGTACCTCGGCAGACTCGACGTGACGTTCAACAGCACTGGTCATGTAGTAGGGTGGGGAGGCAACCCTATCCTCCTGAATGCTTCGGTTGAGGAAGGTGAGACAGCAATATACTCCAAGTAATATTTTGCCTGCTTCAGTACCGTCGGATGACCTATTTTGCATGAAATGCATTTTGAAAACGGCAAGTACATGAATGAAACAGGCGAGTTAACCTACTGAAGTACCGTAAATCAACGTCAGCTTAAGTATGCTGCGTGTTCCCTCACTACGAGCGGGAGCTGGGCATACATCCACATTCTAACCTGAAGATAGGTAATGTTAGCGTATATAAATCAATGTGTACCTGTAATAGGTGGCTAAAATTTAATATTGTTGTCAGAACCTTATGTTTACATATCATTATTAATAACTATATTTACTCCGTAACTATATTTTATACATAGGCCATGTTAGAAGAAAAGCTCTTTCTCATTAAAGCGCAAGATTCAAAGTTGGGCTTCCGTGGTTATCGACAGTTAAAGGTACGAGGTTTCAACAAATCGCTACAGACACCGCACCACCGATTATGTATACGTAATCTGTTCTCAATACAACAGGAGTTTACTTGTCTCAGCAAGATTTTTACTCGGGAATGGCAGATAGTACGATGCTGTTTGAGTAGAATCAGACTCAGCTCACTCAACGAAGAAGTGGAGAATGTCTCAAAATCAACTTTTTTTCAAGCGTGCATCTTCACACTTGGGGCGAGAGGAAAGGACGCACCAACGTCATTTTGGCCTTCAAACATGGGACGACAGTTATGCACTACTTGTTGCAGCATATCAGAGGTATATGATATATGACTTAGTACGTTAGAATAAAAAAATTCCGCAGATCTCACGTGCATAGGGAAACGATGTTATGCGAAGCATGGGCATGCAAGCTTACTGTAGTAGTTTTCAAATTAGGAAAATGTTATGAAGTTGCGCTAGAGGTATGTTCAAAAGCACGGGCAGACATAAGTTGAACAGGCGCATATTGTCGCGGGTTACAAAATACAGAGGGTTTATTTAGGAACACGGACAGTGGAACTCGTAGAGACGCTCTCAAAGGAAGGTCGCTAAGATTGTCGTCTTCTTCACTCGCATGCGCTGCGCCTCTCGAGCAAATCCGCGATCTTCGTTGTCGTCGCTATCTCGCAGCTAAACGCAGCTATGCACGTGGCATTACCCTCCCGTCAGAGGGAGCGTCGTCCCGATTCTCAACAGGTAGAGATGCGATTAGCAGGTGTTTACATCACTCAGAGTGGTAAAGTTTCATGCGGACCACGTGCACTGTCTCAGGCAGATGCTGGCGACGTTTCGAACAGGAGGAGGCGTCGGGCACGACTTCGTACGTCACGTTGCTAAGATAGCGCAAAACCTTGTATGGTCCAAGGTATCGGCGTAGGAGTTTCTCCGAGAGGCCTCACCGTCGTACAGGAAACCAAACCCAGACTCTATTTCCTGGTTGATAAGCGACGAATCGATGGCGAAGGTTGTACGTTTGGCGTCAAGTTGCTGCTGGTTGATTATTCTGACGCGGCTAAACTGCCTTGCTTGCTCGACGCGCTCAGTGAAACTGCGGCGTCTGTCTCTGAATCATTGCAATGATAAGGTAGCATGGCGTCAAGCATCGTAGTAACTTATCTGCCATGAATTAGTGCAAACGGCGTCATTTTCGTTGTTTCCTGGCGCGCCATGTTATACGCGAATATGATGTACGGCAATATTCTGTCCCAATTCTTGTGCTCCACGTCGACGTACATGCAAAGCATGTCAGCGATTGTCTTGTTAAGTCGTTCTGTAAGCCTATTCGTTTGTGGGTGGTAAGCTGTCGTTTCCTATGCGATGTGCCACTGAGCGTAAGCACAGTGCGCAAAAGCTCGGCTGTAAACGCGGTACCTTTGTCTGTTATGACGACAGCTGGAGCACCATGTCTCAGGATAAAGTTCTCAATAAAGAACTGGGCCACTTCAGCTGCTGTGCCACTCGCGATTGCCTTGGTCTCCGCGTATCGGGTAAGGTAGTCCGTCATCACTATAACCCATTTGTTGCCGCTGTCCGATGTTGGGAATGGGCCCAGCAGATCCATTCCGATTTGAGAAAACGGAGTTTCTGGCACGGGCACAGGATGTAATAGCCCAGCGGGTTTGACAGGATGTACCTTGCGCCGCTGACAGTCAATGCATGTTCGGACGAAATGTTTCACCTCCACTGAGATTCTTGGCCAGTAACATTTTTTTACGCGTGTCAGTGTTCTTGTGAAACTGGGGTGGCCCGCAGTGGCTTCGTTATGGCAGCTTGTAAAATTTCGCTGTGGAGAGCTTCAGAAACTACCAGCAGATAGCTTCTACCTGTTGATGAGAAATTCTTTTTGCACTGAATTCCGTCCCGTAAACAGAATGACGATAAGTTCTTCAAAAACACTCTTGGTGCATTGGCGGCTCGTCCGTTCAAAAATTCTATAAGAGAGTTGAGCTCCCGATCATCTTGTTGTTGCCGAGAAATGATAGCTGCATCAACAACTCCTAAAAAAACCTGGAAAATCATCATCCTCTATAGCCGGTGGTTCAATCGGTGACCTTGATAAACAGTCGGCGTCTAAGTGTTGCCTTCCGGACTTGTAAACTACGGCCATGTCGTACTCTTGGATCCGTAAACTCCACCGAGCTAAACGTCCAGATGGGTATTTGATGTTGGTCAACCAACGAAGAGAGGGATGGTCGCTTACGACTTGGAAAGCGCGGCCACATAAGTACGGGGGGAACTTCGCAACTGCCAAAACGACTGCCAGACACTCATTCTCCGTTGTTGAGTAGTTGGACTCGGCGCGTGTCAACGTTCTGCTAGCGTAGGCAACTACTTTGCCCACACCATCTTGGCATTCGACAAGAACAGCACCTAGGCCTACATTGCTGGCATTTGTATGGATGGCTGTTGATGCATCCTCGTCGAAGTGAGCGAGGATGGGTGGAGTTTGTAAACGCTGTCGCAGCTTGTTGAACGAAGCTTCTTGCTCTTCACCACATACAAACGCAACGTCTTCCCTTGCAAAGCGGGTGAGTGGAAAGGCGATGTGGGCAAAGTCTGCTATAACTCGCCGGTAGTAGGCGCAGAGACCCAGAAAACACCTGACCGCTTTCTTATCAACAGGCCTTGTGAAATTGGCGATGGCTGCAGTTTTATCTGGGTCAGGCCTCACACCTTCGCGACTGACCACGTGTCCTAGGAACTGGAGTTCTTCGAAGCCGAAGTGGCATTTTTCCGGCTTTAGTGTGAGTCCAGCGGACCGAATGGCTTGAAGGACTGACAGTAACCGCTTTGGATGTTCTTCAAACGAGGCCGAAAAAAAACAATCACGTCGTCGAAGTACACAAGGCATGCATTCCATTTCATGCGGGACAAAATGGTATTCATTAGACTCTGGAGCGTGACTGGGGCTGAGCATAGACCGAAAGGGAGGACTTTGAATTCATGAAGCCCGTCTGCCGTCACGAAGGCGGTCTTTTCTCGGTCCCGCTCATCTACTTCTATTTGCTAGTATCCACTTTTAGGCTCCGCCTCGCATGCAAAAGATCCGTGGTTTGAATCCCGGTGCCGCGCAGTTCCTCACAGGATAAAAACAAATCCGCGTGGTGATGTAACTGCATTAAGAGGCCTGGGGTGCGGCCTCACCGGTGACCACCACCGGTAACGCACTCCCTCACCAGAGAAGGAATGGCCACCCTGGTGCAATATCTAGCCACTACCTTCCACATGCATACGTCAATTAACTCATGGCCCTCAGTCCCCAGCAGCTACGAAGCAACTAACCAGGGCGGTGGTCAGATCTGCAAAGCAGCAGAGGGTGCTAAGAATCTCTGGATACGGAGAGGCCACCATTGGAACCTGAACTTGGCAACGTTTCATGCTAGAACCTTATCTAGTGAGGCAGGTATAGCTGTACTATTCGAGGAGCTAGAGGGTGTTAAATGGGATATAATAGGGCTCAGCGAGGTTAGGACGACAGATGAGGCCTATACGATGCTACAGAATGGGCACGTCCTTTGATATCGGGGCTTGGCTGACAGAAGAGAACTAGGAGTGGGGCTCCTAAATCACAGAAACATAGCTGTCAACATAAAAGAATACTATAGCATTAATGAAAGGGAGGCGGGAATTGTAATTAAAGTTAATAAGAGATACAAGATGAAGGTGGTACAGGCCTACGCGCCTACATCCAACCATGATGACGCTTCAGTTGAAAGCTTCTATGAAGGCGTGGAATCGGCAAATAGTAAGGTAAAAACACAGTATACTATACTTGTGGGAGACTTTAATGCAATGGTAGGGAAGACGCAGGTTGGTGATCAGGCAGTAGGAGATTATGGCATGGGTGCTAGAAATGCCAGAGTCGGGCTACTAGTAGAATTCGCAGAACGCAATAATTTACAGATTTTAAATACCTTGTACCAAAAACGAGGAAACCGTAAATAGACATGGATGAGCCCTAATGGCAAAAATAAGAACGAAATAGACTTTATAACGAGTGCACACCCAGGCATCGTGCAGGATGTGGAAGTGGATGGCAAGGTACGATGCAGTGACCATAGAATCATACGATCTCGAATTCACCTAGACTTGAAGAAGGAACAACAGAGACTGATACGCGAGAAGCCAATCAATGAGCTAACACAGAGAGGGAAAGTACAGGAATTCAGAGTCTCGCTTCAGAACAAGCACTCGGCTCTTATTGAGGAAACCAACCTTAGCATAGATACAATGAATGATAATCTGACGAGGATCATCACGGAGTGTGTAGTGGAAGTTGGAGGCACGGTAGTTAGACAGGATGCTGGCAAGCTTTCCCAGGAAACGAAGAATCTCATTAAGAAGCGTCAAATCATGAAAGTCTCAAGTACAACAGACAAAGTAAAACTAGAAGAGCTTTCGTAGTTGAATAATAGGCGTAAGGTACGCGATGTAAGAAGGTATAATATGGAGAGAATTGAACACGCTCTGAAAAACAGAGGAAGCATCAAAGCAGTGAAGAGGAAACTTGGGATAGGCAAAAATCGGATGTATGCATTAAGGGACAAAGAAGACAAAATAACTACCAATATGGATAGGATTGTTAAAATAGCGGAGGAGTTTTACAGAGATCTGCACAGTAGCCGGGACAACCACGACCTTAATACTATAAGAACTAGCAGTAACCCAGATGACACCCCATCAGTAATGATAGAAGTCAGAAAAGCTTTGGAGAGCATGCAAAGAGGCAAGGCTGCTGGTGAGGATCAGGTAACATCAGATCTGGTGGAAGATGGAGGACAGATTGTGTTAGAAAAACTAGCCACCCTGTTTACGAGGTGTCTTCTGACGGGAAGAGTACCAGAATCTTGGAAGAATGCTAACATCATCCGAATACATAAGAAAGGAGATGGCAAGGACTTGAGGAAATACAGGCCAATCAGCTTGCTCTCCGTAGTATACAAGCTATTTACAAAGGTAATTAATAACAGAATTAAGACAACATTAGAATTCAATCAACCGAAGGAACAAGCAAGATTTCAAACAGGCTACTCAACAATCGACCACATTCATACTATCAATCAGGTAATAGAGAAATGCTGAGAATACAGCCAATCAATTTACATAGCCTTCATTGATTACGAGAAGGCATTTGATTCAGTAGAAACATCAGCAGTTATACAAACACTTCGTAATCAGGGCGTCGATGAAACATATATAAACATCCTGGAAGAAATTTACAGAGGATCAACTGCTACCATAGTGCTTCATAAAGAAAGCAACAGAATACCAATCAAGAAGGGCTCAAGGCAGGGGGATACAATCTCCCCAATTCTATTTACGGCGTGCTTACAGGAGGTTTTCAGAGGCCTAGAATGGGAACATTTAGGAATAAGAGTTAATGGAGAGTACCTTAGTCACCTGCGCTTCGCCGATGACATTGCATTGCTGAGTAACTCAGGGGACGAATCGCAACTCATCATTACGGAGTTAGACAAGGAGAGCAGAAAGGGGGGTCTTAAAATTAATCTGCAGAAAACGAAAGTAATGTACAACAACCTCGGAAGTGAGCAGCGCTTCGAGATGGGTAAAGGTGCACTTAAAGTTGTAAAAGACTATGTCTACTTAGGGCAGGCAATAGCCGCTGAGCCGAACCACGAGATTGAAGTAACTAGAAGAATAAGAATGGGTTGGAGCACATTTGGCAAGCACTCTCAAGTTCTGACAGGTATATTGCCACTATCCCTCAAGAGGAAGGTATATAACAGCTGTATCTTGCCGGTACTTAGCTACGTAGAAGAGACCTGGAGACTTAAAAGAGGGTTCAGCTTAAATTGAGGACGACACAACGAGCAACGGAAAGAAAAACGGTAGGTGTAACCTTAAGAGACAAGAAGAGAGCAGAGTGGATTAGGGAACAAACGAGGGTTAAGGGTATCATAGTTGAAAATCAAGAAGAAGAAATGGACATAGGCCGGGCATGTAGCGCGTAGACAGGATAACCGCTGGTCATTATTGTAACTAACTGGATTCCCAGAGAAGGCAAGCGGGTTAGGGGGAGACAGAAAGTTAGGTGGGCAGATGAGATTAAGAAGTTTGCAGGTATAATTTGGCAGCAGCAAGCACAGGACCGAGTTAACTGGTGGAACATGGGAGAGGCCTTTGTCCTGCAGTGGACGTAGTCAGGCTGATGATGATGATGATGAGTTTGAAGGTCCATTGACGAGAAGTAGCGCGCATGCCGTAGCCTGTCCAAAGAGCCATCGATCCGTGGTAACGGATAAACGTCTTTTTTTGTAACGTGGTTCAGTTTAAGATAAGCGATGCAGAAACATAAGCTGCCATCGTTCTTTTTCGTGAGTACCACTGACGATGCCCAAGGACTCTTTGATGGTTGGATTACATCATCCTCTAGAATCTTTTTCACTGGCTGCTGGATTACCTCACGTTCTTTCTGAGCGACGCGATATGGGTTCTGTCGGATTGGTCTTGTTGTGTCTTCCGTAATGATGCGATGCTTAGTCAGAGGCGTTTGACCCACTCGTGATGTCGATGAGAAGCATTCCTTGAACTGGTTGAGCAGCTTCATAGGACGGCATCTTTCAGTCAGTGTTAGAGTCGGACCGATATCAACTGGTGGTGTATGCGAAGGTTATTGGGCTGTGGCTTCCCCTTGCATAAGAGGACAGTCGTGAGAGTAGTCGAGCTCCTCGAGGTACGCCACAGCCGTGCCTTTAGTTGGTCAGAAGCACCTCTGCGCGCCCATTCACTAAGCTGACGATGCCGCGAACGATGGCCATGCCTTGGCGAGAAAGAAGGGCAGTGATGCGTTCGACTATGGCGTCTTCATTACATTGCACGCCGCAACACACGGAAACAAGACTACATGACAGTGGCGGCACGCAGACTTCGTCGTCGACCACACGTAACACCCTGGGTTCTTGGGCTGGATCATGGGTCACAGACTTGCCAGCGGCGAATGTAATCACACCATCACGTATATTGACCATAGCACCGTACTCTCTTAAGAAGTCCATTCCCAGAAACATAGGTTTGCAGCACTCCGGTAGGATCAGAAATGTGGCTACAAAAGCCACATTCTTAATCGTGAGTCTTGCTGTACATTTTTCCGTGGGTGTTATTATCTTCCCTCCCGCATTTCGGATATAAGGGTCTGTCCATTGCGCCCTGACTTTCTTGAGTTCGTCTGCCAATCGTTCACTCATTACAGAAAAGTCTGCAACCATGTCGACTAAGGCCGTCACTTCAACTCCATAAATCGTCACAGCGTGGTCGGCAGTCACAGTTTTCTCGGCGGAGTCTTCATCGTTGTCTCTCGCATGGTTTGGCAGCAGTGGGGGATTTTCGGCAATTCTACGGCTTGCAACTTTCCTCCCAGAGGTCGCTGCTTTCAGTTTCCCTGCCGTGGGCTGGAAGACCGGCCTCTGATGGCGTCAGCAAAACTACGGCGGCTTGGTGAACCAAAACGAGCCGGGGTGGTGAGCGTGTCCGGAAGGTAGCAAAGCCTTACCGCTGGCCAGCCTGGTCGTCGTCGACGGGGGCATGGCTTTCGTCGAACTGTCGGCGCGTAGCGGCAGGGGCACTACCACGGTATTCCGCTCGGCGATCTGGGCAAAAACGGTAAATGTGCCCTGGCTCTCCACAGTTGTAGCACAGTGGTCGGCGATCCGCAGCATACCATATGTCGATCTTCCAACATATAGGGTCGCTTGACAGAATCCTGCTGAGCCCAGGCTGCCACAAGAGACGGTTCGAGGTACTGCAGCGCTGCCATGGGCGTGGGTCGACGAACAGCGTCTGCATAGCTGTATCCGTTTGGCTGGTAGGATACTTCTGGAGCCAATGAACGACGCACAGCGTCTGCGTAGGTAGGCGAGTTTGGATGGTACGGTGGAGCAAAATATTGCTGAGGAGAGGCAAACGCTTGTCGAAGTTCATGGCGAACGACTTCAGCGACGGAGGCTACCGGGACTCTTTCTGCGGGGGCACCTGTGACTGCCATGTGTACTTTGCATTCTCCTTTGAATTCTCCTCACGCACTATTCGCTGAATCAGGTGACGTAGAGAAAACTCGTCGTTTGTGGTAAGTGCAGCGGCGCCTGCAGCTGCGCCGGTGGCAGGGCGATCAGACTGTCAGTATGCCGTTGCTGCAGCGCACGCTCTATTGCGGTGGCTTCCCTGATGAACTCATCCACTGTTGTTAGCGGAATGCGCACAAGACCAACAAACAGCTGCTCTTTGACGCCTCTCATGAGATGACTTAGCTTTTGAGCCTTGGGCATGTTGAGGTCCGTGCGGTGGTACAGACGCACCAAATCCTCAGCAAACATGGCGACGCTTTCATGCATCTGTTCGGTGCGTCCTTCAAGAAGGCGTTTTGCGTTTTCGCGTCGGTCCGTGTTACCGAAGGTGTCAAGAAACCGACGACAAAACTCCTCCCATGTGGTTATAAACCTCGCGGTTTATAAACCACGTCTTTGCACCGTCTTCAAGGACAAAATATACGTGGAAAATTTTATCGAGGCTTGAGTAGTCCGATTTAGCTACCCGTTCAAACTGCTCAAGCCAGTCTTGCGCATCTTCGTTCGGCCGGCCATGAAATGGTTCAGGAATGCGCATATTCTGGACCGTCATTTGTGCAGGACTCCTTGAAAATGCCATTTCTTGAGTAGGGGTGGCTGTCGGAAGTGTTGCTCCTTCTAAAAGGCCAAATTATTATTCAAGACCTGGAAGGCAACGGCTTGAGCAGTTCACAGGCGTCTCCACGCGTGCCTATCTCGTATAGGGCTGGACTCAGGGCTTCTCACAGGGGTGCCGATCATGAGGTGATAATACCCAGCACCTCCACCAGTGTTGCGGGTTATAAAATACAGAGGGTTTATTTAAGAACACGAAAAGTGGAACTCGTAGAGACGCTCTCAAAAGAAGGCCGCTAGGATTGTCGTCTTTTTCACTGACCTGCGCAGCGCCTCTCGAGCAAATCCGCAATCTTCGTTGTCGTCGCTATCTCGCAGCTAGACGCAGCTATGCTCGCGGCAATATGTTTAATATCACAAGTGGTTTACAGTTGCGTAACGACGCCAACAGCAATATGGATATTAGCAAGACCAAAAGCGGTAAGCTGATATATAGCGCTGCTTTTCACGACCATCGTAGCGCTGCACACTGCTACATGAATAAATTTAAGCGGATGACACCTGACTACAATTGACGCTCACCTGACGTGACGGCTGTGTCGTAGGAGTACATGTGTAATGTTTAAAAAATTGTAAATCCAGCACTGCAACCTCAATTGGCGTTTCACGAACATTAGATTCTATATAAACGGTGGTTCGGAGACCTGGCGTGACTCTGCAGTAGAATAACCGATTGCCACGCAGAATGCTAGGGTTAGGTTCCTGCTGGGACAATGACATTTACTCTTTGCATTCGTCCGGTCAGCGCCACCGATGTGTGCTTTTTTTTAATGTGAAGCATTTCTTAGCGAACTTTGGCAACTTTGAGCGCATCTATCTATCTATCTAGCCGCTTACGTTTGGGTGCTCTCGTGGTCACCCCCTTAACTTGGCGTGAACCAAAATTAGTATGGGAGTGTAAGATGGTTTGACGAATATGACGCACTGGTCAAGACGTGAATATTGTCACAATCCCGTCGCGTACGTAGTCAAACACTTCTTGCCAGACAGCGACACATACCTACAGGCGGGTGTGTGCCGCTAGTATGCGGGTATGTGCCACAGTTGATTGACGCTTGGTATCTACCCAGGAACGACGAGAACACACATGGGCAATCTTAACACACAAGCGTTAAAACCCGACATCGGTAGCGTCGACCCAACGAATGCGAAGAGTAAACGTCAGGGTCCCAGTTGGAATCGAACGCAAGCATTCTGCCTGCGTGGCAATGAAACATTTTACCACAGAGCTACGCCAGGTCTCAGAACTACTTTTCAAATAGACACTAATCTTCGTGAAACGTCCATAAGGGTTGCAGTGCTGCCTACCCAATTTTATAAACATTGCGTATGTACTCTTTTGATACAGCCGTCACGTCGGGTTAACGTAAATTGTAGTTAGTTACCATGCGCTGAAGTTGATTTATGTAGCAGTGTCCAGGGCCAGCATCTTCGCGAGCATCAGCGCTTCATATCAGCTTCTGCTGTTGCTAATACGCATGTTTCAGATGGCGTCGTTGCGCAAGTACAAAGAATTGTTTATATAAGCATTTGCCACTTTTGAACATATGTATGTGCGTGCAACATTTGTAGGTACATTTAGCGTCATGTCGTGACGTGTCGCTCAATAAAAAATTGCAACACGGTCACCTTCCCTCCGCATGCTTCACGTAACGTCGATTCCCAGGTACGTGGGATCTGCTGAATTTTCTTAATGATCAAGCGTTAAAATTACCCGTGCGTGCTCTCACCACTCCTGGGTCGATATAAAGTGCCAAACACCTAAGGCACATACCCACAACCAGTGGCACATACCCGCCCCGATTATGCGCCGCTGTTTTTTTGGAAAGGGTTTCACGACGTACGATACGGAATTTCGACATTATTTATGTCATGACCAGTGAGTCATATTCGTCAAACCATTTGACCCACCCATACTAACTTTGGTTTGCACCGTGTTATATATATATATATATATATATATATATATATATATATATATATATATATATCTATATATATATATATATATATATATATATATATATATATATATGTTATTTATTTATTTATAAATACTGCAATCCCTGATAGGGATTTTAGCAGGTGGGTTACAGTGCATAAAAAGGATACATGGTTTACAACAACTGTACAATTCAACACAGATGAAATGGCTCTTCTTCTCGGGTACAAAAAGTTGTTACAAATACAACAACAACAGAGGATTGGTATACAATGCTAATTAAGGTGGGACTCAAGCAAACTTAGAGAAGGCTGTAGAACTTGTGAATTCTGAAGTTTATTCCAATCGGAAATAGTTCTGGGAAAGAAGGAATACTTATAACAGTTAGTACGTGTGCGATGGGGGGCGACTGTTAGTTGGTGTCTTTGTCTGGTCGCGTACCACGCTGAAAATGAAATCACATCTGAAAAATCTATTTTATAATGCCCCTTGATTATTTGATAGAAACACTTCAGTCGTGATAAAAGATATATATATATATATATATATATATATTGTTACGTGGAAAATTGTTCGTCTCGGCCGACCATCGTGATTGGGACCTTGCACTACCCTACGTGACGTTCGCATACAATTCCTCCCGGCATGACACTGCCGGGTACTCGCCATTTTACCTTCTGTTTGGACGCGAACCAACATTGCCGTTGGATACCTTCCTGCCAGCCACTGTGCAGTCTACTTCTGAATATGCACGCGACGCTATTACCCGAGCTGACCACGCTCGTCAGCTTGCCCGCAGCAGATTAATGGCGTCCCAAGACTCGCAGAAGCATCGTTACGACGAGCGGCATCGCGACGAACACTTTCCAACAGGCTCCCTCGTTCTTCTTTGGTCCCCTACGCGACATGCTGGCCTTTCAGAAAAACTTCTCTCACGTTTCACGGTCCCATACCGCGTGCTTAGACGAGTGACCGACACTACATATGAAATTGTCCCTGATAATCCATCAACCTCTTCCGCTCTGCTGTCAAGGGACATCGTCCACGTATCAAGGCTCAAGCGTTACCACACTGCTCCTGCTGTGGCCCCGTAAACTCGCCGGGTCGGCGCTTTTGCCGCCGGGGGTCGTGTTACGTGATTTCGTCTGACTGAAAGAGGGCATAGTGGGGCATACCCAAGTAAGGTGCCTCAGACTGAGAATGAAAAAGTGGACGTCGTCGGTGCGGTGAGCTGCGTTGTGGCTGCGGACTGACAACTGTTATTTTCCACGTAACAATATATATATATATATATATATATATATATATATATATATATATATATATATATATATATATATATATATATATATATATATATATATATATATATATTGCTCAGAGGTTTATTGACGGACACTACGCGAGGTCAATGCGGGGACCGACTCTCTGCACGAGCTGCTCTTCTTCTTATGAAAAGGGCGACCCACTAGAAGGCGCTGGAGATGACGACCCACTGTTCAAAGGCTTTACCACAACTACACCGGATACGAAAAGGGAGCTGCCTGGTGACCTAACAGCTGGTTACAATGAGCGGGTTATGGTAGGCCTTGAGGCGCTCCACGTTAAAAAATGTCGCGTCTTCGACGGCGTATGTCCGAAGATGGTTCGATGGGTTCAATCAAGCAGTTGACTGGGGAAGTGCATTTGACAACACGGTAGGGGCCTTCGTATTTGGGCAATAGCTTTGAAGATAGGCCAGTTGCAGTGGTAGGGATCGAGAGCCAGACGAGCGCTCCAGGAAGGAACGTGGGCGCAGTAGTGCTGGCGTCAGCGCGAATGCTTTTTGCCGCTCTTGATCATGCGCAGTAAAGTTCTTTGCAAGCTCTCGACACTCTTCAGCAAGCTTGGCTGTAGCATAAATAGGTGCCCACTCAGACGGATCTGGCCTGTACGGAAGTATCGTGTCGATGGTGTGCGACGCGTGTCTTTAATATAATAAAAAGAAAGGTGAAAAGCCAGTAGTGCTCTGAGGGGCGGTATTGTATGCGTAGGTGACGAAGGGTAGATTGGAATCCCGATTTGTGTGATCGTCAGCGACGTACTTTGAGAGCATGTCGCCGAGCGTACGGTTGAAGCGATCGGTGAGGCCATTCGTCTGCGGGTGGTAAGCAGCAGTTTTGCGGTGAACAACGTTGCACTCTTTAAGAATGGCTTCAACGACTTCAAAAAGGAAGACACGGCCTCGGTCACTGAGCAGTTCCTGGGGTGGACCGTGTCGCAGAATGAACCTTGGAGCAGAAAGGAGGCCACATCGCTCACTGTAGCCGCTGGAAGAGCGGCCATTTCGGCGTATCGCGTGAGGTGGTCCACAGCGACAATGGCCTAGCGGTTACCAGCCAACGTTAGTGGAAGTGGCCACTACAAATCGATGCCAACGCACCCATAGGGCCTGGCAGGGCAAGGTAGAGGTTGCAGACCTACCGGTGACAGGTGCGTTGAAAGCTTTTCGGCACTGACAATCTATGCAGGAGCGAACAAATTTCTGCACGTAGCGGTACATGCCGCGCCGAAAGTACCGTTGGCGAATGTGGTGGTAAGTCTTCGATACTCCGGAGTGCACACATTGCGGATCAGAATGAAAGAATTCGCATATGTCAGAGCGCAGACTGCGAGGTATGACTAGTAGCCACTGGCGGCCGTCACCGTTGTAATTGCGCCTGTGTAGGAGGTCGTCGCGAAGGTCGAAATGGTGGGCTTGACGACGCAACGCGCGAGTAGATGGAGTGGATGGATCAGTCAGCAAGTCTATCAGTGAGGCAATCCATTGATCCTTGCGTTGTTCAGTAGCAATGGTATGAATGCTAATCGAAGAAATCGCAAGGTGAGACGTTGAGTTGTTGGCATTGTCGTTAGGCAAGGGAGAGCGCGACAGGGCGTCGGCGTCAGCATGTTGCCTTCCATTGCGGTACAGCACGCGGATGTGTCATAGTCTTGCAGGTGAAGTGCCCACCGGGTGAGACGGCCTGAGGGATCTTTCAATGACGACAACCAGCATAGTGCGTGATGGTCGGTGACGACATCAAATGGGCGACCATACAAATAAGGTCGAAACTTTGCAAGGGCCCAGACGATTGCCAACATTCTTCTCGACGACTGTGTAATTAGTCTCGGCTTTAGTAAGCGTACGGCTTGCATACGCCACGACATATTCCGGGAACCCTGGTTTGCGCTGCGCAAGGACAGCACCGGGGCCGACACCACTAGCATCCGTGTGTACCTCTGTAGGGGCCGTAGGGTCGTAGTGGCGGAGTATGGGAGGCGACGTCAACAAACGACGAAGTGTTGTGAAAGCGTCTTCACACTGTGATTACCACGAATGGAGAGGCCCGTTACTTCCGAGGAGCTTCGTCAGCGGCGATATGATAGTCGCGAAGTTTCGAATGAAGCGCGGAAAGTAGGAACACAGTCCTATGAAACTGCGCAGTTCCTTGACGGATGTCTGCTTGGGGAACTCGGTCACGGCCCGAAGCTTGGCTGGATCAGGAGAATTCCGTCCTTGGACGCGACGTAGCCGAGTATTGTCAGCTGCCGAGCTGCAAAATCGACACTTCTTTCAGTTGCAGACTGGCGTCGCTCAGACGCGTTAAAACATGCCGAAGGCGTTGAAGATGCGTCGCGAAGTCCGGAGCGAAAATGACGACGTCATCGAGGTAGCACAGGCCCGTGTTTTCATTTCAGGTCACGCATAACAGTATCCATCATGCGCTCAAAGGTGGCGGGGCGCATTGCACAGCCCAAATGGCATGACGTTGAATTCGTACAAGCCATCGGAGGTGACAAAGCGGTCTTCGGTCGAGCGTCCTCAGCCATAGGTACTTGCCAGTACCCTGATCACAAATCGGGGGGATGAAAAGAATTGTGTTCCTTGCAGGCTTCAATCGCGTCTCTAACCGCGGTAGTGGGTACACGTCCTTACGAGTGATCTTGTTGAGGAGTCGGTAGTCCACACAGAACCGCACAGAACCGTCCCTCTTCGTGACGAGAACGACAGGAGATGCCCATGGGCTGCTAGAGGGGCGAATAACATCGCGGCGAAGCATGTCGTCGACTTGCTCGTTGATTACACGGCGTTCTGTGGCAGATACGCGATATGGACGTTGCCGCAGCGGTGGCTGTACGCCTGTGTCGATACGATGCGTAACGGTGAATGTGCGGCCGAGAGAAGGTTGAGCGACATCGAAATAAGAGCGGAATTCTTCCAACAGGCCCAAAAGCTGGGAACGCTGGCCCGGCGTAAGGTTGTCGGGTATGGAGGGACTGAATACATCATCGGATGATGAAGCAGATGTCGAACAGCACTAAGCGTTCAGGAACTTGAGCAGGGCATGTCATCGGGTTGATCCATAACTTGCGCGTCTTCGATGGGTTCCACGCTGCCGAGACATTCCCCTCGCACCAACGTAACGCTGTACGGAGATGAGTTCACAACAAAAATGATGGTGCTGCCGCGAGTGAGCTGCACGGTCGCAAAAGGAACCAGCAAGTTTTTTTTTTCTTATGAAAACATGACGAGATGGCGAGAGGAGTGCAGCGGTGTCAGAAAGGCTTGCGCAGTAGAGCGACACACCGCGCGGACGAGTTTGCAGGCACTTGAGTGTCATCTATGACGAGTAACTTGCTTGCAGCAGATAGACTGTCGGCCGGCGTCAAAGAAGAGAATTGCGTGAGTTCTATTTCTGCTGGTGCGCAATGAATGGCGGCATCGTGGAGGGAGAGAAAATCCCATCCTAGGATAACGTCTTGAAAGCATGAAGAAAGTATGATGAATTCGACCGCATACATTACGTCCTGAATCATAAGGCGGGCTGTGCACATCGCCGTAGGGTGAATACTTTGGGCGCTGGCTGTATGGAGGGAGAGCCCGGAGAGTGGCGTGGTCACTTTGCGCAGTAATCAGCTAAGTTTTGCGTCCATGACGGATACGGTGGCTCCAGTATCTACTAGGGCAGATGCACGAACGCCATCCACAAGCACGTCTATCACGTTCGACGGACTTTCCTGAGGGCTTCCGCAGTTCGACAGCGTCGCAGCCCTTGCCTCGTGGACTGCGACGACTAGTTTTCTGGTCGCTTTCGAGTGGACGTGGCCGCATCGGCGACAGTGAGCGACGTCGTGGAGATGGTGAACGGCGGGTAGACGGAACGGGGCGGGACGACGGCGACATAGGCGGTGGTTGGTCATAAAGAGCGTTGTTGGCTAGGAAAGTTGGAGGCGACCTGCGGTTGCTGCACACGATTGCAATAGCGTGCTACATGACCGACGCAACCACAAGCAAAGCAGATGGGGCGATTGTCAGCAGTGCGCCGTCGGTTCGCGGGTCCCATCCATGTCGCAGAACGCGATGGATGAGCCGGCTGCTGATATGAGTGCATGGCAGGTGGCACTCGGGGCACGTGGGTGACGCCAGCGTATGCAGGCGAGACAGTTTCTCCGAAAGCCTGGGGCCTCGCGACGGTTTCGGTGCAACTGAGGGGAACAGCGACAGAAGTCGGTGGGGGCGGCCTGGCGACAACTTGGGCGTAGCTGAGTGGCGCAGGTACAGGAGGCGGCTGGTGGTATTCAGGAACGACCTCCGCGATTTCCTGATGAATGGCTCGGCGTAGCGGAAGTGGAAGTGTACTTGATGGCTGTCGAGCATGTTGTGGGGAAGCAAAAGCCAGTAAAAAGACCTGGCGGGAACTTCCTCACGCACGAACGACTTGATCTCGGCGAGCAAGGTTGCGTGGTCAGGAACTGCTGACAAGGCCGAGATCTCAGCATCACGTGGTGGCGGTCGACCGGTCATCAAGCGCTGCCGCCGCAGCTCGTCGTAACTTTGGCATAACGTAATGATTTCTGCGCCACAGTGAGGGGGTTCTTTGCCAGGAGCATGGTGAAGGCATTGTCGGCAATGCCTTTTAGAACATGCGTGATTTTGTCAGCCTCTGACATGTTCAGTTCGACTTTCTTGCACAAGTCAAGGATGTCCTCGATATAACTTGTGAAGGACTCGCCGGTCTGCTGGGCTCGTTCACGTAAACGCTGTTCAGCTTGCAGCTTACGAACGGCCAGACGGTCGAACACGTCGACGACAGCGGTTTTAAAAGCGGACCAAGTCGGGAAATCAGATGCGTGGTTGTTGTACCACATGCCGGCCCACCCGCTAGGTAGAAAAACAGGTTGCCGAGTTTACCTGCCTCGTCCCTATGGTTGGGGACGCTCACGCGTTCGTATATGGCCAGCC
>WOVY01002551.1:0-14759 GCA_013436015.1 Rhipicephalus annulatus | reverse complement strand
ATGGAGACAATGGATATGGCATGGAGAGTTGTCAAGACGAGTTGGACCACAGCTCGGAAGCAAGGAATTGAAGTTCCAAATGTTGTAATCTAAAGGTGCCGAAATAGATGAGCGTTGAGTTTTCTTTCAGCATGTCCACAATTGCACGAGTGCACGCAAAACTCCGGACTCCGAACTCCACATCCATGTGCCACACAGACCTGTTGTCAGCCAATCATTCATTACTGTTTGCAGTGCCACGAGGTCCATGTCGCAACGCTTTATCTGTACCCCACTCCAATGCTTTCGTTTTGAGCAGTAATTCGGCTAACTTATCAGCGGCGGTGCGATTGAAGCTGGTCTGACATTCCAGCAGCAATCGCTTGAGCAACGGGATTTTGGCCAGGACTCGAACAGTGTCTTTAGGCAATGGGCGTTGACGATGATGGAGGCATCTAAGTGTAGCGTCGTGACCAAGGTCGCGTTTTGAGAAACGCCCGTCGCGAGCTGAAGGACAACTGGTGATGCTCTCATGGCGGACTATCACGCGGCCGTGGACGCCGTTGCGACTTAACGCTGCCGCGATAGGCCTTTCTTTCGTTTCGTCTGGACGCCAACAGCGCGAGCTCTTTTAGGGCACCGTTGCTGGCCATTGCCTCGGCAAGTGGAACAGCCCCCGATAGGAGATGGAGTTCGCGAGAGGTCAAGCTTCTGCAGGCTCCCGTTACACTTCAACGACTGGGCTAACCGGATCGCTCCGGCATCATTGATTGCGTTGCCGCTCAAGTCCAGCTTCAGCAGCTTGGTGTTGCATTCCAGAAGGACCGCAAAAGAATTGGCATCCGCTTCCACGAGGTGGCAGCAAGTGACCGCCAAGTACTTGAGAGATGTGTGGCTCTTTAGAACTTCTGCGAAGCTCACCATGGTGCCAGAAGCAGCGTATAGTTCTTCAATCTCCAGTATCTCGAGTCCTATGTTAGTCTTCAACCCCTCTGTAATGAACGCCATCTGCTCTTGGTCAAACTCCTCCAAAGACGACAACGACAGCTCTCGCAGCTTGGAAGGTGTGGCAAGGTAGTCTCCCAGTGCACGTGCTCCGCTTCTCCCGATGGCAGCATGAGCGAGCGAAACGGCTTCAAGGTTGCTGTTTTGCACATTCCCTTCATTAGCTCCTCACCAG
The DNA here is from genome assembly GCA_013436015.1 of Rhipicephalus annulatus. NCBI lineage: Eukaryota > Metazoa > Arthropoda > Arachnida > Ixodida > Ixodidae > Rhipicephalus > Rhipicephalus annulatus. The sequence goes on along the minus strand of WOVY01002551.1, from coordinate 13,600 downwards.
CCCCGCGTGGTATGCAATTTTTCGTGAACTCGACACTGCGCAAACTCTTCATTTTCGCTATCATGGCACCAAGTCGTTCGGTAGTGACTGCTCCGAGATGAAGGCCCGTGATGCGCAGGCTCTCCAGGGAAGAAAGACATCTTGCAAATCGAGTCTATCAGCGGGTGCCCTGGTGTGTACAGAAGGACGCATTGACCCCTCCGTCATCACATGCTTGATGCTTGTGTTCGATGCCAGCGAGACGGAAAGCATCTCTGCGCACCACGACCTGTCCACGATATGGGAGCACAGAAACAAACTGATGTACGCATCTGTGCGTCTTCAAGAGCAAGTCCAGTAGTATGCAGGCTTTGACGATAGCCTTTCGCTGCTTGAGAACATGTGGTCACGTAACTGTGGATCAAAAGTCTGCGTGGTTCGATTTCTGTTACCTCTATGGAGGCCTGCTGCAGGAATGTGGGTTGAACGTGCTTAAGTTATATAACACCCAACAGGGCTCCGTGTCCGTCATCGTGCACGGCGTTTGCATATCGATTGAGATATTTCGGAATTCAGCCTGCACGTCTTCGACATGCTTCACAAGCAGCGTCACTGGCGGTAAAATGCGACAGTGCCGGTGCAAATTGAGCGCATAAAGATAGTTGGTTGGGGTAAGTCGTTGTTTTCCTTCTGGCTGCGCGATCATCGATGCTAGACGCTGCTGCACCTGAAGGAAGTGCCGCTGCGCTTTGTTCCTCCCATGGTCCCCATTTCTGTTGTCAGTTGTTCCATCGGTGCTAGCTGACGTCTCAGTTACACCACTTGTTCTGGACATGAAAAAAAAGACTAATGTTAGACTCAACACATACCAGTGCAGCAACACGAGTGATGTAATTGCGACTTTATTTACGTATTTATTGGCAAGACTGCCAGTCTCTGGTGAGACCATAGCAGGGTGGTCAGACAGTACAGACAGTATGATTGCTCGTTATGTAAAAATCAGTAATACAACAAAAACAAGAGGAGCTTCAACTAGACACTTTGTAGATGATAAATATTTACCCTACATAATATATAAACAAATACAAGCTCATAAAAATGGTAAGTGCAGCAATAAGGCTGCGTATATGGCTTCTTACAGAACATGCAAGTACGTACTAGTTTTCCATTACTCATGTCATTGGCCATTTGAAAACGTAAGAGTTTTTTCATGTGTGCTCAAACTGAGAGAATGACTCAATGTTAGTGATGTGAGGGGCCAACATATTTTATTCACAGAGGGCAACAGTAAAAAAAGTATATTCAAAACATGATTGTTTACTGAACACATGTAAAGAACTGTTTAATCTAGGCATATTGTTTGTGTACGCTGGTCAGAGCACTGCCCTTTGTAGTGTAGCAAAATCGTGAAGGCTCCCTTTTCCTCGTTATCGTCATACAAGGTGATTTTTCCCCATCGATTGTTATCTGCCAGTCTGAGCACCATTCGGAAATAGCGTATAAAGTCATTTGCTGAGCGAGGAGGGATCGTGGTCCTTTCTAATCTCTCTATAAAAGGTACAGTCATCCGCTAATAACATTATTTTACAGTCTGTATTAGTAGATAGGCAATTATTATGCACAAGAAATAGAAAGGGCCCCACAAAGAACCACGTGTCACTACTGACGTTAAAACAAGTTGATATCTATTACACAAAAACTTGGCCCCGTAATATGCATGTTCAATTGCAAATGTTGTCGAAAGACGATAGTCTTGCGTTTGGAGAGAGCGAAAAAAACGTTTATTTTATGTTTTGCGCAAGAAAATTGGCGAATGGTATTCTGGGGGCGCTGTGTTAAAGTGCCTCGAGCATGCAGCGGAGGCGAATGAGCGCATCAAGCCACGTCACACGTGAGACATGAGCGCCATCTAGCAGTTATCTTGGAAAACGAAGCACGCGCCACTGCGCACCCGTCTCCGCGGTGGTAAGGTGTAGAACTCAAGGCGACGGGTAGGTGTCACAACCATGTTCCCTTAGCAATGCGTTAGAAACGACTTTTAGCGCAAGCGTTGCAATGTTTGCGCAACGTGATAACGTATGGTCCTTATAATTATTTGTACATGCCTTTTCTACTAAGATACACACATAGAGAATGTTGAGGTGTTGTTATGGTGCCTCGTATATGCGCAATAATTGCTTTTTAATTGAAAATCACTTTTTCTTTGAAACGCTCAACCCTTGAGCAATATTGGCGGGCGCTGTGGATGGGGTTGGCCGTTTGGGGTATTGTCTGGTGCCGTTTAAGGTACAATTAGGGGCGGACACACAGACAAATGTACAGACAGTCAGATCGAAATTTTTACGTCGAAGCTTCTCAAGAAGACTATCATCTTTAAAACTCACGCAACCCAATCAACAATTTCTCTGTCTCCGATAAGTTTTTTAGTTTAGTCATTTGAAGGGTGTGGAAAACGCGCAGTCAATTTTTTTTTGAAAAATCAAGTAAAACAATGTCCCTTTAACTGTGACATTCAGTACCCTAGCGGAAAATAGTGTATGACTTCAGTTAGCTTCAGAGTGGGCACGGAAACAGTGCGCTTCATGGCTTCTAACCACCGGTTTTCATCATGCAGAATCTGCTGACTCTCCTGATAGCGTGCTCGTCGGCGGCCCACGTGTGTTCGTGGGAGATAGTGATGAAGTTGCCACCCTCGTACGGACCGGACAACAGGGTTGACGATGAAATTTTTTACAATTTCACTGCGACAGAAGGACTCTACTTCGGGTTCCCAGCCGCATCGGCGTCGCCAAACCCTCCCGTGGTCTACATAAGCGCACGGCGCATCGATTTGCCTTTCAGTGGGCACGGAAACTGTGCGCTTTGCATGGCTTCTAACCACCGGTTTTTCATTATGCAGTTGTGTACAAAGTTTTCTCTATACGCTAAAAAATCAGACAACCCGTTTTTGCTACTGTTTCCGTGCGCAAAAGTGTTGTATGAAGTTGTATGCGACTGTTTTTTCATGCTTTTTTTGCTCCTACAATCTGGAGATGTTGAAACTAAACCCGGGACCTAACACGCGCTCTGAAAACGTACTTGATATTGGTTCGTTACCAGAAAATCCTGCCGAGCAGATGAAAGCAATGTTTAAACTACTCAAAGATATACACAGCCGTTCACTCCAAAGTTCGAAAGTGCAAACCGAACTAGCTGCTGAAGTTAAAGCAATTAAAAACGGGCAACAAAACATAGAAACAAAAATAACCGGCATAAAAAAAAGACTATACGAACTCGAAGAAAAATCGAAGGACCTTGATCAACTTGGCAAAGATTTATCAGAAATACACGCGTCGATATCTGGTCTAAACGCACCAAAGTATAACTATCAAAACACGCTTCGATGAGATTGAGGACAGATCTAGGCGTGACAACCTAATCTTTCATGGTATAGCTGACGCTAAAGAAACCTGGAACAAAACTGAAGCTAAGCTATCAGCAGCGATAAATGAAGTAGTTGAATCTTTTTGCACAGAGTCAATTGATCCCGCACACACCGACTTGACCTGTTTGCACCTGCCAAATGCCGCCCCATAATAGCCAAATTTTCCAACTACAAGACCAGAGAAGAAGTTTTGTCACTTCGTAACCAGCTGAAACAAAAGAACATTTCAGTGACGGAAGATTTTTGTCAACGTACCCGCACTTCTCACCAAAAAATAATTGAATTTGCAAAGAACGATCCTGGGTGCCCGCAGTCTAAACTGCGCTATAACAAATTGCTCATGAATAATAAACGTTTTTACTACAACTTTGACCTTGATCGCGTTGAAGAAATACGATCGCGTGGCAACCAATCAGGTCGCGGAGACTCCACTGGGCGAAATGCCTCACTGTAGGGAGAAAGGAGGGGCAGTGACATATCATCGCATCGTCAATCGCATCCGGTATCTGTATTCTTTGCTAACGCCAGAAGTGTTCTCAATAAACGTTGTGCCCTCTCATCCATTATAGATACATGCGATGCGAAATTAGTAGCTTTAACTGAAACGTGGCTTTCCGCACAAACAATAGACTCAGAAATTATTCACGAGGCAAACAACTTTGCCTCGTGAAATATTTCACGCAGCGAGCGAGCATAGAGGAGGAGGCGTACTACTTGCGGTCTCGAAGGACATACCATCAGCACCAATCCAAGTTAACAGTTTACTAGAAATAACCTGGGCTTTACTAACTTTGGGTAGCTGTAAACTGGTTCTACGTACCTGCTACAGATCACCTTCCTCACCATCCTCATTGTTAACGAACTGCATGACTCCATCAACATAGTAAGCTCTCGTTTCCTTTCTTTACCTATGTTTTTACTCGGAGATTTCAACTTTCCCAACATAACGTGGAACACAATGCCGATACGTATTTCCCCCTTTTCACAGCAGAGTGAAGATTTTTCTGAATACATGCTCCGTTTATTGCTTGAATCAGTTAGTAACTCTAGCCACAAGAATTACAAGAAATACAGCAAGCACTCTCGACCTAATACTAGCAACGCATCCTGACCTTGTCTCCGACATTACATACTTACCAGAACTTTGTTATCAATATTAGCCCTAGTAAAAAGACTAAACAGCAGAAACGCATACGATGCTACCGGAAAGCTAACTTCGAAGCTATAAATAATGAGCTAACTCACTTTTACGATGAGTTTATTAGATATATTGAATCTCGTTCCGTTCAATCTAACTGGGATCTGTTCGCATGCACAGTCTATAAATTGATCGAGAAGTACATCCCTAATCGCACACTCATTCCAATCCCCAAGCGCCGTGGTATTCCAGTCATCTAAAACGCCTATCTAATCGAAAAAAGCGTTTCTTTCATTTAGCTAAAAGCTCGCCTTCACCTTCGCGCTGGACAACTTACAAATCTGCTGCAAACGCCTACTTAAGAGCTCTAAAAAACTGCAAAAACAACTACCTAACTAGAACACTACCTGAAACATTGAAAATAACCCTAGAAAGTTTTGGCAAATGATTAACCCAACCACTAACAACTCCATATCACTAGAAGATTCATTTGGAAATAATATTCTTGATAACATGTGCGCATCAGCTATTAATGATTCATTTTCAAGCCAGTACTCCGAATCCAAGATCATACTTCCTTATGCGCACCGCTAATATTACATGCCCATGGATGAAGTAATTATTGAGGTACCTGGAATATTGAAACTAATAGATAAGTTACCGTTCCACTCCGCTCCGGGCTATGATGGCATTAATAGCAAATTTCTTAAAAGCACTAACGTAGTGAGTTCAATGATACTAAGTCAAATATTTCAACAATCATTGAGTACTTGTCAACTTCCAAAGGAATGGAAAATAAGGAAGGTGGTTCCAATCTATAAATCTGGCCCCAGAAACTCGCCTCTTAATTACCGACCCATATCACTAACAAGTAATTGTTGCAAATTATTAGATTATGTAATCTTCTCGAACCTTGCTAACTTTCTAGAGTCTAACTCATACTTTGCTAAAGCGCAACATGGTTTTAGAAAACAGTATTCCTGCGAGACACAGCTTGCTTCGTTTACTCATAATCTGCATCAAATCCTGGATCGATCATCTTGCGCTGACAGTATTTTTTTGGATTTTAGCAAAGCATTTGACAAGGTTTGCCAAAAATTACTGCCCTCTAAACTAAGCTTGCTAAATATCGACACTAACCTTCTTAAATGGATAGAACATTTTCTCTCTAATCGTTTCCAATTCGTAACTGCTAACGACCATCATTCACCACTCACTGAAGTACAATCCGGTGTGCCTCAAGGTTCAGTGTTGGGACCTTATTATTTCTTGTATATATTAATGATCTAACTTCTTCAATAACTTCTAACTTACATCTGTTATTTACCGCGAAATCAGCAATGTTGATGATACTAAAACACTTCAAACTGACCTAAATAATATAGCTAATTGGTGTAATATCTGGTTAAGGGAACTTAATATTAAGAAATGTAAGATAATGCACGTATCAAGAACTAACTCGAATCATAACACCTACCACCTAAACAACGTTCCTTTAGATTCCGTCCTGTCTTATAAATATCTTGGCGTGCACATCACAAATAACTTAAGTTGGACAACTCATGTAGAGTACGTGATTAACAATGCTAATCGCATGCTCGGCTACTTACGACGTAACTACTCCAAAGCACCCTCTTCCTTGAAACTAGTACTCCAAGTCTCTCATACGCCCCAAACTCGAATATGGATCCGCCATATAGGATCCCAGTCATGCTAATCTCATCACATCTCTTGAACTAGTACAAAATAATTCTGCTAGGTTCATCCTCTCTAAACTACAAACCGCACTGCAAGTATGACTTCAATGAAAAATAATTTATCACTTATTCCATTGGCTCACCGACGAAAAATCGCCCGTCTTTCGCTGTTTAATAAATTTTCTATCACCCTACACTTCATAATGACCTGATACTCCAGCCTCTGTACATCTCAAACCGTGTTTGCTCATCGCAATAAAGTAGGAATCGCATCATGTCACACTAGGTCTTTCTTTCAGTCATTTATTCCCCGCACATCTCATGATTGGAACCGCCTTCCCCCGAATGTCGCAACCATTACTGACTTCAACTTTTCCACGAAACATTAGCTAACATTGTATAACCAAAAAAATCTGTTACCCTATGCTTATTGCTTCTGTTTTGTATATTTAGTAATAACTGTTTTTTTATACATTCTGCAGAAATGTTAATATTATCTGTCTTTTATTGTATTGTTTTTATTTGTAATTATTGTCTTGTTTATTTGTATTTATTGCACTGTTTTATTGGTATTTTTCATGCATTTACCCACTCCCCTCTTTAATTGCCTTGTTGGCCCTGAGGGTATTATAAATATTAAAAATAAAGCCGCATTGTAGTCGATAAACCCCTACGAAAACCATGCTGGCTGGGAGACAGGATGCCCTTCGTTTTCGAAAAAAAAGTTCACTGCTTTAAACTATATATGTTCGAGTAGTATGCATACCATGCTTGTTAAAGATATCGGTCTGAAATAAGATTCCGCGAATTTATATCCTAATTTGTAAATTAGAATAATCTTCTGGGCCGTCTCGATGCTGAACGCAATTTGTGGAAAATACTGCCGAGATGTGTGCTGCACGATTCTGCGTACCTTTCATAAATTGGTCGGGTATATACAATCCGGACCACAAGTGTTTTTTTTTTAGTATCTAGGGCTAAGAGAAGATTAAGAACACCAGTGTCGTGATAACGAGAAGTTTTATAACAGACAAAGCGCTTGGAACTACTCAGTCTGGAATGACGCCATTACCTCTTGTGAAGACGGAATGAAAGAACTGGTTATATCTGGTCGCTTTATGACCTCTTTCTAGTGATATTAGTTGACTTATTGAGTCTGCCAATGACTCACGAAGTCCGACATGACGCCAATATCTCCGGTGAAGTTGGAATGAAAGATCTGGTTGTATCTGTTTTCAAGTGACGACGAATGAGTTGCGAGTCTGCCTATGACGCAGAGATTTATTCGTGCATTGTTCCCTTTTCCTAACTCTATGCGCATATGAGCCGGCATTCCATCCTTTCCACAAACTATATAAGAGGCAACACCGTCCCCAGCATACGCGTGCGCACGGGTGGGTAGCCGATTTGCGGATATCGTTTTGTCATTCAAGGGAAGGCTATACGGAGCTGAAATGTGCTGTGCCACCACAGGAGAATATAGACACATAATGGCGCCCAAATTTGCCGCGTTAAAAGTATGAAAGAAACTGTTTATAAAGAGATGCAGCATTCACCAAGGTAGTATTCATATGTGCATTATGTGGTGCATTTCGCGTTTTTGCACATGTGAGAATGTCACACGTTTTGTGTGCACCCGGCTGTCAAAATTCAGTCTCCGTGTTCGCGTGAGCTCTCGTCATCCACCGTTATTTCGTCGACTCGGAGAAGAAGCTTGAGACGAATATCCCTTACAAGTGTCTGTCGAAGTAGACGAAAATTGTAAGCAATATTCCCATTCGAACGTGGCTGTCATTGATAATTTATTGTTCAATTTTCTTTATTTATTTACCAGACCAAACTGGAAGGTCGCCAAGGCTAAAAGCCGTGAGAGCGGCTTGACAAAGGCCCTGGTGACCTGAATATACACATGGCAGTAGTGCGGAAATGATTACAAGTACATAAAAAAAAAAAAAAAAAAACATGAACAATACACAATTCAAAAATGATTTTTTAACTGATTATTTTACAATACCTGTTATAAAATGTGTAAAAAAAGGGGTTTCAATAAGCAAAATACATCATGCACAGACAGTCGTATACATTGACACTTATCAACCTAAAAAGAAACATATATACATTTATGTGAAAACACATACATTCATATCGCTAATACAACGCAAAATAACGAGATATAACATGATACAATTTATTTACACTAGACTGAAAAAAAAAAAAAAAAAAAAAAAAAAAAAAAAAAAAAAAATTACATAGACTGTGAGAATGGGTTGTTGCGCATGTTCCTATGGAGCCAGAGAGCAGAAATGTGAGTGTAGTTGTTTTTTGTTACAGGAGATTGTACTTTCGTGCGTGTTAAGTGTTGTGGGAACGTTGTAGGCCAAGGCTTGGTGTCTATATGTAGTGCGGAAACGCGGTACGAACCAAATATCTGTATTTCTTGTAGGAATCGTAATGACACGACGCTGTAGGCATGACAGTGATCTAATGAAGTTGGAGAATTCCTTATTCGAGAAATAAAGTGTGTGCAATAAGCGAAATGTGTAAAGGCTGTCAGCTCGTATTATATTAAATTCTTGGAAAGCTCCACGCGTCGTTCCGAACGGTTCAATATTTCCAATCTGGCGGACTATTTTTTTTTGCAAAGTAATGACTTTATTGATGTTTGCTTTGCTTGTCGTGGCCCATACAAGGCTGCAATACATTAGATGTGAATTAAATAGCGCATAATATATCTGAAGTTTCACTTTGAGCGGCAAAATGTCACGGCAACGAGACATCACTCCTGTTACCGAAGAAAGCTTTTTACAAATAAAATTTACATGTGTATCCCAGCCTAGATTGGAAGAAAAATAAACTCCCAAGTATTTTGTAGCTATCAACAATATCAATCGGCACTGATTCAAGAACTAAAGGTTTGATGGGTAGCGAGTACTTTATTTTTGGCACGAAAACATGGCTTTGGTTTATTTGGATTAATTTTAAGCTGGTTCATTCTGGACCATGACGAAATTCTTGAAAGTATATCATTTGCTTTGCTTACAATGTCATCTAAGTTAACGCCATCAAGGATTATTGTTGAATCGTCCGCATATATGACGTATTTAAACTGTTGTGTCCAGTTGAACAATGTCATTAATGTAAACATTGAACATACAGCGGACCAAGTATACTGCCTTGCGGCACACACGAGTGAGGGGCAAGAATGACGAGCTATTTTCATTAATGTAAACACTTTGGCACCTATTGCTAAGATATGATCGAATTAAGATTGGCAACACCCCGAATGCCATTTGATTCTAATTGTCTAACAATATATTATGATGAAGCGAGTCAAATGCCTTACTGAAGTCTAGAAATATGCTGAGTGTGAATTTATTTTGTTCAAAGTTATGAAGTATAGCTTCCTTTAATGTCAACAATGCAGTTTTCAGTGGACTTGCCGCTTATAAAGCCAAACTGCGCATCTGTTAACACATTGTGTTTATTAAAAAATTTCGTTATGCGGACATGAATAATTTTTTCTAAACATTTAGAGAAGACAGGAAGGACCGATATAGGCCTGTAGTTACTTTCACTGTTGCGGTCACCACCCTTAAAAATGACTGATACGCGAGCTTTCTTCATGGCTTCTGGAAAAACACCATGTTCAAGAACTAAGTTATATATATAGGTTAGTACACTACTAAGTAAATATAAAACATGTTTATTGGTGTGATCTGCAGGTCATCGGCATCAAGAGATTTAGTACTATTTAGATGCTTGAAGATTTCGCATACTTCACTTTCGTTTGTTGGGTCAAGAAAGATACTTTGGCTCATGTACTGCATCCGGCGACAAAATCCGCGTTATCATTGCACAACGCTACTGCATTTATGAAGTAGTTATTAAAATGATCTGCGAGTGCTGCACCTCTAAAATCTTTACCCCCCAAAGGTTATGGACTCAGGCAAAGCATTTTTATTATCACGACCGAGTATGGTATAATTAGCTTCCACGTAGCACTTGAACGTTGCCGATTGGCATGTACAAAGATACGCTGATAGTAGGCTTCTTGGCACGTTGAAGTTCAGCGTTTAATCTATTGCGAAGCTTTTAAATTCTTTCAAAGTTTCGGCAGAGCGCGTACGTAGAAAAAGTGTGATAGCAGATGTTTTTACGCTTTATCATACTCAGATGCTCGCGAGTGACCCAGGGTTTCCTTGCCCTTTCTTGCAGATTTTAATGTTTTTAAATGGAAAATGTGTTGCGTAAATGCGTCGAAAAGTTTGGATGAATGCATCATATGCGTTATCGGCATTTTTCTCCTTAAATACAGATGACCAGTTTTGCTTTGGATATATCGAGCGTAAAAGCCTTCAAGACTTCGAGATGTAATATGCTGTATGGTAGGCAGCACCCGCCGCGTCCCTTTATCGAGAGGTTTGCAAAATAGTTCATAACACGGGACAGTGGTCACTAATATCAGATGTTATTGTGCTGCGCTATAAATTACTGTGTCAATATTGGTAATGACAAGATCCAGTGCTGATGAAGTGGAGCATGTAATTCGTGTTGGCGTATTAATTAGATTTTTAAAACCACTCGAGAGCAAAAGGTTATTTAGCTCGCGGGTGACAACAGTTTTCCTCCAGTAGGTTAATATTAAAATCTCCTGCAGAAATAAGGAGGAAATTATTACAACAAGCATACTCCAAGAAGTTCTCGTAAAATTGCATGAAACTTGCCATGCTTCCATTTGGCGGTCGGTAGGTTACCGAGATAAGCTCATCTTTAAACTGGACTGTAAGTATTTCATATTCATCTGTTATCTTACTGAATTCAGGGACGACGTGGCAACTCTTTTTTGTCGTAACGAGCAAAGCAACCCCTCCCCCTCGCTTATGCGTCCGATTAAGATAGAATGTATTGTAGCCATCCAGAGTAAAAGTAGGTTCATCATTTGTACCCCAAGTTTCAGTCATCATAATGAGGTCAAATTTTATTTGGAATTGCTCTAAAAAGAGTGCAACGTCGTCCCTTTTATGGTTAAGTGACCTCGTGTTAATATGCAGAAACTGAGTTGCCTGTTTGATTGTGTAAGCAGATATCGCGAGGAAAAGCAAGCTCTAGGTAATCCATAGCGAAATAAATGCTATTTCAAAGTTTCAAGCAAGCACATCACTGACATTATGCAGACACAGAACTATTTTGCCCTCCAAAAATCCTGTCGATATCACGCTCGCTGGGTATGTGTACAGCAGGTGTTTCGTCAGTCTGTTTAGCGTATATCTTCCCGTTGTAAGACCATACAGATTTCCATTTCATTTCGTACTTCTTTTTTACAGCGGTCGCGAGCCAGTTTTTTCAACGTCGGGCAGAGATGTTCATTCACATACACAGGCGGTGAAAAGGAAGTTGAGTTGCCAATGCCCAAATCTGCATTTGTAAGGCGCGCTTTTTTTGCCTTCTTTAGCACCCTGTCCCGTTTGACGCGGGACTTAAATTGAACAACGATGTTGCTCTTGTTTTCCGTTCTACTCGGCACACGGTGACACGCCTCTATGTCATCCTTGCTAAGCGGCTCTCCGATAACCGTGCCTAGCGTACAAAGTAAGTCACTGACCGATTCAGTCTCCCTTTTCACACGCCTTGTATTTCTATATTGACATTCCTAGAGTACTGTTCACAGCCGGTCAATCGATGCTCCAATTCAAATACAGAGGTTTTCAAGGACGCGTTTTCTAGGCGTAGAGAAGCATTATCACTTTTAAGGCGAGCACTTTCAGCGACAGCTTCTTCTAATTTTTTCTTCAACTCCTCAATACTGTCGTGAGCGTAGTCAATGCTTTTAGTCATGTTCCTTTGTTCTGTTTTCAAGTCTCGAATTTCATTCCTGAAATCCCTTACCACAGAGTCACGGAACATCTTAAGTTCCTGCTGCACCTCCTCCTTTAACTTCACACATTCAGTCTTCATTTCCTCCTTCAATTTAGCCATAACAAATCTTAATGATTTACGAAAGAAGCAAGAAAGCACCACAGATAATTCAAAACAATTTGGCAGTGACGACGGAACACACAAAAAAAAGCTATAAGCAGCTCAGTATACTTGGTCACTGACCTGTACAGAAAGCAGATTGCTTATTACGACGTTCACAGTTCCGCCGTCACTGCCAAGTGATGCAGCCGGCGACCTGAGCGCTCTTCTTGTAGGGTGAATTTGATGACGTGGACGAAGCTGCACCGCGCAGGACACGGCAGCACGCAGGCGCACAAATGAAGCACGCAGCAGCGTAACTATGCAGCCAGGGACCACGGTACCTTTCCTTCCAGGGTTGGGTCTCACCGGTGAAAAACGTGCGTCAGCCTGTACAGAAAGCAGATTGCTTATTACGACGTTCACAGTTCCGCCGTCACTGCCAAGTGATGCAGCCGGCGACCTGAGCGCTCTTCTTGTAGGGTGAATTTGATGACGTGGACGAAGCTGCACCGCGCAGGACACGGCAGCACGCAGGCGCACAAATGAAGCACGCAGCAGCGTAACTATGCAGCCAGGGACCACGGTACCTTTCCTTCCAGGGTTGGGTATCACCGGTGAAAAACGTGCGTCAGCCTGTACAGAAAGCAGATTGCTTATTACGACGTTCACAGTTCCGCCGTCACTGCCAAGTCACTGCCAACGCGAGACGAATCTTGCTATTTCACGGGAGAGCAAATGAGCGGTAGCTTTACCCCTGTAGCTTCCCCTTCATTGCGAAGAAAAGCTTTCCAAGAGTATAGTTTCTCGGGAACACTAAGAAGAAGGGAGTGGGGTGGGTTGCGCCAAGGCAGTTTTACACTTGAGATGATAGGAAGAAGGGTGTGCTACTATGAACATTTGACTCCCCAGTTGAGAAACTCTGTGCCACTTGTGGTCACCACACTTTGGTTACCTTCCTGAAGCAGCTCCTTTTCCAAAATGCATCATATTATCATAAACTTCACTACGGCCACTGCAGGCCAAAGGCCTCGCAGTGCTTCGCCAATCAAACCTGGGCTCGTGCTTTCTGCTGCCATCTTATACCTGCGACCATTCTAATCTCATCAGCCCACCTAACATTTGTCTCCCCTTCGTGCGGATGCCTCCTCTGGGCATCCAGTCAGTTACCCTCAATGACCAGCGGTTATCCTGCCTATACGTATACGTGCTAAGTGCCCGGCCCATGTCCACTTCTTGATTTCAACTATGATAATCCTGAAACACGGTTTGTTCCCTGACCCCACTCTGATCTCTTCTTGTCTCTTAAGGTTGCACCTATAATTTTCCTTTCCATCGCTAGCTGTGTCGTTCCTCAATTTAAGCTGAAACCCTATACGCAAGACTCCAGGGTTCTCCTTCATACTT
>WOVY01002550.1:122500-129422 GCA_013436015.1 Rhipicephalus annulatus | reverse complement strand
GATAAACCTAGAGCCTAGGTTAAATGAAGTCCGGAAGGAGGACCTGAGAAAGATTGTTTCCGAGTTTGGAAACGTGTTTTCGGACCGCCCCGGAAACACGAGGGTGATCGAACACGATATCGAGCTAAGCGGTGAGTAGTCAATCCGTAGCAAGCCGTATCGTTGTTCCCCTGTGCAACGTCGCAAGTGTGAGCCGCTCTTGGTGCCGCATAGGTATCGTCGCCGCAAAAGTGACCGGTTACTGAGATGGAGCATGTTGCTCCACAGCGCAACTTTGACATTCGCTATCAACAAAAAAAAGAAAGCTAAACGCTAATGCAGGTGCATTGAGCAGTGCGTTCTAGCTAGTACCTTCTCAACCTTTCGGTTTCTCGCTGGCGATTCGGGGCAAAATTTCGACCTCATCACGACCTTAGCTGAGCGCTCTTGTCCAGAGTGAGCTCAAGGGGCCAACTTTATGTGGTATTCTAATTCGTTACGTTGTTGTACGTGGGAAAAAATTTGAGTTGTCATTTTAAGGGTCTTGTGTCCCACATGTGCCTCTTGATGTAGAGGGAGGGAACGAAATTCCGATAGACTCGTAGATAGGTATATGTTGAACTATACTTTGTCTGGTGTTCTGTCGGGTGACCGAGGGCACTTGCGTGTGTCGTGTGTTGTCTGTTGTCGAACCGTTCTTAGCAAGTTGCAGAACCATCGTCAAGTGCTGAAACCGAAAATGGTCAGAAGAGACGAGCGAAGTTGGCCAGCAAGTTGTGGCGACAAGCCAGTGGAGCTGCGATCCGTCGTCAAAAATGGGATGTGTTTCCGGAACAGTCTGGAGCTGTATTCTCCCCAGGGCCCTGGAGGCGAACCTGGAGGGACCTGGCGAACGAGCGCACCTGACATCCGAGCCCCGTGGAAGCAGCTCGTCTTTCCGGTGCATTGTCTGGCGGCGGGGGTGCTGTTATGCCAGCGAGTCCTCGTCAAACGTCCGTGCCTCTGAAAAAGGCAATCTGGGTCAAGGCCAGCCCGCAGTCCGCCTGACGCGAACAACTCAACGGCGTAAACACGCGCGGCGCATCTCTGGCCCACGTGCAGTGAGTCAGCAGCGCACGTGACAGCGAGCCGGCGTCTTCGTGTCTGGGGGTCTGACGTGGCCCAGCGGCGACCCCATTGGAGGAATCTGCCCTGACGACCAGCGGCGCTTCTGATTGGACATTTTGGTTGGACCCGGTGCAAATAAAAGAAGCCCTGCGGCGCGTCGCGATCGGCGGTCCTATGGAGAGGAGTCCCCGTGTCGGAGAGCCGACATGTGTGTGAATCGGCGGTCTTAGGCGAAAAGCTGACCTGTGTGTTAGAGAGGAGAGCTCGGCTCTTCGAGTCTCTGTCGGCCCCAGTGCCGAAATTGTAACGCCCTCTGTATATATGCTGTACATAAACCTTGTTTAACTCAGCGTCGTCTCGTCCGCTCGTCTTATCAGCTCTGCGCAGAAGCAGTCGCGAGCTGAGAGACATACGCTACCAAACGGCTGGTGACCTTCCCGGCGGAGTTGAAAGCAGTGGCGCCTTCGGGACCGTGTTGGCGTCGCCGTCTTTCGCAACAGTGGTGGCAGCGGTGGGATTTCGGAGGTGGCTTCGCAACAGGCCGTTCCCGACATCGGCTTTCCGAAACAAGTGGATCGTGGTAGCTACCGGCTTCCTCACCAGCTACGCCGAGACAAAAGCCCTGCCCAAAGGCAGTGCATCCGAGGTAGCTGAATTCTTCGTCGAAATATCGTCCTACGTCACGGCGCCACGGAGATCCTCATCACCGACAGCGGAACGGCATATACTGCTGACCTAACTCAAGCAATCTTGGCATACAGCCAGACAAACCACCACCGGACGGCAGCGTACCACCCACAGACCAACGTTCTCACCGAGCGGCTCTAAACAAGACGATCGCCGACATGCTGGCAATGTACGTCGATGTCAAACGCAAGACGTGGGACGTCATTCTTCCGTTCGTGACCTTCGCATACAACACGGCGGTGCTGGAGACGACGCAGATATTGTAACGGGTGCAAGAGAAGAAACGTCAAAAACTAGTTTATTATGGGCAAACTTTTTATTATGGGCGCCCTGAAATTATGTGTGAAAAGATGGAAGAGTCCGCTAGAGCGTTCCAAAACAAAAAACTGTTCATCCGCCAACGCGCCTTCTTCTTCTTCGCAGCTCCAACCCACGCTGACTCGTGCCCGTGAACAAGAGGCATGCGTCGTGCGGCCACAAGCAGGAGTGCGCACAAGACTGTGGATGCTGATTCTTTATAATGTCGGATAGTGTAATTAGTCTCTGTGGCAATATGCTTTCTTCATTTCAAAAATAAATTAGTTGAGAGTTAGCGCTCGTCTGTCTCTTTCTTGTCCCGTTTTTTGTGTGCGCTAAAAATGGCATATCATGGATACATGCCAACTCGCTCAGCGATCTGTTTTGCTGCAGACGTTATCTTGCGCAGGCTGTTAGGCGCACAGAAGTTTGTTTATAAACAGAGAAACCATCATCACACAAGCCTCAGTGCAGCAGTGTCTCACACGCCACCTATATTTATTAATCAGATGCACGAGTTAAACGAGAGGGGTTCCATAACCTTCCCCCGCAAACTCTTTCACGTGATATTCTTGATAGAAATATCACGTGTTGGTCAATGAATTTATTAAAACCTTTTAACTGGATTAAAACATTTTACCTGGAGAAAAAAAAACACTTTTCCCGTTAGTCCTGGAACGCGTCACGTCGAACAATCGTCGAACAATGTAGTGTATCCAGCAAAGTCACTTCTGCAGCAATACGCAGCACAACGAAATTAAATGATCGCCAGTTGTCCACTCAGGAGGCCTGCATAAGTATGCACACGTTTCAAGCTATTTGATGAAACACGAGGTGTGTGACGTTCTAATGAAGTTGGCGTATACACTTGTACACACGGTGATTGAAAGGGTTTCACTAAAACTCACACGAAACAATGATGTTCTCTATTTTCTTACTCGGAGTGTAATGCTAAACGCCTTGAAAGTATGCCATACGAATTTGACTCGTTTCTGACAGCGTTTCGTAATTCGTGACTGAAGGGGTTATTTCAAATAACCATCGGATGGGTGGGTGAGAACGTAGTGCAAAGGTTTAGGTTCAACGCAAGACACACAAAAAACTGAGTAAACAAAGAAAGTTCTTTGTCCTCGTGTTTTTGTATACTGCAGTTTCTTTACGCTAAACATAAAAGTGAACCTTCTCGATTGTAGTTCCTCCGAGTGGAAGAAACAGAAAAACCATCTAAGGGACGCGTACACAAAAATAGAAGACGACATACATCGTGTCTCCAGCGTGTGTCTGTCGTCATTTATTCTCGTGTACACGTGCCTAAGTTGTTGTTTTTTTCGTTTGTTCAAGTATGTACCAACAGGCCCAGCAACATATTCTCCTTTTGAAACGGAAGGGCAGCCTGCCCAACGCAGATTTGGAATCAAATGTCTTGTATCCCCAATTCTCGTGACCTGCGATGGAGGGCAATAGTAGCTATTTCTTGTGATGCATTGGCACTCGCCTAGGTAGTGTCGTGGATATGGCGCCCGACCGTTGACCTGCACGTCACGGAATGGAGTTGCAACCCCGGCGGCTGCATTTTCGGTGAAGGTGAAGGCGAGAAGCCGGAAGCCCGTGTGCTTATGGAGCTGCATGTTGAAAAACCCTAGTGAGTTTTTTCAAACGTCCCAATAGTGTTATTGGGACGTTGAATGCTAACGATTGTTAATATTTTTCATGTCTTTGAGGCATTTACGCTTTCTTAGTTTTATGATAAGTTTTTCTCATTCATTTTTTGTTTCGTTTCTTCAAAAAATCGCCCTTCTAAGTGACCATGTTGCCATCGTTCCTTTGCCCCCGTTTTTTCGTGAGCTGTAAGCCATGAGCGTGAACAACCAAGCATTCAAAGGAATTACGCCCTTGAGCAAGCCACTGGCGTTTGTTTTTGAAACAATGTCCGACTTACACGGGTAAACCCACACGCCATAAAAAGCCCGCACTTAGACGTGACCTCTTCACCTCCCTCCGATTTTCCTCCTGCTTACACTTTGCAGGATCGCATGTGCATGAACGATAACCGTGACTTTGTGTGCCTGGATAAGTAGTTGTATGCGTACTCTGTGCTCTAGCGATGACCGGCAAAGCGACAAGGTCCTTTGCTACAGCGCCGCGCATATTGCGGGTGTACACATTCAGCCGGCAACGTTCCAGCAAAGTTCAAGGTTGCCCGCGAGGATAGTCTGCGTCTTTTGTAATCGGCACGGAACCACCGGATGCTTGTGATACAAAATGCAACTGAGCCACGAGTACGGGTTTCAAAAATCGGCCATAGTTTCTTCGTCGGTGTTTACCCGTTTCGTTGTAGTAACCCGGAGGTTCGGGAATCGATCAAGAAAAAAAAACGAGTCGTGATGAACGCGCCCTGACGTCGTTGATTATGTGTTCGCTGGCATTGATGTACTTGCGAATGCCCGGGCATAGGGCATGTGATTTTCCTGCCTTTTTACCTGTTCTCTTTATTGATATATAAAAGCACACAAAGGTACGCGGTTGGCTAGAGGGCTATTCCGACACTATGAACTAGACGTTGAGTTAAGAACCGGATAACAAAAGAAATAAAAGTGGTCAAGATCTGCGTGCACATAGGGTGACTAACAAGCAGAACATCTATTTGCGGGACGAGCTTCATTATTATGGCCGGGTGGTCTAGATCACTGTGTAGACTCCCTGCATGTTATTGTTTTCATTGTAGTAGTAGTAGTAGTAGTAGTAGTAGTAGTAGTAGTAGTAGTAGTAGTAGTGGTGGTAGTAGTAGTAGTTGTCGTTGTCGTTGTTGTTGTTGTGGTAGTAGTAGTAGTAGTAGCAGTAGTAGTAGTAGTAGTAGTAGTAGTAGTAGTAGTAGAGACTGCTGTTCCTGCTGTCATCGTCGTGATCATTTGTCTGGTTCATAGACAATGTTTACAAATACGAACGCAGCCGCCAGTTCAAGATGGGCGGACGTTAAGCAGAGTGTTGAAGTTTCGCCGGGTAGCTGAAACTTGGGACAGACGCCAACAAACAGGCAGACCAAAAAATTGGACGTTGAAGTATCTCACGAATGACTAATGTCTTTAAAAAACCAATAGCACTACATACTACATACATATTATCTGGCGTATAATGAATGAGCAGAGTCTAAGGCCACAGTTTAATAAGTACAGTATGTTGAGAAAAAAATGTTCGCACAGATTACCGGGGTCAGAGAGTAGTTTTTTTCACGCAATCACATGTAAAAGATGGAAGCGGATCAGTGGATGTGATAGTACTTCATGAACGAAAACGGCCTTCATCGGCCTCACTCGGTACAAAAATCTCGCTTTCTTTTTGTGAATGACCTTGACCATAGTTCTCGCGAGCTGCTCGCAGTATCAGTGTGTTGATCCCAAACATTTTCTTGACTGCTCCCGTGCAGCACACGCAAACTGCTCCAGCTAGCTATGTGGGGTTTAACGTCCCAAAACCACCATACGGTTATGTGAGACACCGTTGTGAAGGGCTTCGGAAATTAAGACCACCTGGGGTTCTTTAACGTGCACCCAAACCTGAGTACACGGGACTACAACATTTATGCCTCCATCGGAAATGCCACAGCTGGGTTTCGATACCGCGATCTGCGGGTCACCAGCCGAGTGCCTTAGCCACTGGACCACCGCGGCGGGGCGACTGCTCGAATAGCTGAACTATGGTATGGGCGCACGGATAAGACGGGATACAACAAACCACAAAAAATGGTCGATCCAACGTACAGTGGGAATCGATAGTATGCGAAACACGAAGGAGAAAGGTTATGTCTCTTTGAATGTTATGACGTTGAGGTAAATGATGCCGTCCATGACTTATGTGTCATGATTATCGTGTTTGGTTGTGTCGTTTACTTTTTTTCATCTATTCACGTCACATTATACCAAATTTAGCATATGTGGAGCTACCAAAACGGCCGCGAGCACACTATGAGCATGGTATGTTGTCATGTTCTTGCATGATACGCTTGTCAGGATTATCATATTACACCAGTCATGTACAATCGTCATTTAATGACGCCGCATAACACCAAATTTGGTATATGTGGAGCTAGCAAAACCACCGCCAGCGCATGACGAAGGGCCAATTATATATACTCCAATGTAGCGTTGACGCGCGCGCACGCGCTGAGCACAGCGACGCTACGTTAGCAAACGCGAGCACTCTATGGTTTGACGCCAGGCGCGACCATCGTCCGTTGGCCCGGCCCGACGGCAACCGGCGCGAAACGCGACATGCTTCATTTCACGCCGATCGTCACTCAGACAATAATGCGTATCCCTCTTTTCGTGACGGAGGGACGTCGGACACGCTGCAACGCACATGCGTTAAAGCAACGCAGTGCAGCGCGCGCCTTCGAGTATAGTGCAGGACCGGCGCCTGGCGTGGGAAAGCCGGCGTGACGCGACCAAATGACCAAATGAACACCGGAACACATTCATCATCGAAATGCATTGGCGCTTTGCCTGCGACCTGTAGTCATGTTCTCAAATGACACACATCTCATGATTATCATGTTTGCACCACTCACATACCTTCGTCATCCATTGACACCACGTGATACCAAACTTGACATATGTGAAGCTAGCCAAACACCGCGAGCGGATCATGAGTGTGGCACGCAGTCATGTTGTTACATGACACGCATGTCGTGATTATCATGTTTGGATGTGTCATTTACCTTTGTCGTCCGTTCGCGTCACGTAATAACGAGTTTGGTACATGTGAAGCTAGCAAAACGGCTGCGAGAGCATCATCAGTGTGGCATGTAGTCTTGTTGTTACATGACACGCATCTCGTGTTTATCATGTTAGCACCA
>WOVY01002550.1:70000-117500 GCA_013436015.1 Rhipicephalus annulatus | reverse complement strand
GACACTCGTGCGTGAATAATTGAGGTTTTCTAGATCGATCACACCTCGGGAGCGCCATTTAAGTGAGTTCACTGGGCAAGTTTATCAGGGAAAGTTTATCAGTGGCTCGCGGAAATCCGAGGTGGTCCCTGCGGAACCAACGTTAAGAACCCCTGGCCTAGATGTTGAGGACCCTCAAGCAAACCTGTAACACAAACACACACTTCGAGCCCTATATGTCCCGACAAAATACCTATATAAAAATGGCATTTCGCACAACTAAAATGGTGGGTATTCGGACTTACTTTCAAGGCATATCCTCTTTGAATTTTCTAACACGAATGGAAGCACAAATAAATTTACATCTCCATGTACACTTTGTTCGACTCAATTTACATTATATGGGGCAACGCTCGGGTCACGTACAGCTATTCGCCGTTACAATACCTAAAGCTTCGCCCGGCCGTCATGACTTCGTGGGGATGCGTGAATTTTTCACACCTGACCGTTGGAGCCTGTCGTGACCTCCAATTCTTGCGACCACAAATCAATTAAAGACTGCGTAATGTAAAAGATGGGGTCTAGTTTTGTCGGAAACCATGTACACTTGAGATCGTAGGACATACGGCTCATAATAGGCGATGATACTGCGCAAAGTGCCTAGCAAGATAATAATGCTGTTTCTTAAATGTGCGGGTACCTGTTGAGAATAACGTATATATGTCTATCACATAACATGAATTGATATAAAAAATGAATGTGGTAAACGACCTCAAATAAACAGAGTAATAGTAATTATTAGGCTTTTACGTCCGAAGACGCCGTGGTGGAGGGCCCCAATATTTTGCTGGGGTTCCTCAATGGGGTTCACACCTGGGGTTCTTAAATGCGCAGTGCTCACGGTAAACAAGCATATTGCCACCAGTTAAAATTGAGTCGCCAAAGCTGTGATCCGATAGTGCGACCTTCTGGTCACCAGTCAATCAGCATAACCACCATATCTCTAAAAGTTAATTCGAGCGTGAATCACGCACGACACAAACACACACACACACACACACACACATACGCACACCCAGGCATCAACCACACACAGCGCTCGCTTCCAACTGATTTATTCATAGCTCGAAGGCTTCAATACATACGTAAGATACATGGGCGCACCAACACCATAGATGACCAACAGCATACGTTATCCATACACACAGTTAATCAATTTCATAGCCTAAATCTTCTATGTATCAATACTGTATGTATTGATAACGTACGCTGTTGGCCTTCTACGGTGTTGGTGCGCACATGTGTCTTATGTAAGTATTCAAGTTTGCGAGCTATGAATAAATCAGTTGGGAGCGAGCGCTGTGTGTGGTTGATGCCTGAATGTGTATGTGTGATTATGTCATATGTTCGCTTTCGAATTAACTTTCAGAAGTGTTGTACTAACTAGCCCAACAACAAGTTCTTTCATAACCATTATAGACCACTGCAACGGGTTATCCATAGAACAGGAAGGCTGGCGGCCAGCTAGCGAACGCAAGAAATAGGACGTGATGTCGCTAAATAACAACGTTCCAAGAAAAGCCACAATGCGGAACAATCGCGGGAAATACCAGCGCGTGATAGCAAACGTCATCGGAAACAAAGATCGTCCGCACTGGATCCTTCTTCATCGCCTCATCCTGGTCTCACTTTACATGTCAATGTCACAACAACGCTACTCTGTTTCACGAATCCTCAGGTTGTGTTTCTCGATCCTATATCAAACAGTAGCGTACGAAAACAGAATGGCAGGCAGTTTGTAGCAAACGCTGAAGGATTCTTTAGGTAACTTTCTGAAGAGATTCTTCATTGGAATCCATTATTAAATGCGAAGCATTTCTTAGCGAACATCGGCGACTTTGAACATATCTATCTATCTATCTAGCCGCTTACGTTTGGGTGCTCTCGTGGTCACCCACTTAACTTGTAGTGAACCAAAATTAGCATGGGATGGTAAGATGGTTTGACGAATATGACGCGCTGGTCAAGACATAAATGATGTCACAATCCTGTTGCGTACGCCGTCAAACACTTCCCGCCAGACAGTGGCCCGTACTCACGGGTGGGTATGTGCCGCTAGTAAGCGGGTGTGGGCCACAGGTGATTGACACTTAGTATCTGCCCAGGAACGACGAGAACACACATGGGCAATTTTAACGCGAGAGCGTTAATCAATACCCGACATCAGTAGCGTCGACCCGACGAAGGCATAGAATAAATGTCAGTGTTAACAAAAACCAAACCAGACATAAGCAGTGTTGACAACCCGACAAATGCAAATAATAAATTTCATGGTCCCATTAGGAATCGAACCCAAAAATTCTGCGTGGTAGTCAAGCATTCTACCACAGAGCTACGCCACGTTTTGGAACTACTTTTCAAATAGACTCTAATCTTCATGAAAGGTCAATAGTGGTAGCAGTGCTGCCTGCCCAATTTTATAAACATTACATATGTACTCCTTTGATACAGCCGTCACGTCGGGTTAACGTCAATTGTGGTGGGGTGCCATGCGCTGAACTTGGTTTATGTAGTAGTGCCAAGGGCCAGCATCTTCGCGAGCGTCAGCGCGTCATATCAGCTTCTGGTGTTGCTAAAACACATTTCCAGCTGACATCCTTGTGCAAGTGGAAAACAGGTTATATAAACATCTGCAACTCTTCAACATATGTCTCTGCGTGCAACATTTGTACATATATTTGGCGTCAATTCATGACGTGCCACTCAATAAAAAAAATTGCAGCATGGTCACCTTTCCTCCACATGCTTCGCATAACGTCGAATGCCAGGTACGTGGAAATCTGTAGAATTATTATTATTATTATTATTATTATTATTATTATTATTATTATTATTATTATTATTATTATTATTATTATATTATTATTATTATTATTATTATTATTATTATTATTATTATTATTATTATTATTATTATTACCTCAAGTCCACTCAAAATTTGGCACACTACTTTCTAATACGTCAAGGCCCCTAATCTACCCATAAGAATTGTAAAATTCCAGAACACACCATATCCGCAGTCTTCTGCATATATTTTAGGTTGGGCGCATTTTTAGAGTGGGTAAGCTGCGTCAAAATCCACCTTCGCCATGCTACATGAAAGCCCTTCTGTCACAATTAAAGACAAGACGAGCAAGACTCCTTCGACTCTTTTTCGGTAGTCTTGTTTTGCCACGTTCATGACTCTATTTAATCAAGCGCGTTAACACTCCTAATAGGTCATTGAACTTCCGTCAGAGTGGCGTGGGACCCAGGAATGAGTTAACGTAAGTATTTGAATAGTCATACACAAAGTCAAAGGAAAACAAAATGATTGATGTAACTTCAAGAGAAAAGAAGAGAGCAGAGCAGCTCAGGGAACAAACGAGTGTTAAGTACATCGTAGTCGGAATCAAGAAGAAACGGTCGTGGACAGGGCATGTAGCGCAAAAGCAAGATAAACGCTGGTCATTAAGGAACACTGACTGGACTCCAAGAGAAGGCAACTGGGTAAGGGAGAAAGAAAGTTAGGGGGGGGGGGGGGGCAGATGAGATGAGGAAGTTAGTGGGTATAAAGTGGCAGTAGCAAGCACATGACTGGGTTGACTGATGGAACATGAGAGAGGCCTTTGTTCTGCAGTGAGCGTAATCAGGCAGATTGTGATCATTATGACGATGATGTTGATGATGAGGATATACAAGGGCCAGCAATGACTCGAAGGAAACCGTAACACGCACCCTCACTTCATTCTCCTGGAGGTCTCTTTGTCAGCCTGCCGAAAAGGTTGTAGCCGTTGCATGTGAGAACATTGCATGTGAACGCAGTCATAACTCGTCAGCAGCGTCGCATGACGTCATCTTCCTTTTTCCCTCTGAGGAAAAAAAACGAAAGGAATAGGAAAGATTATGCAGCACTTCGTGTCCTCCGTACGGCCTGTTAGACCTTCGTTTACCGCAAAAGACAGTGATTTCTGAACTGTCAAAAAACCACAACATATCCGTCCAACCGTCCATGCTTCCGTCGTTCATCCGTGCGTTTGTCAGTCCGTGCATTCATCCATGCGTCCAACCAAGCACGATCTGTCAAGCGAACTCCTCCGCGTACGGTGACAATCCAGGAGAATGAGAGATAACGGGAACGAGCACCTTTTTATGGCACTCGCACACCTCGCAGCCCCGCGCAGCCCGCGCAACCCGCGCAGCAGCCAATCGGAGTGCAGCTGCACGTCGAACACCGTCTATAGTGCACATTCACCCATCCGCCATACTGCGTGTATCTTTATGGGACAGCGCTATCTAGGAAACTAGACGAAAAATGGCGATGACGACATAGAATGCATAAAGCGCCATCTAGTATATCGTCAGCCAATTGCAGTGTGCATGCATTTCTATGGGACAGCGCTATCTATTGAATGACAAGGGAGACGCTACTTGGGCGGTATGCCGGATGGAGTGACGCCAATCGGTCACCGACCACGTGATGTTATTCACAACTCCAGAAAACGCTTCGTGTGCTGGCAGCACTGGTCAGAAAAACAAAGATGGCTGCGCCTAACATAGTCAAAGCGGCACTTTCGCTACAATGTACTCACGCTTAACGCGGTAATGAAGTTTCTTGATGTTGCCGTCGGATCGCGGTTATTCGTCGAAGGCGAAAGGGTGCTGGCCGCCTACCGCCTCATTTTTATCGGCATTAAGCATTTCACTGGCGAAACAACGAAAATAGCTGCGCTGCGCGCGGAAACTTCGAGCCTCTTCGGGCAACAGCATCATATTTGCTTCAAGTTGAAAAACCTGTCCAGTGAGCCCGAGGTTGAAAATGGCAACTGCACAGTATGGGTATCTCCGAAAGGTGCCAGCACTTTTCTGTTGCGTGGCTACACTGCTGCAGGCAAGACCTTATCAGTTTTCGAGGTAACTACGCTGCGACTGATGCTTTTATATTTATAATTGGGTTCTGTTGTGCCGTCGAAAGCTCAATACGCATGATAAACATGATCAAACAATAACCATGATGGTGAGGGAGAGGGCCCGAAAAGAAATCGTTGTCGTTGGCCCGAAAATAAAGAGAGAAAAAAAAAAGTCTGCGTGGTGCCGAATGCTGCCTCCGGTCTCGTATTGCAGTGCACGTGGCAGCTGCTTTTTCGTCGAAACTTATTGTCTTTTTTTCCTTCTTTCACCCCCCCCCCTTTTTTTTAATGGTACCATCCAATCATCGCTTAATGTTCATTGTAGTCACCGACAGCTTGTTCAATCGACCTTTGTGCGTGAGAAGCCTTCGCTATTTAGTTCAACTTACATTTGAGGGTACTCAAAATGCCGCGCGTTAGGTGACAATCACGTGGTATTTTTTTTTTAATTTCGGGCACTTTAAACCAACCATGCAAAAAGAATTAACGAGCGTTGTTTTCTTACCGTAACTTGAAAATTTTACTATTTCTGGATAAGAGCTACGAGTCTTGAATTGATCTTTTTTTCTCTAGAGTCAGTATTCAAAAAGTTTCTTAAGCAGTTTTGGTAATTATCATGCTTGGTGGATCACAAAATATTCTGACTTGCTACATACAGCTAAGAACAATACTGCGCTAGCTGGCGACGTGTAGCACTCATCTTTAATTTTTTTATTGCTTGGCGCTTTTTAGCTGAAACACCCTGTATATATCTGAGAGAGAGAGAGAGAGAGAGAGGAGAGAGAGAGAGACGAGAAAAAAGGAAGACAGGGAGGTTATTCACATGCTAGTATCTGGTATGCTACCCTACACTGTGGTTGCGGAATAGGGGGTTAAAAGAGAAAGAGAGAGTTAAAGAAAATTAAATAAAAGGAAAACACCGACACACACGCACACACAAAATCAGTCCACTCAGAGGCGTTCCGACAGGCCAGTAGTTCGCAAGAAGCCCAGTAGCGCTTGCACGGCTTCCTTCTGTGACGATGAGTCATGACGATGGCGCAGTATACTTTCTTCTGACAGCGGCTGGTCATATAACCTGTTTAGTGTATTAGAAAGGAGTTGTCTTTCCAGGTTGTATTCCGGGCAGTCACACAGGATATGTCGAATTGGTTCTTCATCTCCGCAATGTGCACAGTCGGCGGTGTCGGCCATACCTATGCGGAACGCGTACGCACGGGTAAACGCGACTCCCAACCATAGCCTGCACAGAGCAGTAGCGTCTCCTCGTCGAATTTTCGTTGGATGCTGTAAGCTTAACGGTGGATCAAGGGATCGTAATATTGCATGCGTAAAGAGAGGCTCATTCCAGAGAGCCATGAAGCGTTGACGAGCAAGCATGCGGAGCCTCCTAGCAGCGTCCGTCCTTGAGAGAGGTAGTGACTGGTTGTTGTCTTCTGTATGGGCTGAACGGGCAGCTTGATCAGCTCATTCGTTACCGATAATTCCACAGTGGCTTGGCAATCACTGAAATATAACGTGGTGCCCTTTCTCTGTTATATGGTGTAGCATTTCTGCTGTTTCAAATGCCAACTGCTCGTGTGGACCACGGCTTAGATTGACAGAAGTGACTGCAGTGCCGCCTTGCAATCGCAGAAAATCGTCCACTGTTGCGTGCTTTGGTCGTTAATGAAACGCAGCGCAGCGCGTTTCATTAACGGATAATATATATATATATATATATATATATAGATATATATATATATATATATATATATATATATATATATATATATATATATATATATATATATATATATATTTATATATATATATATATATTTATATATATATATATATATATATATATATATATTATTTATTAAAATGTATATATATTAACGAATATATAATATATATATCTGACTATGTGTGGGTGCTCTCGGGGTCGTCTCTTTACCATGACGCATACTAAAATGCGCACAAAAAGACATTAGCGTAGGACGAACACAATGAGGAGGTCGTGACATGAATAGCGTGAGATATTTGTCGCGCACGTCAAGAAACCCTTTCCTTTAGTCACATGTGACACAGACTGTACATCACGGCCCGTGGAAAGCGGGTGTGAGCCACGAGTGTTTCCCAGTTTGTATGATACCAGCGACGGTGATTACAGATTTCCTCAATCTTTACGTGATCACAGAGCACCTGTCTCAAAAAAGGCGTGGCTGGCGTCGGCAGCGTTGTCCGTGAGATAAATATGCGGGTCAGAGAAAGTGAAAATCATTGTTAGAGCTGCAATCGAATCAATGCAATTTCTGCAGCAGTCAACTATTCATCCAGAGATTTACTCCTGTGCTGGAAATTGTTCACGTAAATACCCTATATTTGCTAAATGTCGCAGCAACGTCAAACTGCAATGCTCTCTATCGGCGTTTGTAACAATGTAATGAACATTCCCGATTCGACTTCTCTGTGTCTTGTTTTCCATGGGCTAAGTGTCGCCATGAATTGCTTATAAGTTCTAATGAATAAATGAGCTCAAAAAAATACGCAAAAACCATTTATTACGATGTACACATCACTGAGCTGTAGTGTACAGTTCATTTTAAGAAAACCGATATCCATGCTTTTAATATGACAACAGATGACCCGTCGGAGCATATTGTATAGTGTCGATATTTATGAACGGGAACACGGGAGCGCATGGCCTGCTTGCTCCGGCGGCTGCTGGCAGCGCGTTGAAGCGGGAGCGATAGCAACCACAGTCTCTTCTCGCGTCATCTCGCGGCGAGGAAAAGAACCATTCGTTGCTGATATGGAACCAGGGGCCAGACTGATGATTGATGATATGTGGAGTTTAACGTCCCAAAACCACTGTATCATTATGAGAGACGCCGTAGTGGAGGGCTCCGAAAATTTAGACTACCTGGGGTTCTTTAACGTGCACCCAAATCTGAGCACACGGGCCTACAACATTTCCGCCTCCATCGGAAATGCAGCCGCCGAAGCCGGGATTCGAACCCGCGCCCTGCGGGTCAGCAGCCGAGTACCTTAGCCACTAGACCACCGCGGCGAGGCGAGGGGCCAGACGGTGTCCCCCTCCCCCTTGAAGGCGATTACGCGAGAGCCAGCAATTGCCTTGAAGGGGGAGGGTTTGCAATATTGCCGTTCTATATCAGCAACGAATGGTTGTTTTGCTCGCCGCGAGATGACGCAAAAAGGCAGTGGTGCGGTTGCTGTCACTCCCGCTTTAGCGCGCTGCCAGCAGCCACCAGAGCGCGCAGGCGACGCGTCGCCATGTTGCCTTTCATATAAATTGACACTGTACCGTTTCTTTCAAGGGTACTTAGGCGGGCTAGTTTGCTCATGAATAATGTGGCGTACCAGCACCAGATGATGAGACGAAAAATGTACAGCTCACAGCACTGACTGTTAACTGATTTCTTTATTACAAAAAGCGAGAGTATTAGGTACGGTGAATGAAAAACTGCAAAAACGCTGTTGAGTGTGCCATATCAAGTATAAAATTGATGGAAAAACTGGCCGGCCGAGTCATTCGATAGCATTTGTGTCACCTACACTTTTTCGCCGTTCTGCATACTCTCTGCCTTTTCAATAAGAAGGAAGTCTATAGTCATCAGTGTGTCCTCTACATTTTTCGTCCCGTCATCAGATCCTGTTTCGCCACTGTGACCCCTCAGGTGTCAGTGTGTTCGACGTCCCTGCTAAGCTGAAGATCCATCCATTAGCAAAAAGTAGAGGGGAATAAGAGATCCCTGCCCTCTTCACAGAATATTGTGCTTTCTCAAATCGATACTCCGCTACGAATAATTACCTTATTCAAATAGTGAAAGTCTACATAAAAACTACTGTTTCCCCCTTCAACCCACCCCAAAAAAAACTATGGGCATGCACCGATTCACCCATAACTGTTCAAAATGCACAAATACCAATGTCCGAATCACAATGATTGACTCAGTGCAATGAAATAAACGCGGGATCCTTGCGATTACTCAAGCAAAATTTGCCACAACGATGCACGGACCCGTTCTATTTTGCTAGTTTCCTATAAATAACTAAAGGGAACTCTGGCGCTCATGTCTATAGAAGCTGCAACACACGCAGCTTGAGCCAACATGGCAATTTTATTTATTTATTTACTTATTAATTCAATAATTAATTAATTTATTTATTTATTCATTTATTTATTTATTTATTTATTTATATACTGAAATGTTCCGTATGGAGCTTTACTTGAGGGGTGGGTGACATAAAAAAGGCGGTGTCGGAAGTAATGGTTAAGGAAGAGCTGAATCTGCTTCTTGGATGGCATTCTTGAAGCGCGTAGAATCACGGATGACGGCCGCGTCTTCCGAAAGGCCATTTCAGTCTCGGGCGGTGGTGCGCCTGAAGAATGATTGCGGAACTTATGGTTGCGCTAGCACGTGGCGGAGTCACAACGTTTGCGTGACTTGTGTGATGGCCTTGATGAACTGAATGGATGAGCTAGTTAACTTGAGTGGCTGAGTGAAAGAATTTGTGTAAAAGACAGAGACGTACAATACTATGATGAAAACTTGGAAGCTATACTGCTCTAGGGGAGAAGCTTCTTAAGGTATGGGTCTCTCCTTCCTCCGTTGTTCTCGTACGTAGCCGCCAGTGGCACTTACCCGTTCTAGAGTGGGTATGTGCCGCAGGGGATGCGAGATGGGAGACGGCGGTAGTCGAAGTGTTCACTAGATGGACACACAGACGGACACATGGACGGACGGACAGACAGACTAGCAGACGGACGGATGGATGGACGGACGTGCAGAGTGTATATGTACCACAGGGGATGCGAGATGCGAGATGACAGTATACTTGGAGTGTTCCCTAGATGGACGCACAGACAGACGGACGGACGGACAGATGGACGGACGGACGGACGCATGGACGTACGAATGGATAGATGCATGAATGGATGGACAGACGGATCGACGGACTCACGGACGGACGCATGGACAGACAAACGGTCGCATGGATGAACGTTCGGATGGTCGCGCGGACGAACGGAAGCAAGAACGAACGGATGGACGGAAGCACGGACAGGCTGATGGACGTTTCGCCCCACTCACCATCATTCACTACGTGGATATGCTGTGATTTTTTTTAGGGTGGAGATGCTGAAGTAACGGGAGTAATCTGAAGCAATGATTCTGGCTGCTCAGTTCTGGACAGACTCCAGAATTTTATTATGATTAGTTTGGTGGGGGTCAAAGACGGCAGATGCACGTATAGTTTAAACAATGGCGACATAAGCAAGTAGTTTAACGGAAAGTAGTGCCATGAAAATGTCACGGCTAAGTAGGAAGCAAGGACACGGATAGCGGAGGGAGCTATGTGATCTATGTAGTCCCCCCATGATAGGTCGCTCGAAAGATGGACACCTTGGTATTTGGTCGAGTTAGTTGCAGCTATATGACAGTTGTTGGTGGTATAAGTAGCGGGCGCGTAATTTGGTAGTAAAAGTATTTGTCTATTCTTCGTGCTTCCAGCTCCCTTTGGCTTCGCGAAGCTTGGAGCTGCTTTTCCGCAAAACAAAAATCAGCAAATATTCAGCAGTTTTCACTTCACCACCTTAACCTTTTAGGTTTACCATTTCAAATAGGCTCACGAAGTTTACAGTGCTTTGTTCTTTCATTCGAAACAAAACCAAAAACACGGCAGGAAATGAAGCCGCAAGTGGTTTCGATGTGCGCAAGCACGAAGACTATATAGACAAATATACGTGTACTACCCATCTTTCCCCCGGTCACTGAATGATCGCCGAACAAGAGTCCCGTCTAATTAATTTGAGCAAACTCTATGGCATCTCGTACTCTCCGTTAATTGAATCGTCCACATTCGAGGTGCATGGCTTCTTCCTCGGTAGTACCCACCTTTTTTACAGCGAAAGCTGTTGTGAGATCACAAATCGGGTCACGCGCAGTTGTCCACCGCCGCCGCCACCGCCGGTTTTCTCGTGTGATTAAGCACGCCTCTGTGTTTGCTGACGCTGAAGGCAGTATCTTCGTCGATCGTTTCCACACGTGTCTCAGTGTGTTGTCTTGTATATGTTGTTAAACTTATGGAGTTGTTCATTTATGTGTCGCTGCTCTACTGTTTATTTAACTCTTCCCACTTTCTCAAATTTCCTTGGTTATTATCCGATTGATATACTCGCTACACTCCTTTGTTACGCACTGTGTACCTGAAAATTAAGTTATAATGTGTTGCGTGGTGTGATTCCTCTTTCGACCAAATTAGGAAACCACACGCACACAGGCGAACTTGTCCGATGTTGGCTCGTGCTCACTACATGCCGATTAATCTCGGCTACGGATTGCTTAGTCGTAACTAATAGTGGAAAAATACTCATAAATCATTGCTAACGTTGTATCAACAAATGTCAACTAGAGCTCCTAACAAAATGCACGATAGAGACTTATATTAGTTTATGTTGGCTGACTCACAGCTGCAACCATCACAGCGCCTCATTCATTGCTAATCCAAAAAGAGTAAGCTATAATATTATCTACCTCACTACAACTCTTCAGCCTTCGGTGCCCGTTGTAGTGGATTACCTCCCAACTTAAGTCATCCACGTAGCAACATTGCACTTTTTGGATGGATTCATGTAAATAATTAAGACATAGTTAATTCTGTTACTTTTGACGGCAACCCAGGAATAATATCCCCCGTGAGTGACATAGTGGATATCATCGTGAATTCTTAAGCAGCATATATAGGTAACCATCTCTGGTCACCTTTACCCTCTGGGGTAGTTTAGAATGGTCAAATGTCGCTCAAGGTAAGGGGTTCGATTTACAACCATAGCCTCCGCACTACGATGGGAGCGAAATGCAATAGCACCGGCTTACTTAGACTTTGGTGCAAGTGAAAGAATTCTAAATGGCCAAAATTCATCCGGAGACCACCAGCCTCTACCCCATATTGCATGGCTCACAGTCGTATTGTGGCAATGGGCCCATGAAATGGAAAATTATTGTTTTTAGTGGTTTTGTTTACCGGACGTAATTCACCATAGACCGTCCAATAAGGGATGTAAATATTCAAGCGCGCCAGTGATAAGGATCACTTGGCTCGACATGTTTCCTGTGTTGTTTAGCTACCATTTCCGATTAGGAGGCTCACTCTGCATCATTCAGCTCCTTTCTGCATTCGCTCTCACGCCACACTCCAGCCACTTCCGAACAAAATGATGCGAATAAAGCCTTATTCGACAACCCATGCCAAAACCGAACCATCGCGTCTATTCTGGCATCTCTTGAAAACGGAAGGCAAATTACTCACGTCCTTCGTTACTCTTTCCGCTTGTGCGTTATATCAACAGGTTGCTTCCGTTGGCTCACTTTCAAAACGCCACATTTGGTTTGATAATTATTCCCGCACGCTGAAGTCGAATTTTTCTGACTATTTGTCTACCCTTAACTCCGGTATATAAGGCCTACACTATATTGCTCTTGTGTTGATAGTACCCCTATGCTAAAACTATAAAAAGTTTTGAAGCAGTAGAAAAAATGGTGTAAGATTGTAAACTTAATGTTATAAACTTACCTGCTGAACTCATGGGGGTGAATAACATTGAAAAACTCGACGAAAAAAGGAATTATCTGAACTTTGTGTACGTAAAACTTAACCATCAGACAGCTACACTCTTAGAGTGAAATCGTCTAACTGGTCTTAGCCAATCTTCCTGCGACTTAGAGCCTCACTAAAGTTACTATGTTGTGTTGTTTCCGTTTTTCGTAAGATATTCGCGTGTTAGCCTTGACGCGTGCACTCAATGGGCTTTTGTTTTTATTTTACCTCAATCTTGCTCATGTTATCTTTTTTTTCTGTTTTGCCTACACCCTGCCTCCTGCATTGAAGGAATCGCATTTCTCGAGAGCACCCATCCAGCCACTTGAGCTGCTATTTTTCACAGAAATATGCAAATACCGACGCCGTAACGATACCTAGCATAGTCATACTAACATGGGCATGATAGATGCTTGTGCATTAAGTCGAGCACGAATGGAAACTTGAAGCTAACGGGAGGCAGCAACCGTGAATGCGAACAGCATCCACGGCCCCGCACCACACCACTCTATAGACTACAGTGTGATGCCGTCTGTACTCGTTCTGCTTCAGTATATTATCTGTGTTCAGTATGCAAACAATAACAATAAATAAATAAGATTTCTTTTATATTTGAGTAGTAGTACTATCGCTTCTGAATTGTTGAAATGATGTAATCTCTCAAATCTATCACCATTTCGACAAAATGCGTTTGTGGGCGAGTTTATGTGAATCAAGAACGATTTTTGGAGCAACACAACACAAGTTAAAAGACGTGGCGGTGCTTTGTCTGACCTGACCCCTGCATTGTGCTGTCATTTTGCGCTAATAACCACCATAGTTTTCAACCAGTGCTCGCAATTATTTTTTGAAGCCCTGATAGAATGAGCACCTCTGTGCGCGATTATTGCAGAGATAATGTCGATTACCGATTAATCAACCAAAAGTGGCCCGGAAAACCTTTAATCGTCAACGACACTCAAATTTCGTTTAGTCAACTTAGTCGTCTACACACGTCCAGTTACTATAATAATACAAAATGAGAAGACGGCGCAGAAATGTCGATATAGTACCGTAGTGTTAAGAAAGCGCGCAGGTGCCGGCTGTACTATAGATATGTAGTGCACTGTGCTGCGTACTTTCTACTGTGCATGGTGCAGCGCGTAGTGTATTGCGCTGTATTACTTTGAGTGCTCTAAGAGTGCGGCGGCGAGTGCATGATTGGTGATCGATGCCTAAAGTGACAAGGCTCGTTCACACTAGCGACTAGAATATGTCACACGACCAAGCTGGTCATTTTGCAACCGGTGGCAAACGGTTGCATGTGGCCGCTTTGGTTGCGGGGCGACTACTTTAGCTCAGCGACTCATTGCTCAATTTTTCAGTAGCGCGACGGCAGTCACAAACCATTGAACCATTCCCGTGCGCAGAACAGGATGTTTGCTTCAATTAAGCGTTAATGGCGATACGAGTCATGTGTGAGTAGACGTAAATTCTGCGTGGCGACGGGTATAGGTCTTACGCAAGTGTGAACATCGGTCACTTGGAGTCACTTTCTGGTAGCACGCCGCACATAGTCGCGCGGCCTGTACTTGCAGTGTGAGCGAATGAGTCTTTGGGGTTCTCTAGTCACGAGTAATGAAACTATTATTTCTGCCAAGCGTTTTGACTCTCTTCTTCCCCTACCGTGCGTAATTTATGCCGCGTAGCTATCTTTGGTAAGCGAAGTTTCCGCAAGAGCATTTCCTGTACATTTTTCCACGTTATATCAATTTTATCCCAGTTAGTAAGAACCATTTTGTTTGGTTCAGTTCTTAATCGATGTACACCTGTACGTCTGTGCTGCAATGACTTTCCCTGCACTGTGCACTGACACTTTTCTTTCTTCTATCATGCCTCTCCAACAATTCTTTCGCCGTAATTGCGCTAGTATATTGAAGCAACAGATGGCTATTTCCAGCGTACAGGTGAGTGAGTGAATATCTATCCAATTGCAGTCAGCCAGAAACAATTCAGGTTTCAGCTCCTTTCTTAGTAGTAGCGTTCGCGTGTACACAGCTTGCAGCGTTCAATTGCCCATTAGTTCCTTTTTCAGAGCCATTAGTCACTGGAGCTAAGCGGTTCAATACGATGACGTGTAACTCCGTTGTGCATGCGATCAAGCAATTTCACTGAAACAGACACCGTACGTTTTCAAATTGGTGGGCGCGATTTGGGCACTTCCTCATTCTATTCGCTTAAAAAAGAGCCATGTGTCAATATACAGCATGTATTGACAACCGAAATCTTCATACGGATCACTGCTTCTAGGGGCGCAGATAAAATAAACATGAGTTGATGAGCCAAAGACAATTTGGGATTCTACAACTGTAGACAACACTCTACAGTTGTAGGCACAGCGCATTAAACACTTAATTGGCCAGCTGGTTTGCTGCAATAATTTTTTAGACAAGATCACCCATTCGCGCCACCCAAAATAGTGAAAGGGCAGGGAATCTGGTTTTAATAACTAAGAGTATTGGTTGTAACGCAAACAACAGTGCTAGTGTTCAAGTGTGACCGTGAAGAATGGAGCGTCTCACGCACTTGACACCCATTTGGTTTGCAAGAAAAAGGATGTGGCTCAAAAAACAATCACATTTCACCTTCTTTCTTATTGTATTTGTCTGTTTTTTAGGGGCGAAGCTTCTTAGGGTGTGAGTCTGTCCTTCCTTTGTTTTAGTACGTAGCCACCGGTAACACATACCTGCTCTAGAGTGGGTCTGTGCCACCGGAGATGCGAGATGGCGGTACTTGTGTTAACAAGATGGACGCACGGACTGACGGACAGACAGACTAGAAAGCGGACGGACAGATGGACGGAAGCGTGGGCGGACGGAAACACGGACGGGCTGATGGACGCTTTGCCTTACTCATTATCATTCACTCCGTGGGTATGGTGTGATTTTTTTTTCTCTCTCGCTGAACCTCGCCCTTTACTAGTGTCCTTTCTTTTTGCTATCTTTTTCGACCTCCTGTGTTTCACTAAGCAAGTTGAAGAAAACACATCGGCGGGGTAGCCTGCGTTGCAGAACACCTTGATATTTATCCCAGCGGAAAAACACAGCACTACAGGAAACACTGAGAAAACGCCCGGGCTGTGTCGTCGCTCTTTCATGATCCTTGGGCTTTCCTTTGGGCTAAACCTCAGAACGTGCGCGCAATAAGTGCCTGCAGAGCGGCATGCCATGTTTTTCACATTTTTAGAAACGTACTTGGTGCGAACTTTTTTATCAATTTAATTCTGCTTCATTATCTACATTTACGCCTTGTTTGTTTTTAAATAATGTGCTATTTATTATTTCTCTAATCATTAGATCAGTTACGTTCCGTAATTAACGCATTGTGAGATATAATTCATCAATGCAAGTGTTCCACACTTGTGTAATTCGTGTTTGATGGACCAATCATATAAATAGGGTCCCAAACTTTTCCAACCTTTGTTTCAGCATTTTATAAAATGCCTGGGATCAATACAAGTCACAGAGAATGCTGCAACGACATTTCACGACTGAGCCAATCAATGGCCGGTTTCTAACCGATTGCGAGAAGTTAATCATCCCTCTTATGGCCAGAGCACTGCACCTCGTGGCTGGTCAGCAGGCTATCTCTGATTTTGTTGTTGTCGGGGGCTTTGGTGTCAAGTAAACTGCTAAATATAGTAATAGTACTTCGGGTGTAACATCCCAAAACTACTATATGATTCTGAGAAACGCCGCAGAAGAAGGGTCCTGAAATTCCGACCATCTGGAGTTTTCTAGTCTGCTCTGATGCCGCCCCGTACCCGGGCCTCCAGTTTTTCGCCTCGGTCAAAACGCGACCGCAGAGACAGGGATCGAACCCTCAACCTTTGGGTCAGTGTATACTTGAGCGCTGTAACTGCTACGCCCCCACTACGGACACCCAGTCTGCTAACGTTCTACTTCCGAAGCTTCCGAACCGCGTACACACCCTATGAGGTGAAGTTATTTACGTTACAACTAGCTCACAGCTTTCTCGCGACAGCGGTGTGACACAATCAACATAGTAATTCTCGCGCATTAAAATACACTTACGTGGGCTTCAACACGAGTTATTAAAAAAATCATTACCTCGTAACGTCACGATATGGCAGCACCACAGTGTCAACACCAAACTTAAGGAGTCATCGTGACGTCACATGATATTGTCATCACATGAAATGGTCGCTTGGTGAAAAGTGGCAACAGTAGCAGAGAAATAAGGTGAGATGCAAAAAGCTGGCGATGCCTGTGATCCTGGTGGCAATGAGAAACTACCTTAAGTACAGCACGCTCTCTGAGGGATGGAGGGGGGAGGTCAGTGCATTCACTGAAAATAAAAGCTTTAGGCATTATCTTACTATCCCCAGCATAAGTGGACAGTGGAGCAAAAGGAAGCCTGTACAACAACAGAAAATTCATATTAAACACATATCCATTGCGATGATGCTCGGCGTGGAAGGGGCCTACGACAACGTAATGCACGACTTCGCTCTCTATGTCTAGGAAAATATTGGAATTGGTGCAGAAACTTTTACATGGATTCG
Organism: Rhipicephalus annulatus; assembly: GCA_013436015.1. Classification (NCBI taxonomy): domain Eukaryota; kingdom Metazoa; phylum Arthropoda; class Arachnida; order Ixodida; family Ixodidae; genus Rhipicephalus; species Rhipicephalus annulatus. The sequence continues at coordinate 100,403 of WOVY01002550.1, read as the reverse complement.
AAGCTACCGATTGAAGATATCCTTCTTCATGCATGCTGCAGAAGGCTGCATCAATGACCATTACACCTCTCGCGGCAACCCACATGGTGGGGTTCTCAGCTAAACGTTGTTTAACCTCACGATTATTGGACTTGCCCGAGTTCTGCCTGGATCAGTCAACCTTTCTGTGTACGCCGATGACATCTGCATCTGGGATTCGGCAGTGACGTAACCCCAGGTACGGGCAAGGCTCCAAAAAGCAGTGACAACAACGTCAAAGTATCTCCATGCTCGAGGGGTGAAAATTTCTTCCGAGAAATGCGCCTTGGTTACTTCCACGTGCATACCGATGTTCTGGTATCCCGTTGCCATCTAGAATGTCGCCTTTTTGTATACGGGGTGTCATCGATTCCAGGGCATCATTATTAACAGAGATCTTTCGTGGAGTGCTCACATCTTGCACTTGAAAAAGAGGCTTACCTCTGTCGCCCACGCAATGAAATTTCTGGCTGGTAAAACGTGGGGCACATTCGTATCAGCCATGCTTTAGCTGTAGAGAGCGCTCTTTTTGGAGTATTTGCGGTATAATACACCCGTGCTTTGCAATGTCGGAAAAACTAACATCCAGGCCCTTCAAAAAATTCAAGGCCAAGTCCTTCGCACATGCTTGGGATTACCCATAGATGTGCTAACACGGTCGCAACAATTGTAATTGCCAAAAACCACCCTATTAGAACATACTCAACTGTCGACACCTTCCAGGCATATATTGGCCATATGTCCAGACTGCTAAACCATCACCTTGCTAGCCAGCCACTAGAAACACCAAAGCCAGAGTTCTCCAGAGTGGTTGCGGCGAAGCAGTATTCTATCTTCTGGGGGTTCTCACGCGCAACCATACCGCTATTCCCGGAGTGGTGCTTGCAAAGACACCCTGTGCACCTTGAAGTGGCGGGGGTATACAAAAAGCTAGTCTGCCATCTATCTACCACCCTCAAGCATATTGCATTGGACCTTTTGAATATATCGTATGCAAACGGAACTCGTATTATTACGGACCGTTCAGTCTCGGCAATATCAACGGGCAATTTTGTGATTCCATCTCGGTCAGTCACCGTCAAGTTCAAAAGTTCACACGTCACAACTTCTACGGGCTCTGAGCTCGTCGCCCTTTTAGCCGCAAATAAATTTGTTATGTGAGAATACCCTAGTAAGTGAGCTATATTCTGTGACTCCATGACGGTCCGTCGATGTGTGCGAAGTCGACGACGCGCTGACTATACCATCAGATAGTGTCGCAAATCAATGAAATCTGTCATCGCGCCACCAATCAAGGAAACTACATAATCATAATCTTTCAATGACTACTTGGCCAATCTGGAATCAACGGTGACCACGTCGCCAACAACGCTGCCCGATGTACCATCGACGGAGCGCCCACACTGCTCATACCCCTGGGAAGGGTTCAGTGCGCAAGAGAACTTAGTGATATTCCGCATATTGCCACACTTAGGCATTGGAATCTTCCACTGAACACCACTCGAAACTCACATAACCTCAGTTTATTACTCCAATTACAGCTGTCATCAAACACTTCGCGACGTGACGCTACGATGATGTGTCGGTTGTGAGTCGGCGTTGCCTTTACCAATTCATTCAGTCATCGCATTGGTGTGGCTCAGTTCCCCTACTCTGATAACTGCCATTGCGTAGGAACTCTCCACCATGTCCTGGGTCGTTGTTTAGACTTTGAAGAAGATCGCCGGACTCTCCAATGTGTCTTTACTCTTTCGTTACTGCTCGAAATGGTCATTTTATATGTTTTAGAAAAACAATTTTTTTCCAGTTCGAAACGTACACCGGCACGCATTGCAGCATATCAAATTTTATGCAAATAAATACTCTTTCCATAAAACATATGTTAGAGAGCAACAAAAATATATTGGAACGAATAAAAATGTGAGAAGCGTGTAATTTTGGTTGCCAGCTAGTAAACAGTGCAATAAAGCACTATATGTCAAAACATATTGAAACCAAAGAAAATTCAGAATATATAATTTTAAAAATTACTCAGCCCTATTGAAAATCCTGGGTTGGTGGATGCTGGAATCGTTGGTGGATATGATGGAAATAATAGTGGATATGGTGGAAATATTAGTAGATATGATGGAAACCGAAGTGGGCATAATGGCTGATGACGGCGAAAGTGGAAAAAATGATGGCAGATGGTGGTGGTGGCGGCGAGCCAATGGTGGTGATGGTGGAAAATGCCGGCTGATGACGGCTAAAGTGGAAAAAATGGTGGCAGATGGTGGTGGTGGTGGTGGTGAGCCAGTGGTGGTGATGGTGGAAAATGCCGGCTGATGACGGCGAAAGTTGAAAAACTGATGGCAGATGGTGGGGGTGGCGGCGAGCCAATAGTGGTGATTGTGGAAAATGCCGGCTGATGACGGCAAAAGTGGAAAAAATGGTGGCAGATGATGGCGGTGGTGGTGAGCCAGTGGTGGTGATGGTGTAAAATGCCGGCCCATGGTGGCGAGGCAACACGCGTTTGGTGGAAGGCTTCGTGAACAAGGTGGATGACGGTAGCATGATGGAAGCTTGGTGGATGATGGTGGCATGAGGAAAAGCTCATTACAGTATGTGAAATCACTTATTTGTAGTGTTTCATTCTTGAATGCGCAGAGATATATGTTTACGGTCAAAGGAACCAATGCTGCTCATTACGCTGTTTAGTACGTTTGTTTTTTTTATTTCTGTGGTGTCAACAACGCTTCAATTTCTGTGGAGCATAGAATATGCAGCTTGGAATGTGTTTACATTTCGCGCACGTATTACATCAGTTCGACATCCGCGATGTGTTTCTTTGTTGTGATGTTTAGAACACTAGAGTTGTCGCTGTGAACATGACAATAAATGTTTACATTGGCGCGCAGCTGTCCATAAATTACTGGGCTCCAGTACGCAATTGCCCCTTTCAATCATTAGAGCAGAATACAGCGGTCACTTTATGTAGCCACGCTAGAAATGCAACTCTGGTAATTCTTGCACACTATTGTTTGAGCCGTACCTTTAAGTTAACAAAGTGCGTGCGAATATGCATAAACTTTTACTTTCGACATGCATCGAGATGAGTCCCAGTGAATTTGACTTTCACCCTTCTGTTCTACCTGCGTGATTTCCACCGTAGGTTTGTCATACTGACCAAGCCCGTACAAGTGTTATCGGTGCTTCTGGGTTTCAGAATACACGATTTTGACGGGTAAAAGTGACAATACAGCTGAGCTGTGGCATCATTTAACCTAAATGAAGCCTTTTTGATTGTTTACGGTGTCCGCGCAAGAATCGACAAACATCGATGCGACGCGCTTGCTGCGCTTCCACCAAAGTACGCCTCCCCTCACCGACAGCCGCCGGTCGTACTCGCCAGCACTTCACTAGCTCGTATGCGTGAACACAGACTCGTCAAGTCGTATGCTTAATGAACCAATATGATAGCATAATGTTTCTGGCGCACTGGATTTGCTTTGGCCAAGCCGTTATGTAGTTCCAAAAGTTAATTCGAGCGCGAAAACACGACACGATCGCTCACACACGCACACACCCATGCATATTGATAATGTATGCTGTTGGCCTTCTATGGTGTGTGGGCGCACAATGTGTCCTGTATATATTCAAGCCTTCGAACTTTGAATAAATCAGTTGGAATCGAGCGCTGTGTGTGTTTGATTCAGTGTGAGTGATCATGTCGTGTTTTCGTGCTCTAATTAACTTTTAGAAATTCTCTACCAACTAGCCCTACAACAAGTTCTTTTACGTTATGTAGTTGTTCCTAACTACAGAGCAACAGCGGTGCGCTGGCACGACTGCGCTGTGCGTTGCGCTAAAAACGTCAAAATCAATTGTGTGGGCGTACCTATCGAATGAGCATAGAAGCGTCAAAAAGCCTGAACTGATATCGTCCTTCGGAAGAAGCGAGAAACGGATAATAAACTTGGCAGTAGCCGCCGATAAACTCGACCTGCTCCTCAGTCCACTGAATTGTTTTTTTTTTGCTTGCGGTTGTGAATTGTAACAAAAACATACCGCTGTTGCCATTATCGCAGTGTCAATTGTTACAGGCAGCTGTTGTTCGTGTTTATCAAATGTGCAAATTTCAGTAGCAGGTGCAAATACTGTCCCTCCCAAATAAACAAAAAACAGAACTGAAGTTAAGCTGTGAATTTCTGAGTTGACTACTTCTCTAACACCCCTTCGGTCGTCTCTCGGCGTGGCGCATTGTTTTATTCATTGCCGTGATGCTTTTTTATTTTTGGGGCATTCTAAAAAGAATGTTAAGAAAAGAACTTCCAATCACAGTTCATGGTATCAGGTTCTTCCCGTTCAAAAAGAGTCTGACTGATAATACTCCTTGCGACCTGTTTATGTTGTTGGGACTTTATTCATTATGGAAAAGTCGCATGATCGATAGACACGCCGAGCCACCACGGTCGACGAGATCTGTCTTCCGAGAAGCAGCTGCTCAAGTGCGCAGTGTTGTCGAGACTTTTGACCCCGTTGCGGAGTCCCGTTCTTCACGCTTGTGTGTGTTTGCCTGACTTCTTATGGAGTACGTTCTGTGTACTTTACTGGTGATAATTTCATTCATTAAAGAAAAAAACAAGTCGGCGTGGCGCAGTGGTTAGTGTGCACAGTTAGAGATATGGAGGTGGCAGGTTCGAACTCGCGCTGTTGCACGTTTTTTTTTTGCAGGTGCTTTTCACATTGTTTTTATACAATTATTTTTATTATTTTTATAGTGGCAGCTCGTCACGGTGGTTCTGACGCTGCTTCGCACACCAGCATTGCCGGCTGGAGCACGCCATCTACCATCCGCTCCACCATACGCCACCATACACCATGTGCCACCAACATTTCCACCACCATAATCCACCGAAATGGTATATGGTGGAATCCACCATTCCTATGGTGGACGTTTTTTCAATAGAGAGGAACAGCATAAAAATAAAAATTGATGTTATACAAAAAGTTTATGTTTACTTAGATAAGAAAATTCAGAACCAAGGTGCTGCTTCGTTGCTCGAGACATGCAGCGAAGCATTGCCTAGTTTTTCGTGAGTCGAAGCTGAAATCGTACACATTTCTGAGTAAATTATTGCTTTCTTGGGATAAGAGCTTCCAGGTGTTCCAATTTAGATCCATGTCCGTGATGTTTATAATCCCTCTATAAGTCAAGTGTCTGATGAACGTAGCTATTTCGTCAAGCGTCACCTCCCCATGAGCCACCTCACTCCCCCTAGGTTGGCATTCCTGTATGTGAATCCAAGCATATTTTCTAAAATTTTGCACACAGTATTACAAAAAGAACAATATCGCACACTGTTCTAAAACGTTTCACGCTTCTCACTAGTCAGGGCCAAGATGTGCTTTAGGAACCTTCTTGTCGTTAGGAGAAACTCTGCAGCCAGCGCCAGCACACCGCGCTCCAGCGAAGTGTGGACCTCGCATGTTACCAGAGTATATCTATAAGATTGTGCACAAAGGTCAGCAGCTACGCACTTGTGGTGGAGGAGACAACTTGAGGTCGTAAACAAAACAAACCCATGCACGGCTGCGGATGCGTCAACCTGACGCAAAATATTGTCTCCATGAAACTTAAAGCTGAGGTGCTGTCATCCACGAACTCTAATCTCGTCCTAACTCAATATAAGTGGGGTCCCAAGACATTTTAGAGTGGCGAATGTGTTTTGCAGCCTGGGGACGCACCCATGCGCACGTGACACTGATGTCACAGGGGCGACTAGTGACACTAGATGCGGCCCTGCGTCTGCTATAACAATACAAGCAAAACCAAAGCTGCTGGAAACTGACAGAGGAGGCCACCTCGATACACTTAACACCCGGCGGACCTCCGTAAATATTTTTTGAAGAAGAAATTTTCCCCGAGTAACATCTTTCTATTGAGTAGCTGGAATAAATTCCTCGCAATTATTACTCCTTGACGTTTTCAAAATTCGAAGCTGACACATTAATATAAATGTTTGGCTTTCAAAGGTTCTTTTCATTACAGAACTTAGACGATACTTTAACATAATCACGAGGGGCACGCACTTCTGTTAAGTGCATCCTCCTAGTGCACTTTTCCAACAACACATGCCGGATACTAGCATAGTGGATACCAGCATCTGGTTAACCTCCCTGCCTTTCTTTTTTCTCGTTTCTCTCTCTCTTGATGCAGGTGCGTACGCCTCCATGAAGGATGAGCAATGCTTGCAGACAGTGGCACCGTATGTCGTGCGGGGCCTTTAAGTAGCGAGGCTGGCCAAATGCTGGGAAGGGGTCCTGGCATTATGCTCGAGGTGCAAGCGCATTGTCTCGGTAATAACATGTGTCTTGATTGAGTGATCTTGAGTGATGGGAATAATTTGAGCTGTTGAAGAACTGCGGGGTTATTCAAGGCATATATTAATTCTCATTTGGCCTTTTCGAGCAACTCGCAAACGAAAGAACAATAGATGAGTTGTGGAACGAATCCAAGGCTATTCAGTGGAGCATTTTCTGTTATCACGTGCGAAGAAATCTAAACAACGTCGACATTGAAATAACCGTGGTATTACGCATATGAAAAGAAAGCTAAAGAGGCTCCGCGAAAAGATAAAGGGCTTCAACGAAATATCCAGACTTCACTCAGACTCGAGGTGTACTTTGACGCTAAACAAAAAGCAGTTCTTTGGTAAAACACTGACTGGATATTTTAAAACTTCCCTAAAAAACTTTGGGAGGCATCTTAGCAGTAGAAAAGATAAAATTGGAGAAATCGCAAAAGAAACAGGAATGGTAAGACATGCATCTGACATTGCTAAATATTTTAATTACTTTTTCTAGTCTGCGTTTACGAAATATGCAAACACTAATGTGGGCAAGCACTTGGAATATCGTATACGTCAGCCAATGGAAGAACTTATATTCAAACAGGAAGGAGTGTTTGAACTCCTCCTAAACCTAGACAGGAAAAAATCTTGTGGGCCTCACAAAATCTGTTCGGAATTCCTGAAGCACTATGCTGAATGGATATCCTATTACCTAATGGTGACATTTGAGAAATTACTACAACCCATTCCTTACCCTTGGACTAACGCAGGGCAGTTGTCATAACGGTATACAAACGAGTCACCCCCTCATTTCACTGATTAGTTATAAAACTTCGCAGCACATCATCGCAAAACACATTTTACAATTTCTTGAACAGAACAACTTATTATACTCATTCCGGCAAGACTTCCGAGCTGGACTATCAACCATTACACAATTATTCGAAGTTCATCATTTTGCGCCAGCATTAGATAATAAACAAAAAATTGACGTATTTCTATAGACTTTGCAAAGGCTGTCGATAAAGTGACTCACGATAAGCTAATGTTTAAACTTCAAGATATTGGTATTAGTTGAACACTAGTGACTTAGATAAAAGAATCCTTGAGTTATCTAACATAAACAGTAGATTTAAACGAAGCCTCGTCTAGCAGTGCCTGCCGCGTGAGAACAATAACAGCTGCTTCACTCTTTCCCTCCTTCATTTTCGATTACTGTCAGTATTTAGCGTCACCTGTGGCGGACGCTGCAACAACTCGACATTTCGCATGGCCTGTGAAATAGCCGTGCATAATTGCAGATCTTAAATAACTATCGACTGACGCGCCCCTAGGGGCCACAAGTAAAAAACGCTGTAATAGTGTCAGTCGTGAGGGCCACTGCGCGGCGCTTGCTCAAAACCGAAGGCAGGACGACTCAACTGGCAACACGAGCCATTCGTCAGGCATCTTATTATAGGAGGCGTTGGTTTAAATGACAGTTCTACATGTCCACTCTAAGTGTTCTCAGGTGTTCCCCAGGGTACGGTATTGGTCCCTTTGTTATTTCTTGTATATATCAAAGATATCTTTTCAGTGTTTGAACACCCGGTGCGAGTAAAACTTTTCGCGGATGACTGCCTAATTTATTCTACTGTAACGAGCAAGTACGATCAAGTTAGAATTAGTCATTGTTTGACAAAATTCAGCCAATTGTGTAACTTATGAGATATAAATGTAAACTATAAAAATTCAACATACACACATATGACTAAAAAACAGGTGGTATGCGCTTTCAGTATTGTATCGACTGAAATTTACTCCTCCAAGCTAACCAAATTAAATATCTAGGAGTCACTCTTACGCAAAAATTGGCATGGCATACTCACATAAGCACGTTCTTTGCTATCGGGGCTTGGCAGACAGAAGAGAACTAGGAGTGGGGTTCCTAATTCACAGAAACATAGCTGGAAGCATATAGGAATACTATAGCATTAATGAAAGGGTGGTAGGTATCGTAATTAAACTGAATAAAAGATACAAAATGAAGGTAGTACAGGCTTACGCGCCTACATCCAGCCATGATGACGCTTCAGTTGAAAGCTTCTATGAAGACGTGGAATCGGCAATGAATAAGGTAAAAACACAGTATACTATAGTGATAGGCGACTTTAATGCAAAGGTAGAGAAGAAGCAGGCTGGAGACCAGGCAGTAGGAGATTATGGCATCGTCACTAGAAACGCCAGAGGAGAGCTACTAGTAGAATTCGCAGAACGCAATAATTTACGGATTTTGAATACCTTCTACCGAAAACGAGAAAACCGCAAGTGGACATGGAGGAGCCCTAATGGCGAAAATAAGAACGAAATAGATTTTATAATGAGTGTACACCCAAAAATCGTGCAGGATGTAGAAGTGGTTGGCAAAGTACGATGCAGTGACCATAGAATGGTACGGTCTCGAATTCGCCTAGACTTAAAGAAAGAACGACAGAAACTGATACGCAAGAAGCCAATCAATCAGCTAGCACTGAGAGGGAAAGTACAGGAATTCAGAGTGTCACTGCAGAACAGGTACTCGGCTCTTAGTGAGGAAACCAACCTTAGCGTAGATACAATGAATGATAATCTGACGAGTATTATTACGGAGTGTGCAGTGGAAGTTGGAGGCAGGGTAGTTAGACAGGACACTGGCAAGCTTTCCCAGGAAACGAAAAACCTAATTAAGAAGCGTCAAATCATAAAAGTGTCAAGTACAACAGACAAAATAGAACTGGCAGAGCTTTCGAAGTTGATTAATAGACGTAAGGTATGCGATGTAAGAAGGTATAACATGAAGAGAGTTGAACACGCTCTGAAAAACGGAGGAAGCGTCAAAGCAGTGAAGAGGAAACTTGGGATAGGCAAAAGTCGGATGTATGCACTAAGGGACAAAGAAGGCAAAATAACTACCAATATGGATAGGATAGTTAAAATAGCGGAAGAGTTTTACAGAGATCTGTACAGTAGCGGAGACAACCACGACCTTAATACTATAAGAACTAGCAGTAACCCAGATGACACCCCACCAGTAATGATAGAAGAAGTCAGAAAAGCTTTGGAGAGCATGCAAAGAGGCAAAGCTGCTAGTGAGGATCAGGTAACATCAGATCTGCTGAAAGATGAAGGACAGATTGTGTTAGAAAAACTAGCCACCCTGTTTACGAGGTGTCTCCTGACGGGAAGAGTACCAGAGTCTTGGAAGAACGCTAACATCATCTTAATACTTAAGAAAGGAGATGACAAGGACTTGAAGAATTACAGGCCGATCAGCTTGCTTTCTGTAGTATACAAGCTATTTACAAAGGTAATTGCTAACAGAGTAAAGAAAACATTAGAATTCAATCAACCAAAGGAACAAGCAGGATTTCGAACAGGCTACTCAACAATTGACCACATTCATACTATCAATCAGGTAATAAAGAAATGCTCAGAGTATAACGAACCACTATACATAGCCTTCATAGATTACGAGAAGGCGTTTGATTCAGTAGAAATATCAGCCGTCATGCAGACACTGCGGAATCAGGGCGTAGATGAAGTATATATAAACATTCTGGAAGAAATCTACAGGGGATCGACTGCTACCATAGTGCTTCATAAAGAAAGCAACAGAATACCAATCAAGAAGGGTGTAAGGCAGGGGGACACAATCTCCCCAATGCTAATTACCGCGTGCTTACAGGAGGTTTTCAAAAACCTAGAGTGGGATGAGTTATGGGTAAAAGTTAATGGAGAGTACCTTAGTAACCTACGCTTCGCCGATGGCCTCGCATGGTTGAGTAACTCAGGGGACGAATTGCAACTCATGATTACGGAGTTGAACAGGGAGAGCAGAAAGGTGGGTCTTAAAATTAATCTGCAGAAAACGAAAGTAATGTACAACAACCTCGGAAAGGAGCAGCGCTTCGAGATAAGTAATAATGCACTTGAAGTTGTAAAAGCCTATGTCTACTTAGGGCAGGTAATAACCGCAGAGCCGAACCACGAGATTGAAGTAACTAGAAGAATAAGAATGGGGTGGAGCACATTCGGCAAGCACTCTCAAATTATGACAGGTAGATTGCCACTATCCCCCAAGAGGAAGGTATATAACCGCTGTATCTTGCCAGTACTTAGCTACGGAGCAGAAACCTGGAGACTTACAAAGAGGGTTCAGCTTAAATTGAGGACGACGCAGCGAGCAATGGAAAGAAAAATGGTAGGTGTAACCTTAAGAGACAAGAAGAGAGCAGAGTGGATTAGGGGACAAACGGGGGTTAAGGATATCATAGTTGAAATAAAGAACAGGAAATGGACGTGGGCCGGGCATGTAGCGCGTAGACAGGATAACCGCTGGTCATTAAGGGTAACTAACTGGATTCCCAGAGAAGGGAAGCGGGTTAGGGGGAGACAGAAGGTTAGGTGGGCAGATGATATCAAGAAGTTTGTGGGTATAAATTGGCAGCAGCAAGCACAGGACCGGGTTAACTGGCGGAACATGGGAGAGGCCTTTGTCCTGCAGTGGACGTAGTCAGGCTGATGATGATGATGATGATGATGATGATGATGATGATGATGATGATGATGATGATGATGACTCACATAAGATTTAAGATTATAGTATAGTTGCTTAGATCACATTTCATGATTGCACAACACTGATTATAAAGCCATAGCCATAGGCTAGTGTTTCAAAACATCAAAAAAGGTGTTTTTTTTTTCAAGAAAACCAACAAAAATACACGAGAGATTTCATTGGGATTTAGAGATGGTAATTGCTTGATATGCAATGTCTGCTTGAACGCGAGCCAGAGACTAGGTTTCTTAAGACAAAAACTACATCAAGCTACACGAGATATAAAGCTCGTGGCTTACAAAACCTTCGTTAGAAAGAACACTACTACAGCATGCTTCAGTCATGTGGAGTCCTCATCAAGACAGCCTAAAAACAAAACTAGAAAACATTCAACGCCGTGCCGTCTCCTTCGTATGCCCGAATTACCACCGGTTAGATTCGGTCACGCAGATGTCGGAGTCCGGTGAACTGGAATCACTTGAGGCACAAAGGCAGAAGAACCAGTTGAAAGCTTTTCAGGATACTGCAAGGACAACTAAAATTTGGCAAAGATATGTACCTAAATGTGCCGGGGAAACGAAGCAGTCGTGTTAATCGCGACTTTGCTTTAGTGGCATACTTTGTCGCAGTGATGTGTTTCATTATTCTGCTTTCCCAGCTGTGATTGAGCTTTTAAATTCATTGCCAGAAATAGTAGTAAATGCAAGCGATCTTTGCGAATTCTCAAATCGTTGGACATGTATTTGAATGATTGAGCTGCCAGATGATGAGCCTGAATGTTTCCTTGGTTTGTGTTTCTATGTATTCGTTTTTCCCAGCTGTGATTAAGTCTTGGAATGCGTAGCCAGGCACATCTGTGAATGAAGGCAGGGTTATCCGAATTGATAAATTGTTGCACGTGTATGAATTGAGTGCGCTGCCACCTAATGTAACTGTATATTTGTTGGTATGTATTTGGTTGTACCCTCCTTGTAAGAGCCCTCAAAAGAGGGTTACCTGTATTAAGAAATAAATATCATTGTCAACTAAAGAGCTTAGATTTACTACGTAATAGCTGACGATCTATTGTCCTGCGGTACTGATGTTGTGTGGTGTGGTGTCAACTTTTATTTCACCTAGTCACCTGCCTGGCACCTCAGCAGGGCTGAACCAAGGAGGTTTTTTTTTTTAAACCTTCTTGGCCTAGACGAGGGAAGCCGATTTTTCAGCCTATGAAGCGATGGCCAGTCGTTACGCACGGTCAGAAGTTCTGATTGGTTCATCCCACGTTACTTTTGAGGAAAATCGTGGAACTTATTTCGAAAAGAAAAAGCCTTTACACACACACAAGATGTGGTCTTGGGCAGCTAGTCGATTTAGAGTACGGTTTTTACACTTTGGTTTCGATTCTTCGTTCATTAATATTGACATCCTATGAGAACTGGTGAAAGCACATGCGTTAGTTGGCTCTTCCAGTTATTTGTCACTTAAAAATGTGAATTCTTCGCGCATGTTTCTTCGTACCATCCCGTCATCTGCGTACTGTGTTGCGTTTGTGGTATCAGGTGGTGAAAATGATAACTGTTTGGGTTTAGCGTCGCAAAGCCACGATATGAAAATGGGTGACACTAGAGTGGAGGCTCCATAAATTACCGCCACAATAAAGCTCGTTGTCTGTCTGGGGTTCTTTTACGTTCACCTAAATCTAAGCACACGGGACTCGAGCATTGGTGGCACTGCATGTGCGTCTCTTTTTTTTTTGCGTAATGCAAGAGTTTCGAGATAACCTAACTATCCTCGCACGCGCATCTGCACTTTCTTCAACTCATCGTACAAGCAGACGGTGCGCTCCAGGACGCCCTCTCGTGGAGCACGCCGTCATCACTGCATAGAACCGGCTAGCGGCGGCTACTCCGACTGTGAAGGAAGGGAGAGAGTGTGAGCCTCTAGACGGGCCGTGATTGGAAACACTCGCGCCAAGCTTACTGCATCCAAAATGAAAAAGGCTTCGAGATTTTTACTGCGATATAATTGACATGGCCACTCTCGACAGGTTTTTGCCATCACCGTCATCTTCGGTACAAAGATTGTGGTTATAAGAGGGAAAAGAAGAGAAAACTGAGCCCCGTAACTGTCTGCATCAGCGTGCGACACCTTAACAGTAGCTCACAAGGGATGGGGCTGAGGAGGGATTAAAAGGATAGGATTAAAGGAAGAAAGAGAGAGATGCGCAAGGACAGCGAGCGACGACATATGAGAGATAGGAGAGATAGGAAAGATGGAAACACGGTCACAAAGACCCGAAAAGTTATCTGCTAGCCATACTTCCCATTCCGTTCAATTTATTGATACCACGCTCATTCATTCACTCTTGAGGGAAAACTGTGATTTTTTTCACAGCATTGTTTGCCAGCTCAATGTGATGCCATCGTGTTTTTTTTAGTATTATGTAGATGATCATGGTAGCGAGAAGGTTAATGGCCCAGGTTTCTCTCACCATGCGCACATCAGACATCCACACAGGAAAGCTTCTTCAGCCAATACACACACATGCTAGAGGCGCTTGTATTATAAATGCTTATAAGTTGCGTCCGAATCGCCATTACGAACGTGACACGAAATTTTACGTGGTGTTTGATAATGCACCCTACGCTAACAAACTTTTTAGGAAATATTCAAACAGCATTCAACTAGGTTAACAATAACATAGTATCTCTGAAGAAGGTGAAAAGAAGAGAGTAGTGGTGATAACAAATTAATGTATTTTTTTTACAACTTAGTACGCCACGGTCTGTAACTCCTAATTTCCTATTTTTCTCAACGTACATAAAGTTATGGTTAATAAAATGTTCATTTACAGAACCTACAAAAAACATTTCAAGACATTTATTAATAAGGGGCATATAGACATAGGCCCATCTACGTGCCGTAACAAACACCTCTATGTTGTTGTGTGGTGTTGAACATTACTCCAATATACACGACAGACGTGACATGCATGTACAAAGGAACACAAAGGGATATTATGATACAATGACTACAAAAGTAGAATGATACTTTGAAACAAACTTGCTTACAAACGAAAGCATGAAAAAAATACTCGACGGGTGCTGTTTAGCACCATGTCGATCGAAATTAGTTGTACCTTTTCAGGGCACGACCAATGCCGCAGAAACTGGTGCTCCCCCAGGAAGAACAGTTTCTTAGAGAGGAATGCAAGGATCACTCGTCGCATTCGCCCTGGTATCAGCCCTAAAGCACGTCGGCGGTGATTCCCAACCACAGCCTCGCATCGGTTTCGTCAAAGGCTGAAGAGTTCCGCAACTATAAAAGGAGCCGAGAAGTTCCCACACTGAAGTCGGCCGCCGGGCACGAATGTTCGCACACCCTATCAACGAAAACCAGCATGTAGCGCTCGCCAAAAAAAAAATGCGGGCGACCACACATTCAATCGTCGCATGTCGACTGGTCTCATCCATGACGCATTGGGGGCAAGGTGAGGTGAGTACCACCTGCCATCGTTGCAACCGATCTCGGTTGGGCAGAAAGGCCCAGCCCAACTGCCAAAGTCTCGAAGATGGCCTGGCAACAAAGCTGCAGTTATTTCTTTCCTTAGGCGGTTCATATAGATTGACTATGCTGCAGGCACCAAGGGCCGCAGAAAAGTGGCCATTGTGTCCAGCACTTTAGATTCCGTTACCTCTATCTCTGGGCACGTAGCATCCAAACGCCAGTGAAATGCGAAAAGGGCTCGATACAAATATGGTAATGCAGTTAATTGAGGCCCACGGCTAATTTGGCTACCCGGCAGGAAGACACACAGCAATGGCCCAAGATGGTAGCGAGCCAGTGTCTGAGCCGGCATACCGTCACTCCTTACTGTCCATATTAAAATGCGGAAGCACAAGGTAGAAGCCGTGATGGAAACGTCGGGGAACGCAAAGCTGCCTCGATCTCGTAGTTTAGCCAACGCCGGACGAGATAACAATTCTGAGCCCCCAGACCAAGAAACTGAACTCATGCAGCTTTGCATTTTTCTGGAAACGTGGAGCGGGAGTTTTACAGTTTGACGAAGGTACCTAAACTTTTTGAGGTAAACCTAATAAGATAAGTACAATGAAAAAGTGGTTAACAATTTAGAGTTCTTGTTACCGCACTATGGGAGCCGATAAAGTCGTCCCGATGGTCTCACAAATAAGTGTTTAACGATTTAGAGTACTTCACATCCCACTATGGGAGAGCAGAAGACCGTCCCAATTTTACGTGATAGAACGATACGATGGCACGCTAAATTAGCGGAGAAACATCAGTGGTCTGTTTAGAAAAAATCATTAACGATTCAGAGTACTAGGTACTCTACTATGGGAGAGCATAAAGCCGTCCTGTGGGCGTCAATGTGTGTTTAGAAAAAAAATTGGCACATCCAACGTACAGTGGAAATCAATCACATGCGAAGCACAAATGAGAGAGGTTGATATGTCACTTTTAAATCACCACAACGTTATGAAGTGGAGGCAAATTATGCCGTACATGACTTCCGTATCATGATAATCATGTTAGAATGTGTCGCTTACCTTCGTCATCAATTCATGTCACGTCATGCGAAATTTAGTATATTTGAAGCTAAGGAAACGGCTGCGAGCACGCTGTGAACGTGGTATGTTGTCATGTTCTTGCATGACACGCGTGTCATGATTATCATGATTGTAGCAGTGATATACCTTCGTCATCCATTGACGTCACGTAACACCAAATTTGGTATATGTGGAGCTACCGAAACGGCCACGATTGCATCATGAAGGGCCCAATGTACTCCAACGTGACGTTGACGGGTGCGCACACTGGGTACAGCGACGCTATACGTAATCAAAACGCGAGAACTCTATATAGCCTCACGCCAGACACTACCGGCGCGACCAGCGTCCATCGGTGCGGCCCGATGACTACAGGAGCGAAATGTGACATGCTGCATTTTGCGCCGATGCGTTACCCGGACAACAAACACTGCGTCGGACTCTTTTCGGGACTGAGGGACGCCGGACGCGCTGAAACGCGCATGCGTCAAAACAACGCAGCGCGGCACGTGCCTGCGACTACACGGCAGGACCGGCGCCTGGCGTTGTAACGCTGGTGTGACGCGGCGAAACGAACTCCGGGGCACACGCGCGCCGTGTCACGTCGAAGTGTATTGGCGCCTTGACTGTGGCATGTGGTCATGTTCTCACATGACACGCATCTCATGATTATCATGTTTGCACCAGTCACATACCTTCGTCATCCATTCACGTCCCGTAATACCAAAGTTGGTATAAGTGAAGCTACCAAAACGGCCGCGAGCGCATCATGAGTGTAGCATGTAGTCCTGTTGTTACATGACACGTACGTCGTGATTACCATGTTTGGTTGTGTCATTCACCTATGTCATCAGTTCACGTCACGTAATACCGAATTCGGTACATGTGAAGCTAGCGAAACGGCCGTGCGCGCACGATGAGCGTGGCATGTAGTCATGTTGTTACATGACACGTATCCCACGATTATCGTGTTTGCACCAGTCACATACCTTCGTCATCCATCCACTTACCGTAATACCAAATTTGGTGTATGTGACGCTAGCGAAACGCCCGGAAGCGCATCATGAGTTTGGCATGTAGTGATGTTGCTACATGACACACATGTCAAGATTTTCATGTTATGTGTGGTCTGTCGCTTGTGTTTGCCATGCAATCATACCATACCAGTTTTTCAACATGCCATGTGAACGAAACCACCGCTAAAGCTTCGTCAAGACCATGGAATGTAAATCATGACATTTATGAATTCCATGCCATGATTTTCATGTTATAAAATACATAGATAGATAGATAGATAGATAGATAGATAGATAGATAGATAGATAGATAGATAGATAGATAGATAGATAGATAGATAGATAGATAGATAGATAGATAGATAGATAGATAGATAGATAGATAGATAGATAGATAGATAGATAGATAGATAGATAGATAGATAGATAGTAGATAGATAGATAGATAGATAGATAGATAGATACGTTCAAACTCGCCGAAGTTCGCTAAGAAATGCTTCGCATTTAAAAAATATCTATTGAGGACGCGCTTCATAAGGCCACTACAGCTTATGTGTGACGATTTTACGTAATGTTTAGAGCAATAGCGTTAAGTTTACCAAGTGCAAAGTGTATATCGGAATCCATACACCAGAGTCATATGCTTCTTGAAGCACAGTAAAACCATTTCTTTGATCAAAAAAAAAATTGCCCGCAGCTTCCCTCGGGGGAACACTGAGGAGGATGCGGAAGCGGTTCCGCCAACAGTTTGGCCGGCGCTGGTCGAAGGGACGTCGATCATTCTGTTTGTGGATTCGTGGGCATTCATTTCACGGCGACTTCGGACGTCGACGCGCCGTACAAACCAACGGACGAGCGGCAACTGAGCGAGCGAGCGCCGACCTTGAGTATATATACAGCGCGACGGCGCATGCGCTGTCAGCTGTCGAATATTCTCGAAGGAGAAGCGCGCGCGCGGCACAGATGGTGACGGCGCGACGGCGCGACGGCGCATGCGCGCGCGTCAGCTGTCGAATGTTCGAGAAGCGGTGCGGACGGCGCGGACGGCGCGGACGGCGCACTACAAGGCGCGAGTATAAGATGCTTCCGCATCTAAAAATCAATATATCGCTTACCTCAAGAAAACAGTTCAAGCCCTATAGGCTTGTTTGGCCGGTCATTTCTCAGTAACAAGCTATGCGATAGTTCTAGAAAAACGCGATAACAATACCAAAACAAAGATATCGCTGTGCTTATTAACAAACCGCCACTGTGTGTGGCCACAGCACCTTATACCTTGTCCTTCGTGTAACTGTAAGCCACGCCAACGTCGCTACCACTAATGCTGAATAGCCAGGCGTAGCGTATATCATTCCGTCGCTTGCACGACACAAGCGAATATTTTAGGTACTATAGGCGCCAATTAATAAAAGGTAGCCTTGTGGACACAAAACCATCCATTTGGCGTCTCACAATCTATTTAAAATATCAGTCTGACCAGCGTAATTAGGTTGCACGTGCAAATGAAGAGCATGTGCATAAATAGAGGCCTTGCTCTGATAATTTTTCATGTTAGGGCTACCGGATTTTAGTGCAAACTCCCATCACGAATCGGTCACTTGTCATTCAGAAAGCGCTGACACGAAGGTCACGTAGGTGTTAGTGTATTCGAGAGCGCACTGCAAACAGTTATCCCACAGCTCATTGCGTTCTTAGCAGTTTTGTTAGCTTTTCTGCATATCAATTTTTGTATTCGCGCTCGTTCATGCATTTACGCTACGCAAGGTATACACGAAAACAAAAATTGACTGCAGCCTATTTATAATGCAAGAAACTTAGACATCTAAACAAAATTCTGTATAATTTTGGCATTGTTCAATGAATTTATACAATTATGTTTGCACAAACTTTTCTAGAAAGCAATACTTTGATAGAGTTTGTGCACTTATTACAACCTTGAAAACTACTGACTCAGAATTACTCTGGATTTAATATTATTTTGGGCTTACAGGCACCCAAATCTTTTAGCTCACGAGCGTGAGCGGCGGTCTTTCTGTGCGTCCGTGCTGTACCAAGGAACAAGTTGTAAGAAGGACAAGGGAGAGGGCCTGCCCACAAAGCGTGCGCAGCTCTTGGGCCCATCGTCTGCCAGGCAGTTGCTTTTTGAGGACATCGCCCCACAGTGGCACACTTCAAGCGAACCATTTCTTCCGCTTATCTCGTGAAGGGGTTGGTGTGTGGCGTATCTTTCTCGTTTGCCATGCACCCTGGTGTTCAAGTGGTTACGGCTGCTGGACTCCTGACCCTAAGGTGACAGGTTTAAATTCCGGCCACTGCGGTGGCAGAACTTCGTTAGAGGCGAAAATCCGTGTCTTTAGACTTTGGTTCACGTCAAGGAACGCCAGTCAGACAAAATTTCCGGTGTCCTCCACTGCGTCGCCTCGCAAAACGTGACTTTGGGACGCAAAATCGGGATAGTATTTGTCTAGAGTATTTCCCCTAAATAGTTAATATTGTAGCTTAGGATAAAGTTTACTTAGCTCAAACGAATGCTTCGGTGAGCTGGTACTTAAGAAAAGATTTCAACAGCGCAAAATGGCGGAACACCCAGGGAGACCCATTAACACAACACTGTTGCATCAGAGCTGTATCTGAGAGTGTCCTTGGCTCTTCTGTCTCCTTGCACTGTTGAAATGTTCCTCCAGGGTTACTTCTTATGCGGCAAGGTTAAATGATTACGCAAACGTTATTTCATTCCTTCGCAAACGTTCTTCCTCCTTACACCATTGCAGAAGATAAAACACCACCTAGCCTTTTCTCTCCTTTCTCTTTCTCCAGGGGCAGTTGAGAAATTAGCCATAAAGAAAGTAAAGCCGAATTCCCTTTCCATTTCCTACCCCGCATTTTTTTTCAGGAATACAGCTAACGGAACGCGTGGGGCAATGCGATAAAAGAACAGGATATCGGACTCATTGGCAATGCAAATCGCATCGCGCCTAAAAGGCTTTCATACGCGCATCTGCTAATTTACCCCGAGCAGTTTCCCCAGCCATGGTATCAAGCCAGACATATCGGCAGGGCATCGTGGAAAGGCCATTGAGGACCACGAAGGACGCGGAGCTCGCAGAGGAAAAGAGAGCGCTACGAAGAGCACGGTACAGACTGAGCTTAATGGAAACCAATTGATACGCGCCTCGAACATGTAGTCGGATCTGGCATATACAGCTAATCAGTGTTCGGCACAGATGTTACAGTACCATTTACAAGAAACTTCTGCTGGAGTGAATAAACGAATAAATCAAAGAAACAATGAAATGTGACATAACGTTACCATACTACCGCCTGCTAAGGGGCCTTGTAAGTAGCACCTCAAGAGGCCATGACTTTCGCTTTCTGCCTGCCTGCCTGCCTGCCTGCCTGCCTGCCTGCCTGCCTGCCTGCCTGCCTGCCTGCCTGCCTGCCTGCCTGTCTATCTGCCTGCCTGTCTATCTGCCTGCCTGCCTGCCTGCCTGCCTGCCTGCCTGCCTGCCTGCCTGCCTGTCTGTCTGTCTGTCTGTCTGTCTGTCTGTCTGTCTGTCTGTCTGTCTGTCTGTCTGTCTGTCTGTCTGTCTGTCTGTCTGTCTGTCTGTCTGTCTACGTCTGGGTGCTCTCGTTATCACCCCCTTAAGTTAAGCTAAGCCAAAATTAGCATGGGAGGGTAAGATGGTTTGGCGAATAGGACTCGCAGCAGTCATACAGGGATAATGTCACAATCCCGTCGCGTACGCTGTCAAATCCTTTCCGCCCGACACGTTCAGCACAAACCCGCATACCACGGGCGGGCCAACTCGCATGTGCCGCAGGTATGCGGCTATGCGCCAGAAATGTTTGGCAGTTTATATCTACCCAGGAACCAGCACCGTTGACACGATGAACGCAAACAATAAATGTCATGGTCCCAGCAGGAATCGAACCCCAGCAATCTGCCCGGCAATCAAGTGTTCTAGATCATAACCACGCCAGATATAGAACTGTTTTTCAAAGAGACCCTAATGTTGGTGAAACGTTCATTGTGGTTACAGTGCTGGCTATCCAATTTTACAAACCTTACATATGTGCTCCTATGATAGCCATCACGTCGAATTAACGTGAAGGGCAGTTTAAGTGCCATGTACTGGAGTTGATTTATGCAGCAGTGTCTATGACTACCACCCGCCTGAGCACAAGCGCTACATATCAGCTTTCCGCTTGTGGTGTTGCTAACGTGTCGCTGATGTGCTTCTGGTGTTGGCATGGTTACGTCACTGTATACAAGTGGTTATATAACAACATATGTGTCTGCTCAAAATATGTCTGTGCGTGCATCATTTGTACATATCTTCAGCGCCATTTCATATTGTTTTGCTAAATAAATAAGTAACAACACAGTATCCTTTTTTACGCACAACATCGATTCGAGAGTTATGTGGTATCTGCCAAATTTTCACTCCCTTCCCTACAAAAATTCCCATCGGGTGTAGTAGGTTGCTTAAAAATAAATAAATACATACATAACGTTTATAAGTTTCCTATGGAACGTATATTGCTATAACAACAACAAACTATGCTTTTATGTATCGTTTCGCAACGCTTTCTGCCACTTTTTTTCAACGAAAGCTGCGTAAAAAGAACAAAACATGGGCGAGGCTTGCATGAAGCCGTGCAAGGCTTGAAACTGCGAAAATGAATGACTAATCTGGTGGCTTCTAGGCTGTTTCTAGGCGTCAGTTATGTGATGCCGTTTGTTTTTAGGATGCTTGTAGGTCATTGCTGGACTTTAGATAGGTGAAGCAAGGTTGTTGCTCCGTTCATTCTCGGCCACGAGAGGTTCGAACGAAACTACTGACAGTCACAGACATGACGCGGTTGCCGAAAGTCTCCGTCTCTGGAGTCTCTCGTCGCTTTATGCACTCGAGTTTCACCAGAAAAGCCATTAAAGTTTTACGGAAGCCCACCTACTCGAGATGATACATGGTGAAGGTGAAAAGCCGAAGGCACAGCGCCGACGAAAGTGAACTTTGAAACACACATACAATAAATGACGTTTCGGCTACCACACCTGAGCTTTGTCTACAAGTGATATGCACGTTGTTTTTGTACGTGTAGTTTTAAGCTCACTTTGATAGGTGCAGCGTCTCGGTATTTTTATGTTCACTACAGAAGCTGTTAGCAACCCTCGGTACAGACCATGCCACAATGTTCCTCAAGCTTCAGGATTGTCTGAGATCATTCAGTGAAGATTAAACGCAGGACACAGACAATCCCGTTGTTTCGACAACTTTTCGCAAGCCCCAGCGATAATGCTGGAACCTTGGATGCCGCACCCAGTTTACCGCTTGTCAAATTATTGACGGCCGACTCTCATTGCTAACCGTTGATTGATTGATTGATTGATTGATTGATTGATTGATTGATTGATGATAATTGATTGATTGATTGATTGATTGATTGATTGATTGGTCGATCGATCGATTGATTGATTGAATGATATGTGGGGTTTAGCGTCCCAAAACCACCATATGATTATGAGAGACGCCGTAGTGGAGGGCTCCGAGAATTTTTACCACCTGAGGTTTAACGTACACCCAAATCTGAGCACACTGGCCTACAGCATTTTCGCATTCATCTTTGCTAACTTCAGGATAATTGTCTTATTTGTTGAGTTATTTCGGGATTTTTCGCCCTTCGAAGGTTGGCAGGGCAGTATTGCAATTTGTTTTAGAAAACGTAGTATTTTTTTCTGCACTTTGCTTGCCATCGATCAGGTAAAAATTTAGACGATTTGATTCGCGCATTTCAATGGGTATATGTGAAAAAGAAATCCAAAAACGTTAATTGAATATAATTAGAACTGTCTTCGTTCACCTGCCTCCAACATATGACAGAGACAAAATGCATTTTGTCTACTACCCTGTGCTACCAATGTTTTTTTTTTTCTCGTGCGTGTTTTGTTTTTCTTCCTCCGTCACATCTTATTCGTTCGTTCCGTGGAGGGATATGTAAATTTTCCAATGATGGTTGGTTACAGTTACTAAGGCAGGGACCTTAGGCGCCTCATAAAACACAGAATGTTTCCATCGGAGTGAACACGTGATGTCATCGTAATAACGTAACTGGCGCTTTGGTTGTGAATAATACTTGAAGTTGTCATTTGGTCATGCCTGAGTAGAATGCGGTTGCGCGTGAGGTGCAAAAGGCCGGCAATGTCTCCGATCACTGAGACCACGCTGAACTACTTTCGGTGCAGAATTCGTTCGAAGATATTATTACAATTGAATTAAAAGCAGAAAAAGACTATCGTCCTCCAGTCATCTTATGAACGAATGCCTAAGGGACCATATGGGTTTTTCCGATCGACGTATATGAATGAATCGATCGAAGAAGGTCCCTTTCATAACACAAGCTGTGTTTAAGCAAGCTGGAGATTTTTGCAGGCATTCTTGCGGCCTAATCTCGTCCAGGTGAGCTAAGGTTGTTATCACATAAAGAAATAAACTGTATTCGTCCTCTTTATTGCAGACCAACCTTAGTTTTCTTATTCTTTTTGTTTATTTCTGCCTACGTCTCCACCTGCAATCCTGCAGTCGTGAGTTACTTCTTTTACCGCTGACCTGCTGATCTCTATACTGGCCCTAAATCCCTTGGCCTCATGTGCGCTAGTGTATACCTTGAGGTATACACAAGTGGTACTTTCACAAAGCCGCTTTTATTTCCATCGATGCCATGTAATAGATAGTTGCCGCATTTATGACGTGTTGCTTAACACTACCTCTTACCACGTCGCTTGCACTGACAGCAGTATACTTGTTGATGAGACTTCTAGTTGCTGTTTTCTAGCTGTGACTCAATGAACATCATCGATTTACCACGTCCCAGATCACTCGCTGGCGGCCCGCGGACGCCCTGGCTCATAGGCAGCTACGCCAAATGCACGTGATCGAAAAGTCCCGAGCCAGCCCGGGCGGCCTCGGACCATCTGCGCGCTTGATGCTGGCTGCATCCGTTGTGGCATCTGCTATGCCAGGCTATGCTGTCTGCTCCATCCATAGCTGTGACACAGGCCGCAACGCCGACCAAATACCAACCTTAACAGCAGTTAGATAGTGAATTATACCTGTTTCTGTTGTGATGCAACTTACTGTAAGTGAACTACTCGAGCGCGTGTGCATCGTAGACCGGCGCGGTCATTCTACCGCTGTTTCTCCTAGCGAGTATGACGCGTGTTTGCCCGACCTTCTGGAATACGCACATGCTCGACGTGGCTCAGAACACTGATGACAAGAACTGGGTGCGCAAACAATGCTAAATCCAGTAACATGCGAGAAGCGGACAGAAAAGCTAAGAGAGAGTAGAGCACGTCAAAAATGTCTGTGTCTAACTTAAGACGGCGGCACTGGCATGCGCCCCGCGCTGTCGGCTGCCAGTGGCCCGAAAGAAAACGTTCGGACGGTCCCGGGCCGCCCGCAGGCCGCCAGGCACGCGAAAAACGAACATGCGTCCGAGTGATCCCGGACCAGTGGGCTGAGCTTCCAGTTGGTCCCCGAGAAAAACGAATGCGGCGCCGGCGTCCGGGGCTGTCCGGAGCCGTCCGGGAGGTGTAAATCGATGAATTTCAATTCTATTGCCATACAAATGCCAGGCCGCTTTTTCTTTTTATATACTGTGTTTTATGATAAGTAGTCTCTCTTCGAAACTAATGTTGAAATCGCTGAAGTTGGTACCGGATTCCACGCCACCGCACGTCTGCACGTCGTAATATGATGTATATATTTAGAAGTTGAGTATTGTTACATTACATTATTTTGTGGCGTTATTTTGTGGGTAAATTGTTGGGCGATGAAAAAAAGTTGCGCAGGATTAGGTAGGGTAATTTTGATGATGACCTGGGTAATTGCCAAAAAGTGGTTGGCAACACTAATTCCACCCCGAGTTCAAAACGAGCGATGACGAAGACCGTAGGACACTTCGCTGTTTCATCGAAGCGGCTTGCGTCACTCCGTCAGGGAAGTCAACGAAATTGAATGATTTCTGTGATTTTCTAATGAAATTCTGTAGTTTTTTTTACGTGATTGGTCAATTACAGTGGTATAGATACAATGGCAGTGAGGAAAGAGTAAATGCACCGCCGAAAATGGCGCCTCTGAGTATAGGTTCTTTGTGTTTTGGTTTACGCCATTGCGTGCATAGAACATAAACGGTACCTTTATTAATGTCAATGCCGAGAATGTGCATCGTTAGGAGCACAATTTTCACATTGCAGCTTCTGTGGTATGGTGCACCATCTTGAGCGGTCACTGACGAGCTAAGTGTTGGTTAGCATTGGACTATAGAACCAACCCTCTCTTTCAGATGTGTCCACCGTGCGCAGATTGCCGCTTCGGAAGCGTGGCAAAATGCGCCAGCTGGTAATGGATAATTGGGGAAGCGTGATGACACACATTAAAGTAGGCTGATCATGGGTTAAGTAAAGTGAACGTGATGTGCTAAGAGTAACCGCGATTAGTTTCTACGAAGTCTAACCCGACTTGATTTAGATTGTTTCGTTCTGCTTGTAAAAGGGCAGGAATTCAAAATATTTGTTTGTGCAGTTGTTCTGTAGTTATTCTCACGATGATTTCAGGCTTTAGCCTGAAGTGTGTCGTTGAGTGACCCCTTGAGGGAGCCATCGCAGGCGAATGAAGTGCGACACTAAAACTCCGTGTCGAGCTTTCTGCAAGTTTACGATGTATTAATTGAACTTGATTTGTCTAGGCGTGTCGTATTGGTCGCCGTGACCTCTGCACGTGTATACAGTATGCCGGGCACTACACGCGAGTGTCATTTTCACCTTAGCGCCAAGGACACCCGCCACGCCTGCGATGACCTTATTTGCACGCGACGCGTCTGTCTCGTGCAGGACGCACGTACCTCGGTTACTCGTAGGTCACACTTACACGGGTGACTGTGGGCCTTCTTTTATAAAATGGCAGCCGCTACACTTGCTGCACACAGCTGGTTCTTTTTTCTATGCGCACAGCTGCGTCGTGATCGAGATTCGAGGTGACCGGTACGCGCGTAAAGGTGACGTCAGCGTGTGTGTGCTGGCCATCGTGTCGTACACAGGGAGTTCCCGCGCTTTGCGCACCTGCATGCACCTGGTCACGCAGCAGTCCCGCTAATTACTAACCAGACCCCGTGTGGCAGGTCTTACTCAAGGTGATCAAGCCTCCACGTTGTGGATACGCACGCACGCACGCACGCGCACGCGCACGCACGCACACACACACACACACACACGCACGCACACACACGCACCTACACACGCACGCACACACGCACGCACGTGCCTAATGCATCTGTCTGCTATAATGCCTATGCAATACGCACCTGCATGTGTGATATACTTTGGATATGCATAATAATAGCGAACCCTCGTTTTGAGTTGTGTAAACCGGAACACGGGAACGTGTCACTGGCACTTGTACCAGTAAAGTAACAGTACTAGTGCTTCTTATGCTGTTACACATGGTTGTTGCAGCGGAGTGCAACAGCGTATAGAGTTCGCGGATGGGCTTCGGTGCCACCTATATCGGGCTGTGAACGTTCCTGATTTGTATATTTCGGGGCTTCCGTGAATGTGTACAAACGATAAAGCCTGGGTTGGTACATTCTCCGCGTTGATTCACTTAGCTACGCGCAGAAAAGGACAGGAACTGGGGAGGGGCGAAGCATGTAAGGAAGGTTGCTTTCAGCTCCACAAACACGGAACCCGGAAAGAGGGTTGGGAACATGCAGAGTTTTGAAAAGAATGTCTTTGACAAGCCCCCAGTGGTGCATGTTGGAACAGGGCTCGTATAGGGAAACGTGTGTCAGCTCCAATAACATCGTTATAAAACTGCGTTCGATTGCAGCTTACTTACCTAAGGTGGTGCTTCTTTTCATTCAGCACAGTTTTCAGTTTCCCTGTGGTATGTAGGAAAGGCTGTTCCAGCTCCATTAACGTAGTCGGCTGTTTGTTGGGCAGTTGTCTTATTTGTTGATTGTTGCCTTCTTCATCTTGAGTGAGCCGGCGTCGAATAGTGTGATCTGCCAATTTTTCGTGGTGCACACCTGTTTTTGCGATGTACCGCATCTACATGACACACGGTGATGAGACTTGTGCCGACAAGTCGGAACCATGAGGTGCTTCGCACATTTTTTTTTTTTCGAAGCATAGTGCGACATGAGCGTCTTCGTGCGCCTTTCTTGTGGCGTCGTTCACTCGAGCTACCGCATTATTCCGAAAGTAACTAGAGCTGATCTTTAAGCAGTGTATTCTGTGGTCACGTGACGGCAGTCTGTCTTACCAATGATACTCCGTAAATGAAAATTCCCTTTTTAGGGGATTTTCCCCTGCAGAGGTTGACGAAATTCCCAGCGAAATTCCCTGCACAACAGTACTAATTTCCGGCCCCATCAACGCACACACATACTATACTTACACGTGTCTCACGTACTGGTGACTTTTGCAATCATTACCAGCCCCTCCACTGCCGCACAACAAAAGCTTAACTTTATTATTTCATATATTCAATCAATCAATCAAATTATTCAATCAACCATTTTATTTCCTTTAGATAAGGAGGAGTACAGGACTAAAAGCTCCAGAGCTTGACGAGGTCCTGACCCCGTTCACAAGTTGACAAAGCAGCAGGAATGGCAGTCAATCATGTACAACAACTATGAAATAAACATATAGTTATAACATCACAAAAATAAATACAAAAAGTTTATGAAAACAGTGCTAAGATAAAAAGAAAGTAGTTCAAATGTATATTCATGAAGTGGCATCAATATGAAAAGCAATAATAAAAAGGAAAGAACGGGCATAAATTCTGAGAGATGTATCATTGAGGATAATGTATCAGTTGGGCGAAGTGTTTAATCTGACAGTTTTGTTTAGAGGAAGGATCGAAAATATTGTGAGTATACACTGCACATTGTGGGCTTCAAGTCAAATACCACCAGGGAACTAGAAATCCATCCTCGTGAATATATTGATATGTGGGTCCCAAAACCACGATATGATTATAAGAGACACCGTAGTGAAGGGCTCCGGAAATGTTGACCACCTGGGGTTCTGAGCTTACGTGTCTACAGCGATTTCGCCTCCATCAAAATGAAGCCACCACAGCCGGGATTCAATCCCACGACCTGCGGGTCAGCAAACTAATACCTTCCGCGTAAGTATCAGACACAAATCTCAAAGGATATCCTTGCGTGGTGCATGCGTCAGAACTGATTACAGCAGATGAAGGTGTGCTGTGACCGCTAATTATCGCTCATCATTGGAGAATTTAACCATTCCTGCCATTGCCTCCAATACCACTAAGATTCCTTTTTTTCTATTTGGCTGAAAATGAAATGCGAAAATTTTCTAAAGAAGGGAAAATTCCCGGCACGCAACGTCACTGCGTTCCACCAAGGTCGCCATGCATAGTGTAGGTACATACACCGACCGCTGAGCCACACGAAAGTTTAAATCTGTTTTCCACCGCCAACAGCACTTTATATATTTGATTACCTTAAATCGGGCTTTGATTTCCACGAGCATCTATTTCATAACACGTTCCGATCAACTTTTAGTCCCTCTGTCGTGTACTTAATCTCCATTTCGCTTAGCGTGAGCCGAAAGATTGATGCATTCATTTTTATATGTTAATTAAGCTGTAGGGTGCTATGATAAGTGGCTATCCTATATACACGTTACTTCTTTCTATCCCCATCATCATCTTTCATACGTATTTCTTTCCCCCTTCCCTTATCCCTTGTGTAGCAGCATAGAGCGCACTAGCCTCGTTATGAAGCTTATATGGGTTCTTCCACAACTGTGTTGTATCATATTGTATTGCTTTGTATTGTATTGTAAGGCTTGGATATTGTATTTTGACAAGTCTTATTAATTGTTCTTGTACTGTAGTTTATAAATCCACCACGGCGATTTAGTGGCTAAGGCACTCGGCTGCTGACCTGCAGATTGGGGGATCAAATACGTGCCGTTTCTGATGGAGGCGAAATTGTGTCAGGTCCACGTGTTTAAGCGAATGTTAAAGAACCCAAGGGGTTGAAATTTTCGAAATCATCCACTACCGCGTCTCTGTTAATTACATTATGGTTTCGGGACGTTAAACCTAAACAAGTATTATAAATGTAGATTAGCATGGTTTATTTGAGGCTTGTACAGTGTGAAAGATATTGTGTTTGTTCGTGGTCACTGGATCTTCAGGAAAGAGGGGTCACGACTTCTTTTGAAATTTTTTGATGCTACAGATCTCGCATATTACTGGTGATAAGTTACAATTATGTTTGGGGTATGGTGCAATGAGATAGAGTATTGGCGCAATAGTGCATGTGGAATAGCACAAAGGCTGCCGGCTTACGCAAGCTTACGTCACGCCACGTCGATTTTTTTTAAATAGCCTGCCCTTGCTTAGGTAAAAAACAAAAAAAACAAAATGACATTGGATACTATTAGCAAAGACGCAACCGGGCCGGGCGATTGCCTGCAAATTGTGCAAGGCTAGATCCGCCGGCTACCTACAGCATCCTAATCCTAATCCTATAATGGCCGGAGCGTCAACAGTGTACTGAAATAAATAAAGAGGCATGCGTTCAATGGAGTGAAGCTTTTCGCTAGGTGGTTTTGCATAATGAAGTACGAACAGCGCGATGTTCTACACATGGACACGAAAGAGAATACACAGACAAGCGCTGCTTAAGATCTGAATTGTTATTTAACACGAAAGGACTATATGTACAGATATCATTGAACAAAATATTTAAAAAATAAACATGACACGATTTCCTTGAAAGAATCATTACAGGCGCTCGTCAAAAAAAAAAGATGTTTCCAGGTTTATTTTTGCTGCATTTCAATCAAAACGCGGATGTCCCTTCACGAAATCGAACCTGGGATATCGCGCTAAGGAGAAGATGATGCAGAACGCCACCGCACAAGGCGTGTGTTTAGGATGGCTGGAATGACCACCGTGTTATCAAGCAAGCGTGGTTTGGTGGGATACTTTTATTTATTTCCGTATTCATTTCGTTGTCAGTGAAATTCAGCAGACGTGGTGTTGGAGAATCTTCTGGCTCATTGGCGCGGAATAGCAGCCGCAGTAAGCTCTGTTTAGTGTGTTTTGTGTTCAAAGCTTTGGGAAAAAAGTGGACGTGCGCCGACATCAAGCTTTCAGAGTAGTAGAGGAGTGCAGATAGAGAGAAACGAGAGAAAAGGGGAGATTTTCGAGTAAGTTAGGTTGGCTCTTTACGCAGAAGAATGTGAAGTACAAAGATGAGAGAGGCAAACATGGTTGGAAGCATGCTCGTGCGCAGACACGCTGTCAAAAGGGTACGCGCAATGCTGTCGCTTTGTTTGCAGTATGAAAGCTATTTCGTGGCGTTCTGGGCAGATGATCAGTGAGACCAGCGTTCCGACATCGCATTTATGCTCAGTGGGCGATCATGCAGTCGCCTAAGTACTTTTCATTAGGTTAAGCTGAATTTGGAATATAGAAGAACTGATGGTTGATCGAGTTATAAGGCCTCATGACGGTACTCGATTTGGATACTTCTTCTTCCTTCTGTATCCTGTGTGTTTCGCACTTCAAGTACCGTCATGGAAGCTGAAGTATCTTCCGGAGGGGCAAATATTGTGAGCGGTCAAAATGTTTGGTCCGGCGACGGGGCCAATGCGTTCGAGCAGCCGCTTGGGCTACAACTGCATTTCGTGCTCAGTACTCGTCAGGTTGCTTATACTCCGCGTCGGCTTAACCTGCGCGCGCGGGCACTATGGTAACATATAATGAAGCCGGCTATCAAAATGGCTCGACCGTCTTGAAGGTCGCTACGTAGGACGGAACAGGAAGCGTGACTCAGTGACGTTCCGCAAAATCC
>WOVY01002550.1:0-65000 GCA_013436015.1 Rhipicephalus annulatus | reverse complement strand
GTATGCGTAATTTCGTGCGATAAAGATCATAACAATGCCGTCACGGCGTGCCATCCCTTCCCCAATGGCCGAACAAGCATTTCGCGCAGTTTCGTTGTGAAGCGAACCCGTCGGCCATGACCCAAGCGATCGTCTTTTCACAACGAGGAAACGCCGGCCTGAATTGTATACGATCAGATTTCAACACGCCTCGTGTTTCGGCACGCTGCTATCGCCGACGCAGAACGTGAGAAACCTTTTCCTCATTGTGCGTGAACTAGGAATGCGAAGCGGAAAGGCGGCCGCGGGGGGCTCTTTCATAATAGGATTCGATTTGTTTTTACTGACGTGAAGACGAACTACTGACAAAGCTTTCCTGTGGGCTGTTATTGCGTCTGCTTGCTTCAATGAGGTTTTTATACAAATAATGATGGTCGTGCAGTAATAGTGTTGCTTTAATATATATATATATATATATATATATATATATATATATATATATATATATATATATATATATTATATATATATATATATATATACTGAACAAGTCTTTTTAATGGGCTGAACTGAATTGGAAAGAGATTATACACAACTTAGTGGTTGTCTTTATTTTATTTCCAGCGATTTTGGCTGGTGGACCGGTCTTTGTCAGGGTTTGCGAACAAGTGCATCTTGTTCGCAAACCCTGACAAAGAAGACCGGTCCATCAATCGAAACCATGCGAAGAGAAGGATCGCGTAAACATATTTCACATGTAGCGACACCTCACGAAATGACGCTAAATATACGTACAAATGTTCCACGCACAGACACATCTTAAAACGCCACCGATGTTTATCTAACGAGTTGTTTGCATACCAACAGGAACATGAGCATTAGCAACACCAGAAGAGATAAGCAGTTATGAAGCGCTGGTGCTCGCGAGGATGCTAGTCCTGGACGCTGCTACCTACATCAAGTTCAGCGCATGGCACCGAACTATACCATTGATGGTAACCCGACGTCATGGCTGTAGCGTCGGAGTACATGCGTAATGTTAATGAAATTGGATAGAAGGAGCCATCACGATAACCACATTTCGTGTTTCACGAACATTAGGATCTATATTAAAAGTACTTCCGAGACATGACGTAGCTTTGTGGTAGAATGATTGATTGCCACGCAGAATGCTTGGGTTGGTTTACAGCTGAGACCGCGACATTATTCTTTGCATTCGTGATGATTATGAGGATGGTAGATTTTATTGGCGCAAGGGCGACTCATGCCAAAGAGCGCCAAATTTTCATTCGTCGGGTCAGCGCTGCCGAGGTCAGGTTTTTCTCAATGCTGACGCGTTAAAATTTCCCATGTGTGTTCGCAACTCTAACTGAGCACTCGCCACCTAGTGGCCGCGCCTTGAAACGGCGCTAAGAGGGCCAACCTTGAAAGGAGATATGTGACCACGTTGCACTTGTTGAGACGCGGCCGCATATAGTTGTTTCATTTTAGCCATGCTGCATGCGCGAGCCAGAAAAAGAACAAAGTGATGTCCACAGACCCTTGCAGTGTATCGCAAATTGTAGCATTTGGGGGGTGGGGGAGGATGGCAGCCTATCATTCTATCACTTCCTAACGGGTGCAGACGAGGCGCGACGGAGAACGGCGCAAATCGAAAACTTGCGCATTGGAAAGAGGATAGACGGACACTACGGTAGTTTGTAATAATCAATTTACTCGTGACGATCTAATTCTTCTCGGTTAGTACACCAATATTTAGTTTTTGTGCGTTCTTATCGATATTCGGCCTTCTCTTAGCGCAGACTATAGTTTAATTTATATAGGCAAACACTTAAGGAAATTTGCTGCGTTCAGTGTGAGCCTATTTTTCGCATATGCTTAATTTCTATGGAAGTCGTAGTGCTACTCTTCCTTAAATTATGCGGCTGTAATCCTTCCTGCCGAACATTCTTCATTTCGCACGTGCGTATATATATACACGCGGTCAAACGCGCGCGTGAAGGACATGCGTGCGTGTATGAATGTTCGTGTGTATATACGTGTCTGTGAATTCGTAGCGTGAATATAGTGCACGCGCATATATCTGCTTTGAATATCAACTGCTGCTAACACTATGAAGCGGAAGCAGACGACCTTGGTCAATAGAAACCTAACAACATGAACCGGCAAAGGGAAAGAAACGAGCACTCATATTACAATCAAAACTACATTGTGCCTTATCTCGTGATACACTGGCCAAGGCGTAGCTCCGTTATGCAATCAAGTGAACAGCATGCATATTCAGCTTTTCACGGAACAACGGAAATCAGTGGCATACGTGCAATCAGCAGCCCGAGTCGCAGTGTAGTTACCTTGAAAAGTAATAGGGCCTTACCTGTAGCAGTGCAGCAACGCAGAGCAAAAGTGCTAACACCTTTCAGAAAGACCCGTACACCTTCTACAAACAGCCTCGGGCTCGCTAGACAAGTTCTTCAACTCGAAGTAAATATCACACCGTTCACCGAAGAGGCTCGATGTTTGCGCGCACAGCGCATCTATTACCGCTGTTTCGCCAGTGAAATTATTTATGCCGATGAGAATGAGTCAGTCCACGGCCAGCACCATTTCGCCTTCGACGAAACATAATTATCCGACACCACAAGCATGAAAACTCCGCACATCGCCAAGCGAAACCATTGCGAAAGTTCCGCGTTGAGTCCGTTAG
The DNA here is from genome assembly GCA_013436015.1 of Rhipicephalus annulatus. Classification (NCBI taxonomy): domain Eukaryota; kingdom Metazoa; phylum Arthropoda; class Arachnida; order Ixodida; family Ixodidae; genus Rhipicephalus; species Rhipicephalus annulatus. The sequence continues at coordinate 62,317 of WOVY01002550.1, read as the reverse complement.
GCACAGCCATCTTTGTGTTTTCGACCAGTGTTGCCAGCACACGGAGCGTTTTCTGAAGTTGTGAATTCTTGTCGTTTCTGGGTGTATACTAAGTGTCGATCACCTGTGGTACATGATCGCATACCAGTGGCACATACCCGCCCGTGGGTATATTCTTTTGTCTGGCGGGAAGTGTTTGACGACGTACGCGACGGGATTGTGACGTTATTAATGTCTTGACCAGTGCTTCATATTCTCCAAACTATCTGGACCTTTAATAATAATTTTGGTTGACGCCATGTTGGGGGGTGATCACGAGTGCCCTTGGAGGTAAGCGATTAAATAGATACACAGATAGACGCCTCAGTGGCTTGCAGTACACTAAGAAATGCATCACATCTCATAGGACTCACTCGGGGTCAGACTCACAAAAGTTTTCCTGAGCCGGACTCACTCGGAGTCCGGGTGAGTCAGCTCCTGAGCCCGTTAACCTAGAGTTAACCTTTTAGATTATGGTGTCAATCCTCTGTCCAACAAAACAACCAATAACTTACGTTACCAGTTCTGTTCTTGGCGCCTTTTCATATAGTACATTCAAATTTGAAACAGTTGGCGCGAGACAAGAGACGCAAGCCAGTGCAGAGGAGGGGGGGGGGGGACGATGCCGTTGGAGGATTTGCGAGCCATCATCATCATCATCATCATCATCATCAGCCTGACTACGTCCACTGCAGGACAAAGGCCTCTCCCATGTTCCGCCAGTTAACCCGGTCCTGTGCTTGCTGCTGCCAATTTATACCCGCAAACTTCTTAAGGCCAAACTCCATAAGCGCGAAAATGCACGCGACAGCGACGAGCGACGCTATGAGCGACGAAACAGGGCGGTGGCGCGACGTGTCGCGTACTCATTTTCGCGCGATTGCTCGGTTCTCCAGATTTGGAAACCGTCGCTCATCGCCCGGAAGAGCTGGGCTCATACAGCCAATAGAAAAAAAACTGGAAAAGGATATACATCAGTGACGTACTGCCGGTTGTTTTCACGGCCAACGGCGATGAGCGCAACGCGTACAATGAGCGCTTCATTGATGTAATCGAACGTGGGCGCAACAAAAAATAACGCAATGTTTATTACGCATGTGCATATAAAAAAGTGCTGCAAGGCATTCATAAACACTTTCCGTTCCATTACACAACAATATATCTTATTTTTAAATTGGAAACCGCTCGCTACGCGGTTTTCTTGGTGCGAGTTGACGGCCTCATGCCAGCAACAGTGGAATTCGCTCGCCGAAGCCGTCGCGTGAATGAGGTTTGCCTGCGCTAGCGACTGATCGCGCGACGCCGATCTACGTCGCGTCGCTCGTCGCTGTCGCGTGCATTTTCGTGCTTATGGAGTTTGGGCCTTAATCTCATCTGCCCACCTAACCTTCTGTCTCCCCCTACCCCGCTTCCCTTCTCTGGGAATCCAGTTGGTGACCCTTAATGACCAGCGGTTATCCTGTCTACGCGCTACATGCCCGGCCCATGTCCATTTCTTCTTCTTGATTTCAGCTATGACATCCTTAACCCCCGTTTGTTCCCTAATCCACTCTGCTCTCTTCTTGTCTCTTAAGGTTACACCTACCATTTTTCTTTCCATTGCTCGCTGCGTCGTCCTCAATTTAAGCTGAACCCTCTTTGTAAGTCTTCAGGTTTCTGCTCCGTAGCTAAGTACCGGCAAGATACAGCTGTTGTATACCTTCCTCTTGAGGGATAGTGGCAATCTACCTGTCATAATTTGGGAGTGCTTGCCGAATGTGCTCCACCCCATTCTTATTCTTCTAGTTACTTCAATCTCGTGGTTCGGCTCTGCGGTTATTACCTGCCCTAAGTAGACATAGTCTTTTACAACTTCAAGTGCACTATTACCTATCTCGAAGCGCTGCTCCTTGCCGAGGTTGTTGTACATTACTTTCGTTTTCTGCAGATTAATTTTAAGACCAACCTTTCTGCTCTCCTTCTCTAACTCCGTAATCATGAGTTGCAATTCGTCCCCCGAGTTACTCAGCAATGCAATGTCATCGGCGAAGCGCAGGTTACTAAGGTATTCTCCATTGACTCTTATCTCTAACTGTTCCCATTCTAGGCTTCTGAAAACCTGTAAGCACGCGGTAAATAGCATTGGGGAAATTGTGTCCCCCTGCCTTACACCCTTCTTGATTGGTATTCTGTTGCTTTCTTTATGAAGCACTATGGTACCAGTTGATCCCCTGTAGATTTCTTCCAGAATGTTTATATATACTTCATCTACGCCCTGATTCCGCAGTGTTTGCATGACAGCTGATATTTCCACTGAATCAAACGCCTTCTCGTAATCTATGAAGGCTATGTATAGTGGTTGGTTATACTCTGAGCATTTCTCTATTACCTGATTGATAGTATGAATGTGGTCAATTGTTGAGTACCCTGTTCGAAATCCTGCTTGTTCCTTTGGTTGATTGAATTCTAATGTTTTCTTTACTCTGTTAGCAATTACCTTTGTAAATAACTTGTATACTACAGAGAGCAAGCTGATCGGCCTGTAATTCTTCAAGTCCTTGTCATCTCCTTTCTTATGTATTAAGATGATGTTAGCGTTCTTCCAAGACTCTGGTACTCTTCCCGTCAGGAGACACCTCGTAAACAGGGTGACTAGTTTTTCTAACACAATCTGTCCTCCATCTTTCAGCAGATCTAATGTTACCTGATCCTCACCAGCAGCTTTGCCCCTTCGCATGCTCTCCAAAGCTTTTCTGACTTCTTCTATCATTACTGGTGGGGTGTAATCTGGGTTACTGGTAGTTCGTATAGTATTAAGGTCGTGGTTGTCTCGGCTACTGTACAGATCTCTGTAAAACTCCTCCGCTATTTTAACTATCCTATCCATATTGGTAGTTATTTTGCCTTCTTTGTCCCTTAGTGCATACATCCGACTTTTGCCTATCCCAAGTTTCCTCTTCAATGCTTTGACACTTCCTTCGTTTTTCAGAGCGTGTTCAATTCTCTCCATGTTATACCTCCTTACATCGCATACCTTACGTCTATTAATCAACTTCGAAAGCTCTGCCAGTTCTATTTTGTCTGTTGTACTTGACACTTTCATGATTTGACGCTTCCTAATTAGGTTCTTCGTTTCCTGGGAAAGCTTGCCAGTTTCCTGTCTAACTACCCTGCCTCCAACTTCCACTACACACTCCATAATGATACTCGTCAGATTATCATTCATTGTATCTACGCTAAGGTCGGTTTCCTCACTAAGAGCCGAGTACCTGTTCTGCAGTGACACTCTGAATTCCTGTACTTTCCCTCTCACTGCTAGCTCATTGATTGGCTTCTTGTGTATCAGTTTCTGTCGTTCCTTCTTCAAGTCTAGGCGGATTCGAGCCCGTACCATTCTATGGTCACTGCATCGTACCTTGCCAACCACTTCCACATCCTGCACGATTCCAGGGTGTGCACTCATTATAAAGTCTATTTCGTTCTTATTTTCGCCATTAGGGCTCCTCCATGTCCACTTGCGGTTTTCTCGTTTTCGGTAGAAGGTATTCAAAATCCGTAAATTATTGCGTTCTGCAAATTCTACTAGTAGCTCTCCTCTGGTGTTTCTAGTGCCGATGCCATAATCTCCTACTGCCTGGTCTCCAGCCTGCTTCTTCCCTACCTTTGCATTAAAGTCGCCCATCACTATAGTATACTGTGTTTTTACCTTACTCATTGCCGATTCCACGTCTTCATAGAAGCTTTCAACTGCGAGTAGGTGCGACTATATGCTCCACATTTAAGGAACGACCACTCGCATTGCACAATGGCTCACTGGGCACTAGATCTTGACGTCCAAGGTAGTGCTACGGGATATTTCGCCAGTGTGTTGTTGCAAAATAAAAACAACTTCTCCCATGGCATCACCGAAACGAACAAAACTAATAGGTAAGAGGCCATTAGGCAATATGCCTCTAACACGCACACCCTTTGAGCGTGTGACGGTAGACTTGATGGCACCATTGTCATCAAAATTGGAACGTGAACTGGTTCTCACGCAGCACGTCTCTGTCGTCACCGAGGTCCACGACGATCGTGTGATGCTGGAAGAGCAGTCATGAAGTGACAATTTTCGGTACGATATCCTTTCTCCGAATTCCTTCCGTAAGCAGAAGGCCACTGACGTGAAGTTGTCTGAAGAGTTGACAGACGGAGAGCAATCAGAAGTCCGGGCGTAGTTAAAAGGTTACCTTCAGAGCATAGTTAAAAGGCTATGTGATAATGTCATAGATGATTATTTGAGCACTGTACAATTAGGGTTCGCCATGTACAATTGAGTTTTATGGAAGCATTCGGTGTTCTATTATACATAGTCATTTATTTATGCTTCGTGTTGTGCGGTGGTTGTGCGGACGAACAAATGGACCCTAAGTGACTTCCGCTTAGCTCTCTCACAATGTGTTTTGTTTCTTCAACCCAGCAGGAAAGTTGTTGACAACTTCCGTAGTGTGTTATAGGGTCGGAAACGAAACCGCAACTGCGCGATTGCTGTAAAAGAGGATGAGGAACAGTTCGCTATCGGCGAAAGCATACGTGCCAACGTTCTAAGCAGAGCAGTGATCGAGGCAGTTCTTGGCTGGATGTCCGATCCGAAGAATTCTCCGACGTGCTCGGCATGCTGTTGTTTCTCTGGTATCCGGCTGGGTGACAGGCCCAGGCACCAGGCGGTGCGCTGTTGATCCAGCTGCTGTCACTGAAAGCTGGGCGACCGACGAACCACGCCTGCAGTCCGGCTGGGCGACAGTCCAGGGTTCAGGCAAGTTGCCGTGGTTTCCGCTGCCGTCCAGATTGGCTGCGAGTTCCAGTCTGCTGTGGACTGACGCTCCGATTGCCGTTCCAGGTAGCTGGCGCTACCTTGTTGTGCTGCTGGTATGAGCGTGGTGGCTTGTGAGCTACCGCTACCGTACTGCTCTGGCTGCCGACAACAGCCGTCCCACGACGCAGACCAGCTCACGCTGAGGACATCAGTAAGTCAGAGGCGCGCCGTCCCGAGTGAGTGGCGATCAAGAAGCCATGGGCAAACATGGCGAGAAACTTCACGTACAGACGCGCATTTAGAAAGGACTGCACGCGGGGCAGCCTAACTTTAGCAATGCGTTATTATTGTTTGAATTTTCGCTGTAAATATATTTTTGTTTGTGTGTGTGCACTCTTGGATCGATTGAATTCCTTGGATGGCAGTTTTGGGCACAACACCTCCCCGAAGGGATTCGGGAGGAGATGCGAATGCGTTTTTTGCGCCGAAAGTACACAGTGTAGTAATATTATTGCCGTATAATAATGACGAGACGATGACTTGTACCGTAACCAATTATTGTACCCATTTATTGACGACTTGTACCGTAACCACTGAGCGCACATTTGGCGCCCAATGTGGGGCCGGCTTGTAGTTCTCCGAGAGGGACCTCAAGGACCTCTTGTTGCAGACCCATTTTTTCTTCGCTTAACCCCACAACTCAATCAATAGTTTTTCTTCGCTAGTCTTTTTCCTTTTACTTGTTAGTGGTTGTGGTGTGTACCAAGGTCTTACTTGTGTGAGTACGTTTGTTTTCCATAGACACCCGCTCGACTCGCCAAGCAGCCTCGAGGACTGATGTGAACGGCTCCGGAGTCGATGACGATGCGGGAGCTGATTACGCGGCAGCAGCCATCTCTTGGCGGGACTGCTTCATCATCTTGGGATCCACCCGTGCCTCTTCTCGAGAGCGTCAGGGCTTGGCTCGTGAACATTTATGCACATTTTTTTCTGGAAGCAGAAATTTTGTTAAAAAGCGTTAAGTGTGGTGCTGCGTTCTTAAAATGGCAGTTTACAAGGTATGCATTAAATGAAGTTTTCTAGATTGGTGACAATGTCGTGTTCTTGGGTAATGTGTGCGTGTGTGTTCGTGTGTGTTTTGTCTGACGTGCAGTTATGTTTCACAGTGCTCCATGAAATGTAAAGCTCATTTTGTGTCGCTTACAAATGCACTGTGTGGTTTTTATTCGGAGATAAAGTACAACGTGCTATTTCTCATGTGTCATGTTATTATGTCGTGTTATTTTTGAAGACAATGTCTTCTTGGCTACTGCCACACTCATTTAGTGGGTGGCTGAGTGGCACGTTGTCAACTTGTGGTAGAACATATAGGCCGGTTCAGGAAGCCTGCAGTGGGGTGTAACATAGCGTCTCACTGTGGCAGATCACTTCAGCTGCCGTATTTTCATGAGCATAGCACACTCAATAACGCAAGCAAACATTCTTCGTGCACTTTGATGAGGGACGTCGGTTAGTGCTTGCTAAAAAGGGAAAGATTTTCTTGCTTTGTTAGCTTAGTAATACTAGTCAACTCTCTCTTGAAGGCCGTGAAAACGAGGTGCAACAAATCGTATCATATCATTGTATAAGTTAAGCAGACACGCGTAATTATACTAATTACATCAGTAAGTTAGGCACACACTTATCAAAATGTATCAAATGGACTTCTACAAGCAAACAAGACACATTAGCATTTATGTAACCACATGCTTGGATTTACCATTAAAGTGGTAAACAATATGAATGTAGTACATCAATTAAGGTGCACATCAGGCATTCTGTAATTGTATACACAACAAGCAATTGAGGCGTAGTTACCGAGCGATGTTGTAGCAGCAACATCGCCTTCTATATATTCTACAGCGACAGAACAATTTACCAGTTCCGATATCCTCACTCTACGCTCCGCTACCGTAAGCCTCGGAGTCCGGACAGGCCTATTCTTCTAGCTCCAATGGGTAGAATGTAATAAGTCATCGCTCATGAAAACCGACTTCAGAAGGAAATACAAAAATCAGCCCGTACGTGCTCACGTGTAGATTTGAGACTCGGAGTCCAGTTCATTGAACAAAATTATCCATAATTTCAGCATAGGGCAAGCAGACATACCGTGAGCTCACTTTGAAACGTTACACAGTCAATATAGGGCAATGGCTCGGGCACGCTTTCGCCCTTGATCTCGCTCTCGGCTGTTCAATGCCACTCGGGAACCCCTCAGCCTAACCGGAACTTACCATCACACCTAATCGTGAATGGAATTAATGCGGCAGTGAGCTCGATGGTAGCCATAATGCTTTGGGCACTCGATCCATTATAATCTTCTTATGCATAATCACCTTCAGCAACACGATCGGCATTGGCGTAATAGCGGAAGCCAATGCATGCCCATTAATTCACTTTTAGCAATGGGAGCACCGCATGTGGCATGGAGTAGGCAAATAAGTAACGAGCACATTAGACTTTCGTTTTATCAGTAAATTTATGTGCACGCGTGCTATGCGAATAAAAATACAAATGTAAAAAAGTATTAGCCGAACAGTGTAGCACGGAGTTTTAATGCAAGGTAATAATGTTGTTACGGGAGTCAGTTGTTTTGAACAAGTACCAAGCGGTGCATGCCGCACACTTCAAGTGACAAAACCTTTTTCGTTGAAGAAATAAAAAAAAACATCCAGTCGCTTGCCATTTAAAGATAAGTTTCAGCACCACCCTCAGCCGTTGCCATACCACCAAAGCAGTATTTAGATACACATCCCATACGATCACAGGCGCTGATTTACGTGATGTCACCAACTACCCCGTGTTTCAGTGCCTGAATAAAAAGGCACAAAATTGTGCCTTCTTATTCAGGCAAAATTTCTCGTCGCGAGTTTATCACTCAAAAACTTGAACTTCCTAGTACCATAGTTAAAAAATTGGCCACGTATACGTGCGCTTCGCCGCAAATGTCATCGCTAGGATAGAGTCTCCTGACGGAGCTTGTGCAAAAGCCAAGGCCCCTTTCAGGTGGCAACACCCTATCGTTGGCAGAGGTTTTTTTGTTTATAGCGTTCGATTGTTGGCGCAGCGTAAGAAACCCTAGGGTTTTTCGATTTACGTATCTATGCATTTTGCAGTAAAGGAACACACCCCCAAGTACACATGCATGCATTGATGGTGCACCTCAGATGTGCGTAATGTTTCCTTTTTTATCGACAACGTTTACAAGTTTGAATGTGGCCACCACTTCAAGAATCGTGTAACAGGCAAACAGACAGCAAGAAAAGAAAGAAAGAAAGAAAGAAAGAAAGAAAGAAAGAAAGAAAGAAAGAAAGAAATAAAGAAAGAAAGAAAGAAAGAAAGAAAGAAAGAAAGAAAGAAAGAAAGAAAGAAAGAAAGAAAGGAAAACCAAAGTTGCTGCGTTCAAGTATCCCAAGAAAGATTGTGGTCGCTAAAGGGCCACTCAGCAGGTTTGACCATTTTGAGCTGACAAGCGCAATGCTTAGATGGGGCGTTCGTGATCACGCGTGCCAAAACTTGGAGCTCTACGCGCCACGGAAATGGGTCAAATTTCAAGATGAACGCTATACTCCCGCTTCCTTTCGCGGGAGCGCGCCCTAAGAATGAGAACATAACGTGCACGTGTGAATGGCCCTACGTACATGGCAGTCCAGTGACGTTGGTCCTCTACGTAGACGACTGTGCTCTGATGTTGCCAACAGTGGCACGTGATATGGCGAAATTAATTAAATGCGAAGTATTTCATAGCGAACTTCGGCGACTTTGAGCGTATCTATCTATCTAGCCGCCTACAACATTTAGCTCTCATGGTCGTTTAAATATTCGTATTGATACCAAACTTGGTGTGGCATAACATGTCTGTATAAAGAACATATCTGACTAGTCATAACATGAAAACCATTATATGTATGTCATGAATGTCGTGATTTACATTTCATGGTCCTGCAGCTTTTTCGGTGGTTTCGTTCACATGTCATGTAGCAAAACTGGCATGGTATGACATGATTGCATGGCGAACACAAGTTACAGACCCTAACATGAAAATCATGACATGCGTGTCATGTAACAACAATACTACATGCCGCGCTCATGATGTGCTCACGGGCTTTTCGCTAGCGTCACATATACCAAATTTAGTATTACGGTACGTGAATGGATTACGAAGGTATGGGACTGGTGCAAACATGATAATCATGAGTTGCGTGTCTTGTAACAACATGACTACATGCCACGCTCTTGATGTGGTGGCGGCCGTTTCGCTAGCCTCACTTAGGCCGCGTTCACACTGAGCATTCCGGCCGCCGAAAGTGCTCCGAATCCGATTCGCCGGCGGCGAGATCCGCCGAAAGGGCCCCCTCCGCGCCGATCGCTCTCGGACCGATTTTTGCGGCGTCTGCCGCCGAATCGGTCACTGCGGACCAATAGGAGCGCTAGTCAAGGAATATTGAAAAATGGCGGCCCAGCCCTACTCACTTGTTATGCCGCAGTGCACGTAACTGAATGTTGAAACCAACGGGAGCTTAACCGACTCTGTGCCTACTTCGCGTCCGTATTTCGTGGAAGAGGTGACCGAGCTTGCTGTTGGCGTGACCGAGCTTGTTGCGGTCTTGCAGAGCAAAACAAACCCACCAACGCCGCTGGCGTCGGTGGTTTTTCTGCTCTTCGTGCATTACAAGGCCGCCACTTGCCAGCAAAGTAAGCAGTACTGTCTTTTCTTGCTTCTTGCGTACGATAATCGTCGAAGTATACACCACCGGATAGCTTAGTAGTGTTTGCGAGCAGCGACAACAACCGGGTGACAGCGCATCCATCCCGCGTTCGCCCCGTAGTAGATGGCATATTCGGCGGCGCGGGGCGCGTCCAGTGCGAACCACGCTGTGTTTCGGCGGCAGGGGAATTTCGGTCGCTGTAGAAAGCGGATGTTTCAGTGTGAACTAGGCATTATACCGATTTCGGTATTACGGGACGTGAAAGAATGATAAAGGTATCAAACTCGTGTGAACATGATAAACACGAGATGCGTGTCATGTGAGAACACGACTACATGCCACAGTCCATTCGTTTCCGCGTGACGCGGTGCACATGCTCGCCGGCGTTCATTTAGTCGTGTCACGCCGGCGTTGCCACGTCAGGCGCCGGTCCTGCTATGTACTCGCAGGCGCGCGCCGCGCTGCGTTACTCTGACGCATGCGCGTTGCAGCGCGTCTTGCGCCCCTCTGTCACGAAAAAAACTCCCAAGCATTTCCCTGAGGGTGAACATGGTTAAGTGCGAATGCACGGGGTGATGCTATGAGGGGTATTTATTAATTCGCACTATTATATTCGATTGCGAGCGGCGTCTTGACGCCGGCCTTCATGCCCCGCCGCGGTGGTCTAGTGGCTAAGGTACTCGGCTGCTGACCCGCAGGGCGCGGGTTCGAATCCCGGCTGCGGCGGCTGCATTTCCGATGGAGGCGGAAATGTTGTAGGCCCGTGTGCTCAGATTTGGGTGCACGTTAAAGAACCCCAGGTGGTCGAAATTTCCGGAGCCCTCCACTACGGCGTCTCTCATAATCATATAGTGGTTTTGGGACGTTAAACCCCACATATCAATCAATCAATCAACGCCGGCCTTCATCGCCCTTCTCCGCCTGACGCTTGGGTTGTCGTTCCGCTTCTTCGTTCACTGTCGTTCGTTCACCGCGGATGGTGAACGAGCGCGCAGTTCGGCATCCGCTGCACGCTTCGCCCGCTTGTCCTCGGCCTCGCGAGCGCGCAGTTCGGCATCCGCTGCACGCTTCGCCCGCTTGCACTCGGCCTCGCGAGCATGCAGTTCGGCATCCGCTGCACGCTTCGCCCGCTTGCACTCGGCCTCGCGAGCATGCAGTTCGGCATCCGCTGCACGCTTCGCCTGCTTACGTTCGGTCTCACGAGCCCTTCGCAGCGCCGCCTTGTCTTCCAACGTCGGCGAAACCACCGCGGTACCGTCCCCTCCAACGACGGGTGCAGTGCTGGCATTCGGTTGTACTGCATTCGTTGTTGATGGTAGCGTTGCCTCCGGGACATCCATCGCACGACCCGCTCTCGACGGGAGACTGAGAGAGAAGGCGGGCGCGCGAGAAAGGGGGGTGCGCGCGTAGCTGCAGCGAGCGAGGAGAACGGAGGAGCGAGCGAAGGGGGAGGGGGTATAAGGCGCGTTATTGACACCAATATAAGCGTCGCGTCCGTGGCTCATTCGGTAGTGCGTCGCGCTGCGGACCGCCAAGTCCTCTTTCTTTTAAAGATAGAGAGAAGACTGCGGACGCCGCCGACGGCGGTGGATGGTTTGGGGTCACTTATTAAGTGTATTCACACTTAAAAAAGGGAGACGCAGTGTGGTTTGGGTAACGCATCGGCGCGAAATGCAGCATTCAGCATCTCGCGCCGGTTGCCGCCGGGCCGCGCCGAAGGACGCTGGTCGTGCCGGTCGCACCTGGCGTCAGACTATAGAGTGATTGCGGTTTGCTAACGTAGCGTCGCTGTACCCAGCGTGCGTGCGCGTCAGCGCTGCCTCAAAGTATATTGGGACGTTGATTGCTCGCGGCCACTTCGCTAGCTCCCCGTTTACTAAATTTCATCACACGTGACGTGAATAGATGACTAAGGTAAACGACACATCCAAACCCAATAATCATGCCACGCAAGTCATGCACGGCATCATTTACCTCCACGTCATAACGTTGGGCTAATTTTAAAGTGACATATCAACCTTTCTCATTCGTGCTTCGCATATCATTGATTCTCCTGTACGTGGCATCGGACAATTTTTTTTAACAGGACATGCGTAGCAGATTAATTTGTTGCTTGAAGAGAATAATAAAAACTTCAGATAATTAGTGAGACTCAATATGAGAATTTGCGCGTCTTTTTATCATTTTTTCCCGTGAAAGCCGACGAGATGCGGGGCTAATGTGCGGGCTTTTAGCATGCGTTTGCGTCTCCGCGGTCAGTGCATCGAGCAGATGACAGCCGTGGAACGGTCCTACGCGTTCGCGCACTCATTGTGCTCATCTTTTTTACCGCGTCTGAGCCAGCGTTTTCAAACCATCCCGCAGAAACCATGGAGTTTCCTAAGATACACTAGAGGGAACTCTGGCGCTAGTCTCTATAGGAGCTGCAACGCACGGCGCTTCAGCAAGGATGGGAATGATGGGTAGTACACGGATTTGTCTAACCTTCGTATTTCTGGTTTGCCTTTGGCTCCGTGTGTGTTCGTGTGACTCGGAGCTGTTTTCTCACGAAGCAAATATCAGCAAATGTTCAGCGGTTGCACTTCATGACCTTACAATTTTACACTTAACTTTCCAAATCGGGCCACGAAGTTTCAAAGTGTTGAACTTTTCTTTCAAAACAAAATCGAAACACACCAATAAACGAAGTTCCAAGTACGATTTGCCACCAGCAAGTATGAAGTCTAGGCAAATGTGTGTACTACCCATCATTCCCATGGTCGCTGAACGATCGCAGCGACAGAGTCCCCTGTAGTTAATTTTAGTAAACTCTTTGGAAGAAACAGGCAGTAAGCAACAAAACGCTAATGAAAAAGAAAAACGCCGCTTCCGTGTTTGGGAGTTGGGCTTTTTTGGGGCACGTCATGTGCACGTGACCCTTTCGTCGGATGCCGGAGAAGGTAAGGAAGAAATTTGGCTTGCGAAGGCTACGCGGAAGAACGACAAGGGTTTCGAGCTCGCCTCTTCTCATCCTCGTTTCGCGTCGCTTCAAAAAAAAAAGTTTTCTTGGCTCGAAATCAACCGATTGGAAAAAGTTCTGTGGTATAATACTATTCATCGGACACACAACAATTTCCACGGTCTATGTTTGTTATCGGGACTGGTGATTGACCCTTTAAAACACCGCGAAATGCATGGCCATTTTCATACAAATACATAGCCAAAATTCACAGAGCACCAGCGCTGATCCTGGGTGAATTCTCGTCCGTGTCTACTTCGCGGTGTTTTTTTAACTAGAGAAACGTACGAACTGTAAGGCAGCGTTTTGGCTCCAAGACACTTCTTTTACTTGCCGGGCCTCTGCTTCCAACACAAGTCAGACTGATGATGATGAGTATGTACATATGATAAGATGACGCGCATGAATAATGCTCACACTTATTTCCCGCCCACGCGTGAGCGGTCAGCCCGGACGCCTCTTAGACGGAAACGGAACGTCGAACGAATGGCTTCAGGCGCGATACGTGGACAATCTCCGAACCACGACAGCGACGATCCGAAGAAAGGTCGCTGGGAGTGACACGATAGTTCACTGGGGACGTTTGTTCATTGATTGTATAGGGTCCAATGAAGCGTGACTGATATTTATCGCACAATCCTGGCAGACGAATGGGCGTCAAAGCAACACTTCATCCCCCGGACTGAAGAAAACGTCGCGATGAGAGCTGTCGTAGCGTTGCTTGCGATCTTGCTGATTGGCTTTCGTATTAAGGCGAGCCCGTTGCCGACATTCCTCGAGCCTTTTGATGAACTGCTCTGATACGGTTGCCGAGGCGTCGGTTGGCACATTCAGGAAAGAGACATCGATGATGAATGTCGGTAAACGGCCGTACACGAGGTAGAAAGGCGAGTAGCCAGTAGTTCTTTGAAGAGTGGTGTTATGGGCAAACGTCACAAAATGCAAAATCGTATCCCAGTTGTTGTGGTTTGGTGCGATGTACATCGATAGCATGTCTGTTAGTGTCCGATGAAGTCTCTCTGTCAGCCCATTAGTTTGGGGGTGGTAGGCTGACGTCGTCTTATGTACTGTACCACATGTTGTTAGCAGGGTTTCGATTATGGTGGACAGGAACGTCTTACCGCGATCACTCAGGAGGACGCGAGGTGCACCGTGACGCAATACAATGGCGTTGAGAAAGAAGTCTGCGACATCTGAAGCAGAACTTGTGCGTAGTGCAGCGGTCTCTGCGTACCGTGTCAGGTGATCGACAGCAGTCACAATCCAACGATTAGCTGCTGGCGTGATGGGGAGAGGTCCTAGTAGGTCTATGCAACCGATGGCGAAAGGAGTCTCGGGACACGAGATGGGTTGCAGAAGGCCAGCAGGAGACAAAGTTGGTCGCTTCCGCCATTGACATAGATGACAAGATGCAACGTAGTTGGCCACAAAGGTAGAGATGCCAGGCCAGAAGAAACGTTTCCTGATGCGGCTTTGTGTTTTGGGAAATTCCAAGTGGCCTGCACATGGGTCATCGTGAAAGGCTTCGAGGACTTGGTGACGTAGAGAACGCGGAAGTACTGCAACCCAGTGGTGTCCATCAGTAGTGTAAACGTAACAATGGAGCACATTGTTATCGATCTTAAATTGCCGTAGTTGTCGGCGCAATCTAGCATTAAGAGTAGGTGGTACACCATTTAGGCGTTGAATAATGCTATTGCAATATGGCTCATCACACTGGCGTGTGGCGAACTAGGTGTAGTGATGAAGCTGGCGTGTCGATAACCGCAAGTTGTGATAATGTGAGGGGTGACGCAGTATTTTGCCCACCAGACGAGCAATCACCTGACGTACTCGATGATGACAGTGGAAGGGGGCAACAAGAGAGAGAGCATCTGCATCTTGGTGTCTTTTGCGAGACTTATAGGTGACGTCAAAATCGTACTCTTATAGGCGAAGCACCCAACGACCGAGGCGACCAGACAAGTTTTTCAGTGACGTTAGCCAGCACAAGGCGTGATGGTCTGTAATAACTGTGAAGTGGCGTCCGTAAAGATACGGTCGAAATTTTTGTATGGCCCGAACGACAACAAGGCACTCCTGCTCAGTTATGGAGTAGTTCTTTTCAGCAGCCGTAAGAGTACGACTAGCATAGGCTATAACTCTTTCCCGTGAAGTGGCATCCCGCTGTAGAAAAACTGCACCAATGCCATGGCCGCTCGCGTCCGTGTGCAGACATGTAGGTGCGTTCTCGTCGAAATGGCACAGAACAGGGTCGGACGTTAAAGCATTCTTGAGGGCTTGAAAGGCACGCTCCCAGTCATCGTTCCAAGCGAAAGTTGATACGGATGTGAGCAGCTTGTGCAGTGGCGACGCGATGGCAGCAAAATGACTAATGAAGCGGCGGAAGTAGGACGCCATGCCCAGGAGACTTCGTAGGTGTTTCTGATTTTCTGGCTGAGGGAAGCATATCACGGCATCAAGCTTGTCAGGATCCGGGCGAACGCCATCTTTGCTGACAGTACTGACTCACATTTACTCCGTTTTAAATTTTTAGGTGCATGTCAGCAAAAGTTCAAACTTCCCTGCTCAGTCAGACGTACAGTCTTCAAAAGGGACAACGCCCATTCAGATAAAAATACGCGTAGTATCTTCATTAACATTTGTTAATGAAATGCTCACGGTTAGAACGGAAGTCACCAAGCATGACTCTGCCGTACCGATCAATATCAAGCGTGACGCTGTACAGGGGGCGGAGCTCGTGTTTATCCTTATGTAGTGACACCGGCGCACGATATAGACCTACGCGGGGGTCAGCCTGCATATCATACACCTTGTTTGTGACCGGCCTGTATGGAAGTTCCCAGCCGAGCCCAAACTAGCCCTTCGATACTCTACTAGTCACTCCGTGTGCTTCTACGTCATGGTGAATCAGTGGTCACGGTGCTCGGCTGCTGATCCGAAGTTCGATCGCGGCCGCGTTGGTTGAATTTTGATATATGGGTGAAATGGCAGAGGCTCGTGTACTTCGCGATGTCACGGCGCGCTAAAGAACGCCAGGTGGTCCGGATTTCCACATCCTTCTACTGCAGCATTTTTCAAAAATATTACCATTACTTTTCATATTATTAACAATATTAATAATATTGCTTCGTGTTCTTGCCATTTTCATCTTTTTTTATTTACGGAACTCTTCAATACCGTTGGATTACAGGCATAAACATTAAGCCACGACAACGGCGTAATTGGAAGAATGAACAATTTGTAAATGAATAATAATAATAATAATAATAATAATAATAATAATAATAATAATAATAATAATAATAATAATAATAATAATAATAATAATAATAATAATAATGGCAGATCTCACGCACAGTGCGAATCGATAAAATGCGAAGCACGAATGAGAAAGTTTGATATGTCACTTCAAAATCAGCACAGCGTTACGAGGTGGAGGTAAATATTGCCCTACAGAACTTCCGTGTCATGTTTATCATGTTTCGATGTGTCGTTTGCCTTTGTCATCTATTCACGTAACGCGATACCGAATTCAGTATATGTGGAGCTAGCGAAACGACCGCGAGCACGCTATCAGCGCGGTATGTTGTCATGTTCTTACATAACACGCGTGTCAGAATTATCATGTTTGCACCAAGCTTATAATTCGTCATCCATTGACGTTCCGTAACACCGAACTTCGTATATGTGGAGCTAGCAAAACGGCCGCGAGCGCATCATGAAGGGCCCAATATACTCCAATGTAGTGTTGACGGCTGTGCCCGCTGGGCACAGCGACGCTACATTAGCAAAATGCGATCACTCTATATAGACTGACGCCAGGCGCGACCAGCGTCCGTCGGCGCAGCCCCACGGCCACCGGTGCGAAATGCAACAAGCTGCATTTCGCGCCGATGCGTTGCCCAGACAACACTGCATCTTCCTCTTTTTGTGACGGAGGGACACCGGATGCGCTTAAAAGCGCATGCGTCAAAGCAACGCAGCGCGGCACGCGCCTATTAGTATATGGCAGGACCGGCGCCTAACGTGGCCACGCCGGTGTGACGCGACGAAATGAACGCCGGCGAGCACGCGCACCGCGTCGCATCGAAATGTATTGGCGCCTTGACTGTGGCATGTAGTCATGTTCTCACATGACACGCATCCTATGATTGTCATGTTTGCACCAGTCAGATACCTTCGTCATGCATTAGGTCACGTACTCCCAAATTTGGCAACTGAGAAGCTAGCGAAACAGCCGCAAGCACATCATGAGTGTGGCATGTAGTTATGTTACCTGACACACATGTCGTGATTATCATGTTTGGATGAGTCAAATAGCTATGTCGTGCGTTCCCGTCGCGTAATAGCCAATTTGGTGCATGTGAAGCTAGCTAAACGGCCGCGAGTGCATAATGAGCGTAGCAAGTAGTAATGTTGTTACCTGACACGCATCTCCTGTCTATTATGTTTGCACCAGCATTATACCTTTGTCATCTATTCACTTACCGTAATACCAAATTTGGTATATGGGATACTAGCGAAACGGCCGTGAGCGCATCATGGGTGGCATGTAGTCATGTTGTTACATGACACGCATGGTATAATTTTCATGTTAGGGTCTGTCGCTTGTGTTTGCCATGCAATCACACCATACCAGTTTTGCAACATGCCATGTGAACGAAACCACTGCAAGAGCTGCAGCATTATGAAATGTAAATCCTGACAATCATGACACACATGTCATGATTTTCATGTTATGACTAGCAAACATGTTCTTCATACAGTCGTGTTATGTCATACCAAGTTTAGTATCGATAACGTTATCGAAACAGCCAGGAGAGCTAAAGGTCGCAGGCGGCTAGATAGATAGATAGATAGATAGATAGATAGATAGATAGATAGATAGATAGATAGATAGATAGATAGATAGATAGATAGATAGATAGATAGACAGATAGACAGACAGACAGACAGACAGACAGACAGACAGACAGACAGACAGACAGACAGACAGACAGACAGACAGACAGACAGACAGACAGACAGACAGATAGATAGATAGATAGATAGATAGATAGATAGATAGATAGATAGATAGATAGATAGATAGATAGATAGATAGATAGATAGATAGATAGATAGATAGATAGATAGACAGATAGATAGATAGATAGATAGATAGATAGATAGATAGATAGATAGATAGATAGATAGATAGATAGATAGATAGATAGATAGATAGATAGATAGATAGATAGATAGATAGATAGATAGATAGATAGATAGATAGATAGATAGATAGCTCAAAGTCACCGACGTTCGCTAAGAAATGCTTCGCATTTAATAATAATAATAATAATATTAATAATAATAATAATATTGTTACGGTGCGATGGATGCCTTTATTTACAGGAGATGATCAATGCGAGAGTCCAGGGATCTGGCCGATCACCGCTCGTGCCAACCTCGTTCTCCTCTTCTTCCACGCGCATCCTCAGTATCGTAGCAATTCCCCCTTTGCAGACGATGCCCACCGGGCGAGTTAGGCTTCGTTGCGATGATGATAGCGTTTTAAACGGGCAACATGAACGATGTTGGTCTTGCTTGAGCGGCGGCCAGTTGACAACAGCTGAGATATCACGTACGTGACATCACTTAGACGTTCCAAGACAACAAACGGACCGGTGTAGTTGGCCAGAAACTTTTGGCAGAGGCCGCGCTTGCGAAGCGGCGTCCAAAGCCACACCAAATCCCCTTTCTCAAACCATACGTGCCGGTGACTTCTGTCGTAACGGTTTTTGGAGCGTTTCTGTGAGACGAAAGTTCGAAGACAGGCGATGCGCCGGGCCTCTTCTGCGCGGCAAATGGTTTCGGCGAGAGTAGGTTGATCAGTCTCGGAAAAAGGAAGAATAGTGTCAAGAGCTGTGCGGGGTTGGCGTGC
Organism: Rhipicephalus annulatus; assembly: GCA_013436015.1. Taxonomy (NCBI): domain Eukaryota; kingdom Metazoa; phylum Arthropoda; class Arachnida; order Ixodida; family Ixodidae; genus Rhipicephalus; species Rhipicephalus annulatus. The sequence continues at coordinate 43,853 of WOVY01002550.1, read as the reverse complement.
GTAGAGCAGATAAAATGGACTGTATCTCGTTGTTTCGTGCTGTGCAGTGTTGTAGGCGAAAGTTATAAATGGCAAAATCGCGTCCCATGTTTTGTGTCCAGAATCAACATACATGGAAATCATGTTGACGAGAGTCCTATTTGTTCGTTCCGTCAAACCATTAGCCTGCGGGTGATACGGGGTAGTGTGACGAAAATGGCATGAAGCAAGACGAAGGTTGTGTTCATCGAATGTACGGCCAAATATTATAATGTCATCCAGGTAGCAAAGACAAACTTCCCACTTTAGTCCACGTAACACAGAGTCCATGAAGCGCTCAAACGTGGCTGGAGCGTTGCATAGGCCAAACGGCATTACATTGAATTCAAATAGACCATCTGGGGTTATGAAGGCCGTTTTCTCTTTGTCATTCGGGTGCATGGGTATTTGCCAATAACCAGATCTCAAATCCACGGATGAGAAGTACGATGCCGAATGTAAACAATCGATGACATCATCAATCCTGGGAAGCGGGTAGACATCCTTTTTAGTAACAGAGTTGAGCCTTCTGTAATCCACGCAGAATCGCCATGTACCATCCTTCTTTCGGACAAGAATCACAGGGGCAGCCCAAGGACTACACGACTCTTGGAATACCCTTTTCTTTAACATCTCTTCTACCTGTTGAGTAATGACCTTGCGCTCCGCAGATGAGACATGGTATGGTTTCTGCCGGATAGGGTGAGCGGATCCTGTGTCAATCCCATGGCGAGTACGCCACTCGGGTACACTTATTTGCTCTTCTTTCTGCGCAAATTCAAATATAGTAGCGTGCTTCGCAAGGACTTCGACCAAAGCTTGACGTTTTTCTGATGATAGCGACTTGTTTACCATACTCAGAAAGTTGGCTTCTGTATGGTACGTTGCACAAATAGGATCTACTCTCTCGTCACTTAAAGATGCAATGAAACTGGTCGCATTTTGTTCGAAGCGGGCGAGTCGCATTCCGCCGGGTAGCATAACAGGTTCATTTGAATAGTTCGACACCCATAAGGCCGATCGCCTATCACTGATCGACAGAACACAATGTGGAATGAGCACATTTTTCTTGGCGCAATTAAGAGGAATGGGCTCCACAAGAACATCAAACTTTCCGGCGTCCGAGGCAGAGGCGTCAACGCGTACGGTCTTCATCGAGTTGGGCGGCAAGACAACGTCCTCAATGACGGTGATAGATCCTTGACAGCACCTAGGATCGTCAGTAAATGCCGATAGCATAATCTCGCCAGCACCGCAATCTACAGTAGCCCCGCACTCGCGTAGAAAATCGATGCCCAAGATGATGTCATGGGTGGAGCTGGTCAGGACGGCGAATTCAGCCTCGAAGACCTTGTCACCCAAAGTGACACTAACAACACACACACCGATCGGGCACAATGTCTCCCCGCTCACTGCACGAAATGATGCACAACTGTCCCAGCGAAACATCACTTTATGTCCTAGCCGCAATTTGAAGTTAAGACTCATCACTGAAACAGCTGCTCCAGTATCTATCAAAGCCATCGTAGGAAGTCCATCAATAAGCACGGGGACCCTATTTTGAGTCATAAAAACGGGTGGAGGCATAGGCGGATGTAGTGACAAATGTTCGGCGACCTCACCTCCATTGGCCGCACCACCTAGTTTCCCGGAGGCAGGGAGGTGACGCGTCGACCAGGAGATGGGGAACGGAACCGGCGTGTTGTGGGGGGCGTCAAGCTTCGCACGGAGGAAGGCAAGTCGTTGCGTAAATTCCGGTGGAAATTGCGTCCTACATGTGTATCACTGTGGGTCGTTTGCTGGAAGCCGTCCCCAACGTACGCGTCCCGCATTGAACGCATACCACCACGCCAGCGGTTTTGTCGAGAAGAAGGTGATGGTCCCTCGTAGTAGCGTTGCTGGGGGCGACGCCTTTGACCACAGAATCAAGCCACATGTCCACGGAAACCGCAGTTATAGCACACAGGGGCCTCACGCACGTCGCCAAACCTTCCACGAGGCGCCATGTGCCCGTGATCGTCCCACGAAGACACCATTGTAGGTGGTTGGCGGGAGGCGTTCTGGAAACCACGGCGATGATGTAAGTGGTCGGTTGGGGGCGCTGGTGCTCTTGATTGGGGCACATCATATAGCGTGGCATCAACGGCAGCACACATTGCGTCGTATGGCGGGGAGGTGTTGATAGCAGGTGCTCTCGGCGGGTTGACAGCATCACGTCGTCCAAGTTTTTCGCGTACGATTTGCCTGATCATTGAGGCAAGATCACAGGGGGATGTTGGAGGGACGTCGACACTTGCAACGGTGGTGACGTTGGCAAGTCTACCAAATTTGGGAGTGATGCGCCTAGCCTTCAGTGTCTCAAACGTGCGGCAGTGTTGTATTACGTCCGCTACAGACGCCAAGGTGTCCTTGCCGATGAGGAAATTGTAGACATCCTCAGCAACCCCTTTGAGAAGATGCCCTACCTTGTCATCTTCTTTCATGCGTGGGTCTACAGACTTGCACAATTTCAGGATCTCTTCGATGTACGTTGTGCATGTTTCACCGGGGACTTGAGCACGCTGCATCAAAGTTTGCTCAGCGCGCTTCTTCTTCATCAATGGGTCCCCGAAGCAGCTCGCTATTTCTTTCTCAAACGCTTCCCAGGTCATTATTGTTTCTTCGTGGTTTTCAAACCACACCAACGCCGTCCCTTGAAGAAACAATCCGACGTTGGACAACCGGGAGGCCGCATCCCAACAGTTGTATTTACTCACACGGTTGAAGTGTTTCAGCCATTCATCGACGTCTTCTCCGACCCTCCCTGAGAAGCTTCGTGGTACCATGTGCCGGGGCCACGCAGCGCCAGACGAAGAGTGCGTGGTGTCGCCGTCAGCAATCGGATCCATAGGGAGCGGTGGTAGACCAGCCAGTCGGCGGCTTCGGCGTAGTTCTTGAGGTAGCGCTTCCGTGATCGTTGGCCTTGGATCACTCCGCTGTACCCCGCACCTTCCACCAATCTTGTTACGGTGCGATGGATGCCTTTATTTACAGGAGATGATCAATGCGAGAGTCCAGGGTTGATGATGATGATGATGATCCTTCACACTCTGGCGCACACCCACAAAGGGGGATCGGCCAAGAACCGGGCGGCAGGATTTTAACTAAAAGGCTAATGGTTTTTCAAAGAAACGTAATTTTGGTCTGAAAAAAAATATAGAAATAAAAGACGAAAATCGAAAAAGGAGTATATTTGAGCAGGGAACGATGCAGGCCATCAGATGCGATTTGAGACAGAGGTAATGGTGGGTCTAAAATGATGTATATATATATATATATATATATATATATATATATATATAGGCAGATTAACAAGGCAATCGCTTTGTTTCAATTATGTATTCAAATACCGCAGAGCAGACGTCCCTGTGGCTATAACCGAATTTAATGCTGCCAAACGACAAAATTACTGCCACATTTAATTCTAATCCCAATTTTCAAGTGGAGCTACCAGGTATCTTTTCCGCTGATGAGAATACCGGCGACAGAACAAAAAGAAGTGATCAATCGTTTCCATTTCTTCGCAAGTCTGACATAAAGGTGACGCCTTTAGACCAACTTTATGCAAATAATAATTCAGTTGAGGAATTCTGCAACGCAATCTTGTAAAAGTAACTTCCAAGTGCCGTGTTGCACACCACTGTCTATTCCAGCGGCATCTTAGATGTGCGAAATCTCGATATTTATCCAATAAGTAGCAGTCGTATTCACGCAAACAGAGGTTTCTAAACCTTATTGCTGTCGCGTAAGCTGTATCAGGCAAAACCGGGATAATGGGACCGTTAAGAGATACTGTGGCTAGTGCATCCGCCATCTCATTGAGATATATGCCACGATGACCTGGTACCCATAAGAGCTGCAGTTTTTTCACGTTTGTCGGTATGAGTTGTCGAAACATGTGCATAAGTGTTAAGTTGGCTCCTGAAGACAGAGCAGCACATACTGAAAAAGAATCTGTAATTACGACTGCTTCCGACTCGCCCAAAGGAAGTTTCCGTAGTGCCAGTACAATAGCAAATAATTCTGCCATGAATATTGGTGTGTAATCTGGGAGTCTAACCGAAAAGGACCAGTCAAGGGAACGTGAGAAGATACCTGCCCCAGCCTTTTCATTTGATACGGATGCATCGGTCGCAATTATGTTGTTCAAGTTCACATGCGCCAAGTAATCCTGCAGCCGATCATTTAAATATTGAAATGGCATTTGCTTTGCGTTAGAGGGATAAATATTCTCAAATTCTATCTTAAGATCTAAGTTAACGTCTCTTGTTGTGAAAATATGTTTGATTTTGACGTTCAGTGGTTCTAGCAGCGCTTGAACGAACAAGATCTGTGGGCAGTGGAACCGTGACCACCAAGTTTCAAAAAATAAACTTGGTTCTTTAATAAAAGCATAAAATGATGCTCTCTGGGGCACAGTGTATAGTTTTAAAAATGTTTGGATAGTAAGCATTTTGAATCTATTCAACAATGACGGTAGACGCGCTTCCATGTATAGCACATTGTTAGCAACAAACTTGGGCAGTCCAAGGCACAGTCGTAAAGCCTCCCTTTCTAATAGTATTAGCGGTCTCATTTTATATGTCGCACTGCCCGAAAATAAGACACAGCCGAATTCCATTATAGGACGAATGTACATTTTATAGACCATTACCAATGTATTTCTTCGCAACCCCTTTTTTATGTTGCTGAGCTTGCGTAACCACCCCATGGCTCGTGTTGCTTTGGACGCAATGTGATCGATGTGGCTTTTCCAATTTAACGAGCTGTTATATATGATGCCTAAGTATTTAAGTGAATCCACCTGGGGAATCTGCTCTGTGCCATACATCAAGGAGATGTTGACAGGATCCCTGAAAGAGAACGCTAGAAGCGCGCTTTTGTTTACATTTAGAGACATTCCAATTTTTTGAAGCCATTCCTCTATCATGTTTAGGTAATTCTGTAATGTCTGATAAAGTAATTGCAGATCACTGTTTGTCGCAAAGAAAGCAATGTCATCTGCATAAACATATAAATGAATATCGCTATGTGTTGGAATAGAACTGAGGAAGATGTTAAACAACACCGGTGAGAGCACTGCACCTTGTGGTACGCCACGGTATTGTCGATATCTGTTAGAAAAACAACCCCTTTGAAAGCAATAAAACTCTCTCTCCCTTAAAAACTCTGCTACCCATGATGTCATGTATTTTGGTAAGTGTGACCTTTCCATCTGCTCTATTAGTATTTTATGCTCCACTTTGTCATACGCCTTGGCCAAATCCAGAGTAACTAATGCACAATACTCTCTTCTACGCCTAGCCAACTGTATACGACTCTCCAAATCCGCGTGCGCACACCATATGGAGCATCCCGATTTAAAGCCAATTTGACTGGGGTTCAATATTGATTTCTCCTCAATGTATTTTATTACACGTGCATTCAAAACTCTTTCAGTTAGTTTAACCAAATTAGATGTAAGAGAAATTGGCCTCACATTGTCAAGTGTATACCCAAGCGCCTGTTTTTTAAGTATCGGAATTATTTTGGAAAGTTTCCAATCCGCCGGTATCCAAGAAGTTTTCAAAGAGTAATTAACCATATTACAGAGTTCATGTGGGGAAATGTCATATAGTACTTTTATCATTGCTGAAGTTACTCCATCTGGTCCAGGTGCTGTAGGAGGTAAGTGCCTCACTACACCCGCTAGTTCCGCTAATGTCACCTCGTTGAACTCCTCCCCTGCAATTGGCTTTACTATGTGTCTTGGCATTGTTGATCTGAATCTTTCTTCTAATCCTTTAGCAACATGTTCTAAGATTTCAGTGAGTTCGCTAGGCGATAGAATTGTAGAATCACTATTGTCTGATGGTGGTATCATTTTTCTGGAACGCAAAAATCTAAAAAGCGCCTTTCTGTTGTATGGTTTTGAAAGATAGCTAAATTTGTTAGTGTCATAGTCATCTTTTGCTTTGCGTACTGTGCGTTTAAAATCTGCTGCCACGTATTTATAGTCACACCAGTTTTTTGGGCATTGGTTGTGGATAAGTTGCTTCCACGCCGCTTTTCGTTTTCTATACCCCCTCGTACAATCAGCGTTCCACCATGGGCTAAACGACCCGCCTGTGCCTGAAGTTATTGAAAAAGTTGACTTTTTTATTGCTCTTTTCAGTACCGCACACAGACTCATAGCCCGAATGTCTTCCTGCATGTCCTTGCGAAGAACCAAAGTAGGCTTCAAGTCTTTTTGTAAACGCTCATAATTTACAAACGAGCCAATTTTACCAGTTAGAAATATCCCGGGAAAGTTAATATCAAAGCTAATAGGAAGGTGATCACTGTTTGTTGCGCAATCTAATGTTTTCCACGACGAAATGTTTAGTGAGGAGCTGCAAAAGGTCAGATCTATCGCCGACTTTGATTGTCTCCTAATAAACGTAACAGTGGGGAAATTTACACAAGATAAGTTATTATCAACAGTCCATTCCCACAAGCGCCTTCCATTTACATCAGTCTTGAAACCCCAAGACACGTGGTGTGAATTAAAGTCACCAGTTAATATTACATCCTTCCTGCAGGAAGCTAACATTGCATCTAAGCATCTTGTGTCCTGTACTCCTACCGGAAAGTATGCGTTAGCAAAAGAAAAAGGGGAACAGCCTGGCAGAGTGATGTCTAATACCATAATTTCATAGTTAGAATCCATGCACAGGTAGTTAATCTTCGCTCTATGACTAAATTTAGTTGATATAAAAATGGCAAGTCCACCACCTCTGCTAGGTCTGTCTAAACGAAATAAGCGATAATTTTTTAGGTAAAATTTTTGTCCGTTTGTAAGCCAAGTTTCTTGTAAAGTAATAATATCTGGGGAAATTTGCGAAGAAATACACGATAAATCTGTGGTAGCCGACCCTATTGATCGACAATTCCACTGTAATACTTTTAAGGAGCCTATTTTGACTCTATAAACCCGCCGCAGAGACTGCTTGATCCAAAAGATCTTTCTTCAAAAAGTCTTTTTTGGAGAGGTTCTCCAAAGCGTCTTTCTTTGACAGGAACTTTTTAGATTTTGATTTCTGTGAAGACTTTTTCGATAGGGGAGATCTGGCGCGCTTCAAGAAATTATGAGATTCCGCATCCATATATGTAAATTCATCAGTGTCATCTGATAAGGTTTCTAGATCTGCCCGCAGTATCTTATTGGAGGGTCCTGCTTTAGGAGATGCGCATCGTGTAGGAGCTATCGGACCTTCTGTCCCGGCACAATTTGAAACCTCGAAATCCTGTGAAGTCTGATTTTTCATAGACACTGAAGCAATGATTTGGGTCAACTGAGATGTTAACAGTTCAGCCACGACTCCAATAATACTGCTGGCAAGACGCTCCATCGCCTTTTCCGTTGCCTTCTCTACAGCCTCTGCTATATATTTTGCTAACGATGCATCCATAGCAGTGGTATGTCGTGCTGTTACGCTTGCGTAACCTTTCGAGCGTTCTTGTAATTCAGTCACAGCTTCCCTCCGGGAGCAACGCCTGCGTTCCACAATTTCCAGCAGCTTAACTTCTCGTTCTTTCGCCTCACAATCTGAAGAGTCTGCAGGATGCGCTTCATGACATAAACAGCACTTCTCTTCCGTCGAGTTGCACTTACGGCTGTCGTGATTTTCTCCGCATAGTCGACATCTGGCAGTTGATCTGCACCCTTTCACGCTGTGCCCATACCTCCAACAATTCAAGCACTGCAGTGGCTTAGGGGATAGAGGCTCTACCTTATAGATAAGAGGCCAAGCTTTAATTTCAGATGGTCTTATCGTTCCCGCAAAGGTTACTATGACAGATTCGGTAGGTGATTTTTTATTGTCAACCAGACGCGTGCACCTGTATACTGACACTGCACCTGCTACTGAAAATAACTCAAGAATTTCTGCAGGGGTCAGGCTCGTATCTACACCGCGGACTATGCCTTTCGAACATGCCAGATGCGCTGGTATAAACGGGCTCACCGGCTGTGCTGCAAATTCGGAACAGTTGAGAAGCTCTCGGACGCACTCCTGATCGGCGGAGCAGCACAAAATACCACCACGACCGAAATGCCGGACCTCAATGATCTTTTGAGAGTGTGTTGTGGCTTTCCGAAGCTCCATCTGAATCATCTTCGGGTTCTTCATAGGTATCGTACCTCCATTGGTCGGTACCAGAGCCACGGGGACTGTAATAAAATCCCACTGCAAAGAAAAGAATCAATCGGCCAATCCTTGACCGGTATAGATGCTAGCCAAGGAGAAGGCCCTTGGCCAGGCGAAGAAACCGACATCTAGATAGCCTGAGTCGCTCGAACTCAGAAAATCATATGGCACAAACCACAAACAACTGCCAAAAAAGCACTAAAACAACAAAGAAGCAAACGTTAAACTCAAGTGCAATCCCGCCGCCCGTCGTTCAAGCCGTTCCAACCCGTGAGCAGCAGCGCAGAACAGGATCAACGCAGAACGCGTCCGTGCAGCGTCTCGTTCTGGTCGTCACCGGCCAAAATCGAAAACCCAGGGATCTGGCCGATCACCGCTCGTGCCAACCTCGTTCTCCTCTTCTTCCACGCGCATCCTCAGTATCGTAGCAATATAATTAAAATAATAATAATAATATAGTAATAATAATAATAACAATAGTAATATAATAATAAATTATAGATATCTGGGGTTGGACGTCAAAAAACTACGATATAATTATGAGAGACGCCGAAGTGAAGGGCTCCGTAAATTTCGACCACCCGAAGTGAGTTGACGTCCTCGTATAATAGAACTACGCGAGCCTTGAACATTCTCACCTTCATCAAAAATGCGGCCGCCGCGTCTGGGATTCGATCTCATGACCTTCGGTTCAGCAGTCGAGCTCCATAACTACTAGACCACCCTGACGCGTAACAATTTTAAAGTATTTCGGCCTAAGAGTTAATGCCATCGAGATGATGCTGCTGATGATGATGGTGATGATGCTGCTGCTGATGATGATGATGAAGAAATATACTGCTATTGTCCTGAAACAGTTTTTCTGAGCTCGTAAGCTCGGGTATTCGGGAAGACGTGATTTGCGCAGGGGACCTAGACGACAAACGAGGGCTCGTTGCTAGGGCCCAGGAGGCGATTGCGGTCACTGGATTCCTTAATTATTTCGAAAAAAGAAACAGCGTTACTATCACTTTATTCGGTTTGTCGGCATGAAACACCAAACTTTTAGGCAAACAGAATAGACAACTCACTTAACGTTCAGCGGGTAAGCGAATACGGATTCTGTACGCATTCGGGGAAGAAATTATTTTAAACAATGAAAGGCTATTACTGGACGTGCTTCTTTTAAACCCCACTGATTATACATAACGTAACACGAGAGCTTTATTGAAATCCCGAACAGCTTTTTCCCGGGTGGAAAAAAATAGACAGAAGCTGTAAAAAGTTCACCGACAATTACGATACTACCTATAATGCCAATTCTGAGCGCCACTTCTTGCTGGAGCAACACATTCGGTGTATGAAGTTCTGGCTATCCGCGGTTGTAGAAATCTAGCATTAGTTAAACATTTCCCACAGAAACTGCCAGTGCTGCGGACACAACTCTGCGTACTCACCTCACCACGTACTCTGCGCTCACCACGTGAAACACCGGCAGCGCCGTTATGACGTACGAAGCCAGCCGCAATGCACCTGCCAGCACTGCATGCCCACGAGCTACGACCGGGGGAGGGGAGACCGCGCGCGTAACCGAGAAAAACGGGGTGAGAGGGCAGTGCCACGTAACATCGAAAGATTCCGCGTTAACTCTCTTCTGATCCTCGTTCGCTTTATCGGTTACACCAAATGCCGGCGATACGGCTCATTTGCCGCGCTCTATAAGAGTCGCACACTTCCCAATGCATTCTCCTGAAACAACTCAAAGGCGAGAAGCAACTTCTTCTTTCTTTGCTTACTTTTCTCCCCGGTTGAAGGTGTTGATTGCCCACCTTCTATTCTACTTCAAAATCATTCCCCACCTCTTGCATCGGAGCCCCTTCAATCAAGCGACATTGGCACGTGATAGCGTTATGGAATGGTGTCACGAGTTTCGCAGCCTGTGATGTTATGTAAAACTTCTTTTGGGCCTAGTTCGATCATAATGATAGATGTACTTTCACATTACAAATACAAAGTCTAACCACAAAGAAAGGGACGACACACGCGAGCGCTGAAAGTTTATAGTCAGTGCTTGTGTGTGTCGTTTCTTTCTTTGTGGTGTGTATTTCTGTTTGCGCTGTAAGAGTACTTCTATATGTGGCGTTATGATGCCGGCACGTGAATATTTTTTGTCCTCGCTTCGCGTTCATGCCTATGACGACGCCATCGAAATCCATTTTTCGCATTTGGTAAGGCATCCATTGCTCTCGCCTCAAGTAAAGGAGCACAAAAACGACGAGAAATTCCAACAGCGACCGAGTAGGAGTATGCGGATGTTGTGAACTCACGAGAGCCTCGAACCGCGGAAGGGCGCGTTACATAACGAGCGGCGTTTATGCGTTGTCTCTGCCAGCACGTGGGGTTTCCTGCGGTGCAATCTGTGTGGCGGGTACATTTGGGTGTCTGCCCAGTGTCTCCACGGTTGCTTTCCCTTTCTGTGGGTGTTTGTGTTTTGGATGATCGTCGTGATCTTGGAGTCAGTGTAGCGTTTTCCGCTATGATTGGAGAGGGAGATTTGACGACCCTTGCGCCACGTGGATGCCTCCTGGCAGCACTGGCGCGTAGCTTTCTTTTTCTGGCCGCTTACTTCCTTCCGGTGCGCCTTTTGGAACAGTTCCTACTCAAATCTCGAGTCTTTTCTCTTTGTATTGCATTTATTTCTTGTGTGTTCGGTCTCCGATGCTTTCACCAGGCATTTCACCACCGCGCCCCCTCGCCTCAGGCTGTCCTGATATTCAAATCAGTGCCGTTGCTGTCGAGCATTTCCATCCGTCTTCCTCCTTGGCATCTACGCATTTCGGTGTCGATGCCGAGGGCGTGCCTGAAATTTAAGCTGCACCTGGCTTGCGGCCTTCTCCCGGACTTCCTCGCTGCTGTTTTTTTTTTTTGCTATGTTGGAAAACTCAGATGCCTCATCGAACGCGCAAAGGGACCGTTAGCATCGGCATCACCACGACACACAAACAACTTTAATGATAAGTCTTGCGAGTTTGTAGGAAGGGCAAGATACCTCGCATAGGTGACGGCTAGAAGTTCTCGAGTCCTGGCGGCTTCCTCGGCCCGCTGGACAGCCGAAGTCGATCGTCAAGGGCGGGTCTGTGCAACACATTCACCAGACCTTGCGGAGGCTATCTCGAGAGACTGTGTCACGAGAATTGTTCGTTGTTTCTCCACATTACCATAGTGTGTGCTCCACGGGGAGGCTCTAGAACTGCAGTTATCGCACATGTTTGTCTTGCTTATAGCTGGCCGAAGAGGTGCGAGATCACCTAATTTCAATAAGCTCTGGTCTGTAAACGTCACCAGCACAGACGTGGGCAGGGTTCTCGTTCAGAGGGGCCATGGTTCGGGCCGCGTACCCTCCTTATTACGTCAATGTACGGGACTGACTTGACACCCCCCCCCACCCCTACCGCCCGTGCGCACACCAATGGTAACCAGTCTACACACTGCATATAGGCAGTGTGTATACACTGGTTGCCATTGGTGGCTGCCTGTATGCTTAGCTTAAACGCGCTTCAATGCGTGTCAGCACGAGCGAGTAAAGAAAATCGTCATCATGGGACATCACAGGTAGGCAAAGTCCCTTCTGTCATCATGACGTCACGTGATGATGTCATCACACAACATCATGACTTGTTAAAAAGGGGCTGATACCAGAGGCAGCACACAACCAGGGTAAGATATGCAGAAAGCTAAATCCAATCTTGGAGGCAGTGAGAAGATTAGTTGCAAAAAGCTCTCGGAGTAAGCAGCAGTAGTAAAAGAAAAGAATTGACACGGAAAAAGAAGTCCCAGCATATTCTCGGAGTGAATGACGATGAGTGAGACGAAGCTTCAATCAGTCTGTTCATCCATCCGTGCATTTGTCCGTGCGTTCATCCGTGCGTCTGTCCCTGCGTGCGTCTCTGCGTTTGTCCATCCATCCGTCCACGCGTCCGTGTAACTCGGGCGGCTCTCGAAGCATTGTAGTCTTGGGCTGAGACCTAGGGCGCCTCGACCATATGTCCTCGTCTCCGTCGTGCTTGCCTACTCTCGCGTTCCCACCCACACTCATTTTGCTTGTCGCCTTCCAATTGGTTTATTTGCGCCTGTTCCGCGCCTTTATTCTCCTCTTATTCTTTATATCCCACTCTCTTTGTCAGCCCTGACAGTGCCTACATATACGGGTTGGCCAGTGAACGGTCGTACAGCACGATAACTTCGTTTTTCCAATAAAAAAACTGGCTAGCAGACGCGGCCTGCGTGAGCGTTGCGAGGCGTGAGAGGCGGAGCGTAGTAAAGGAGACAGAGGCAGAGGAGACGTTCACGTGCAATGGGATTGTAAACGCTGCGGGATGATGAGCGAGCGTAGGTTAGCAGGCGCTCCCCGCGTCGGCGTTGTGAGGCGAGAAAGGGGAAGCGTTGGAGAGGAGAGAGAGAGGGAGCAGACCCGCATGAACAGTATGGGTAGTCACGCCGTACACCGGATTGAGCTCGACACTTTGCTGCTTCGCATCTAAAAACGAAATGGGCTTCGCCCTCGAGTTGTTTTGGGCGATTGCATGAACAACCCAGTGTATTGTGTATATAACACAAAAGGTGAACGTAATTCATTCATTCATTCATTCATTCATTCATTGAATCAGTCCTTCACTTTAGACGTAGTTGATAGCGGATGTTAACGCCGTTGTTCTTACCGGCTATAATCCGTCTTGAATGAAAAGATAATGCAAAAAAGAAGCTCGGACGAATAAAACATGCAGTTAGATTTTAAGGACGCTAACTCAGTGCCACGTTTGAATAGGCCAATCTAATTAAGTTCCAGAAGAATAAGTTGACCCTAGCAGACCACCTAGCACGAAAGAGTTAGAAAATACGCATTTAACTTCGACAGGTAACGAAGCACGTACACGTGCAACCGCGCACTCCCGAATAACAATTGATAGGGCATGCGAAAAATTAGCACTTCCCAGCAAACGTTGAAGTTTAGTACGTGCTTGGAATTTCTGAATTCTCCACAGTACTTCTCAAGCCACCAAGCGATTTCTGCAGCTTCACTACTGTTGACCATGGGTTAAGTTGTAGTTCATTTTCAGAAGCCACCGTGGTGGCGTGGTGGTAATGGTGCCTCAATACTTACCTGAAAGTCGGTGGATTGAATGTCAGCCGTGGAGGTCACAATAAGTTGGAGTGGAAATCCTAGAAGCCCGTGTGCTTACATTTATGCGGACGCTCAAGAATTTCAGGTGGTGAAAATTTCTGAAGTCCTTCACTAGGGCGTCACTCAAAATCATATCGTATTTTTGAAACGTCAAACCCTACCACACAGACAGACAGACAGACAGACAGACAGACAGACAGACAGACAGACAGACAGACAGACAGACAGACAGACAGACAGACAGACAGACAGACAGACAGACAGACAGACGGACGGACGGACGGACGGACGGACGGACGGATGGATGGATGGATGGATGGATATAAAATGCTTCGAATTTAAAATACAACATCATTGCAGGATAATCAAGAGCGTAAAGAGCATCAACCATCAATAAAAGGGGTAATACAACACATTACGAGTCATATCTACTTTGTGGACATAACTAGCCGTCATTTCACTTGCAAAAACTCGCTGTATTTATAATCATGAACTTGCAAGTACATTTTCCATAAGGTTATCTGCTCGCCTTAACTGAACTCGTGTGTTAGCCTTCGTTTGACTCTGTCAGATTAGTCGAATCGTGCATATTCAGAAGAAAAGAAAGGCAGGCCAATAATACGCACCCTTAAACGTGGACAGCACCAGACAATCTGGCAACACAGAGGTGGGCTCATTACGACAAACATCATGTTGGAAGAGACCGACGAAACGCAATGTAATGTAATTAAATGACGCGATGCCATTTCAGGCTGCTAGTGGCTGCACACGACAACCACGTACGGTGTCCGTCATGAAGAAGATGGCTCGATTGACTTCCTATCTGTACTTTTCTAACTGTAGGCAATGTTTAATGCGATGCGTACGCAGACGCTGCTAGCAGGGAGCTATTTGTATATACTAAGGAGTACGAGGTTCTTGTTACATTCGCGATAGAATGAAGTTAGTTGGACCAAAAATTATGTGGTAATGCTTATAGGGGCACACAAGGATACGTTCGATTTCCTAATGCAGCCATACCGCAAGGACAGCGACAAGTGCCGGATCCCATCATTATCTTTCCTCGCACTCCTTTTCGTCGTAATTGCTCGAAGCAATGCATGATGAAGACGACTAGCAGTGCAACGTACCAGCAGCTACTGAGGTGGTCGCGAGACGCCGTATACCGTTTTACGTCACGGCGCTTCAGGTTATGAAAGAGCCCAGATGCAAAGTAGATATCGAGTTCCACAGCAATATTACACGTGCTCGAAGCTGACGCAAGCGTGCTTGCCTTTCCCGAGTAAAATTTGAAAATAACAATCATAATGAGAAAAAAAGAATCGCTGAGCCGACCTTCTACTGGCGAGAAGGATTTGAGATATCACAGTAGATATTCTCTGGTATCTAGTTCATCATAAAACGGCTGCGCTTCTATTAGCTACTTCACGAATTCAAGAAAAGCGAGTAAGCAAGCGTAAAGAAATTTAATACTTATTTTACCAGTCTAGAGCTGACGTCGTTCTTTGGTTTTTTCTCTCTGTATGTGTTTCCCGCGAGCACAGTTTGTCACACGACGTTGTAAATTGGTCATTCGTAATAATAGTAGTAATAATAGCAATGATGACAGTGAATATACAATCGTATAATCAATAATTTATTTATTATGCTCAGGAACAACCAAAGGGTCTTGGTGCCGGCGCACGCAAAAATAATCCAAGCAATAAATATAGCCCCCTTCCTGTTCCTAAAAATGTATATAGCCAGTTTAACACTATGTGGACCTTTCCTGCTAACAATGTTTATCAGTTGCATGTAATGAACTCGTTGATGCTTAGAGAAACAGTTGGACAGTCGCTGAAGCCAACATTTTGAAAAGTGGGCATTTCTTCCTCAAGGTAATGCCTTCATGAAAACAAGTAATCTAACCAGAAATATTCCTCTAGTGGCATTCGCTGTTCAACGGTTTCTCATCACTTCACGCCTATATCTTCCACCGACCTTCTTTCTTGTTTGGTCCTCAAGATCTCAAAGAAAATTTGATAGCTGTCACAAAAGACGCGATTTATACCGGCGTCACACGGGCATTTTTAATCGGGATCAGGGTGATCAGGATCGAATTTCTTGATCGCGACCAACTTTATGACCACTGCTACACGGCTCAAGCTAATCCGGTTCGAGCTTGGGCGAGAATAAATGCGCCAGGTGGTGACTGCGTCCTGTAAAAAATGTAATTAACAAATTTCGGGTACGATATTTCTACAGATTTCTTTACCAGCTATGTTAATCGTGCAGGAACCGCTCGAACGTCAACAACTTTTCGTGCCCCTACAAAAGTATTTTTATAAATCCATGGTTCGGTAGAGTTTTCCTTGCATTTGCCTGTATTGTTGTGTGAGATTCTTACCATTCGCTTTCATTTCTGAAGGACCCCGCTTGTAGTCGTGCCGTCGCAGAGAAGCGTCAATATCGTACGCACCATAATTTCACTTCTGGGGCCTCAAGTGTCAGTTGCTGCTGCCAGCTGGCCACTGACCACTGCCAGCTGATTACTGTAAGGGTCTCTTCATTCGACCACGAAGTGCACGTACGCTGTTCCTGTAGTTCCTTATATTTCCTTATAGTTCCCATACTTATAGTATAGACTATAGTTCCTTATAGCTGCGACGCAGTCAAAAAGCTGGCGTCAAACATGATAAATTTCCTTCGAGGTGCTCCAACTGCACCGACGGTGCGAGAGTTCAAGTTGCTTATCGTCTGCTTCTCCCGTAATACATGCGGTCAATACGAATCTAAATATGCAATAATACTGATACTTCTTCAATTAAAACAGTTTAAGACTCATTTTATAAATAACAATCAAGCTTTTCATGTCTGTTTTTACAGAACTATGCTCGAGTTCCTTGTTTCTTTTGCTTCCAACAAGTTTGGCCAGGGGATGAAGATGACGCGAAATCGCGATCTCTCCGCCAGATCGCGATGCACGGATCGCAATAGTCTTTATCGCGCTTGCGTTTGATCGTGATTCAAAGTGAGCGTGTAGCAGAACCTAATCCAAATCATTGTTATTCCGGGTCGACAGTGATCGCGATTAAAAGTGGCCGTCTGACACCGGTATTAGTCACGTACGACGTGACCTGCTCGTGAATGTTAATGATTTTTAATGGGTTTGGATATTCTTGCATTATTGCTTGACATTATGCGCATGTTTCAATTGTAAAATAAACCTGTTTTTGCAGATTGACTTTTCACGCCACGTGCATGTTTCTGTTTTAAATGCGAAGCATTTCTTAGCGAACTTCGGTGACTTTGAGCGTATATCTATCTATCTATCTATCTATCTATCTATCTATCTATCTATCTGTCTGTCTGTCTGTCTATCTATCTATCTATTTATCTATATATCTATCTATCTATCTATCTATCTATCTATCTATCTATCTATCTATCTATCTAGCTCTCCTGGCCGTTTCGATAATGGTATCGATACAAAACTTGTTATGGCATAACAAGACTGTACGAAGAACATACTGGACTAGTCATAACATGAAAATCAAGATATATGCCATGAATATCATGATTTACATTTCATGATCCTGCAGATCTTGCGGTGGTTTCATTCACATGGCATGTTGCAAAACTGATATGGTATGACTAGACTTCATGCCGAACACAAGCGAGACACTAACATGAAAATCATGACATGCGTGTCATGTAACATCATGACTGCGTTCCACGCTCATAGTGTGCTCGCGGCCGTTTCGCTAGCGTCACATATACCGAATTTGATATTACGGTACATGAATGGATGACGAAGGTATGTGACTGGTGCAAACATGATAATCATGAGATGCGTGTCATGTAAAAACATGACTTCCTGCCACGCTCATGATGCGCTTGCAGCCATTTCGCTAGCTTCACTTATACCTAATGTGGTATTACGGGATGGGAATGGATGACGAAGGTCTGATACTGGTGCAAATATGATAAACATTAGATGCGTGTCATGTAATAACATGACTACATGCTACGCTCATGATGAGCTCGTGGCCGTTTCGCTAGCTTCACATATACCAAACTCGGTATTATGCGACGGCAGTGTATGACGAAGGTATGTGACTGGTGCAAATATGATAAATATTAGATGCGTGTCATGTGAGAACTTGACTACATGCTACGCTCATGATGCGCTCGTGGCCGTTTCGCTAGCTTCACATATACCCAACTCGGTAATATGCGACGCCAGTGGATGACGAAGGTATGTGACTGGTGCAAATATGATAAATATTAGATGCGTGTCATGTGAGAACTTGACTACATGCTACGCTCATGATGCGCTCGTGGCCGTTTCGCTAGCTTCACATATACCCAACTCGGTATTATCCGACGCCAGTGGATGACGAAGGTATGTGACTGGTGTTATCATGATAATCAGGAGATGCGTGTCATGTGGTGGTGGTGGTAAAAAACATTTATTTCAGAAAAAGTATACTAGAGAGTGCCGGCGTGGCCCATCGGCGTGCTAGAGTGGCAAGACCCTATTCCGGGACGCCAGTGGAGCTGGAAGCTGCCCGTGCGCGCTCCACCAAGGAGCGTTGTGCAGCCAAGGTAGAGCAGCCGAGCAGGTGCTCCTTCCAAGCCTCTCTAGTTGGGATAGGAAAAGGGGGTGAGAAAGGGACGGGATTAACTGGGCACGATGCTACGACGTGATATGTGTCGGCGAGGACATGACAGGTCGAGCAGGTGCCATTGATTTCCGGCAAAAAGTGCCTGGCGACCGCCGGACTGATAAAGGTGTTTGTCTGCAGGTGGCGTAGCAGTCGTTCGTCCGCTTTCTCCAAACCGCGTGCGGGGTCCGGGTAGAGGCGGCGCGAAGCCCGGTAATAAGCCAAAATTTCGCGAAAGCGCGTCAGGTTGGTATTGCCAGATTCCGTCTCGGGACATGGAGGGGCAACGGCCCGGACAGGAGAAGCGCGGGCAGCGGCATTTGCCGCCTCGTTGCCGGGCAGGCCCGAGTGGCCTGGGGTCCAGACTATACGAATGGGATGAGGGTTAAAGCGCCAAGAGGCTGCCTGTAGCAGGCTAGCCGCCAGCGGGGCAATGGAACCCTGAAGGTACTGAGAACAGGCCGAGCGCGAGTCCGTAAGGATGGTGCGTGAGCCAGGGTGAGAGGCGGCCAAGGCTATGGCAACCTCTTCAGCGTACGTTACTGTGCCTGCTCGAAAGGAGAGGCCATCTACGTGTTTGCCCTCTGTGATCACGGCAGCCGTGAAGTGACCCGAGGGGGAGGTACCCGAGACGTCCACGTAGAAAACACCAGGACGATCGGAGTGTCGC
Source organism: Rhipicephalus annulatus (assembly GCA_013436015.1). NCBI lineage: Eukaryota > Metazoa > Arthropoda > Arachnida > Ixodida > Ixodidae > Rhipicephalus > Rhipicephalus annulatus. Next base: position 25,151 of record WOVY01002550.1, on the reverse strand, counting down.
GTATGAAGGGCCGCGGCGCGTGCTAGTCTACGGCCAGGATGGAGTTCGGGGTTCATATTACGGGGTAGAGGTTCCACCCATAGCTTTTGACGCCAGAGCTCTGGTACCGGCTGCAGAGGGTCTTGGTCAGATATCGGGTTAAGGCCAAGTCTGTGTAGAAGACGGCGCCCTGAAGGCGTCTGCGACAGTCGATTGATTTGGTTAACGCGATGAGCTTCGCGCATCTCTGCAAAGGTGTTGTGTACCCCCAGAGCCACGAATCGGCTGTTGGAAGTTGCAATAGGTAGGTCCAGAGCGCGTTTGTATACTGAACGAAGAAGGACGTCCAGCTGGTGCTCGTGTCGACGACGCAGGCGAAGGTAAGGCAAGGCGTAGAGGACGCGACTGGTCACAAACGCGTGGGCCAATCGGAGGGACTGAGACCCGCGGAGGCCGCCGCGCTTGGTAGAAACTCGCCGTATCATGCGGCTCACCTGTTCACTGGTGCGTCTGAGGCCTGCTATTGTGCCCTTTGGATCCAAGGACGATGTGAGGTGAAGGCCAAGAACCCGAATGTTTTGCACTGACGGGACGGGCCCGGACGGAAGAAAATTTTGAGGCGGCGGTAGCGGAGAGACTGAAAGAAGAGCCGATTTAGCTGGAGAGCACTCCAGGCCGCATGAACCTGCGTAGGTGTCCACCAGAAGGGCAGCCTTTTGCAGGCGTTCTTCGATTTGCGCTAAGGAGCCGGTGTTGGTCCAGATTGTGATATCGCCCGCATCAATTGCGTGTTGTATTCCCTCGACCTCGCTTAGAAGAGAGGGGAGGTTCATCATCGCCAGGTTAAAAAGCAGAGGAGACAGGACTGCCCCTTGAGGTGTACCCCGCGTGCCTAATAAGTACGGGCCGTGTTCGGTAGAATTAAGGCGAATGAACGCGGTGCGATGTGATAGAAAGGCGCGAATGTAGTTGAAAGTCTTCTGCCCGCAGTTTGTGGTAGACAGGTTAGTGAGTATAGTGCTGTGTTTGACGTTGTCGAACGCCCCGCGGAGATCGAGAGCGAGCACGGCTTTATCGTTATGGCGCATAGTAGTCGGCTCTATGACATCGTGTTGAAGCTGGAGCAGGACGTCCTGCGCCGACAGATACGGGCGAAAGCCAAACATCGTGTCGGCAAAGGTGCTCCTGGCCTCCAAGTAGGCTGAAAGGCGTTCGCGAACCATGGTTTCCATGAGTTTGCCTGCGCAAGACGTAAGTGAGATGGGTCTCAGTGCCTCAATACTAGCGGACTTTGCCGATTTGGGAATGAATGTCACGACCGATGTGGTCCATTCCGTTGGAAGCGGAGAACCGTCCCATATTGAATTTATAAGCTGCAGTATCGAGAGGTGTGCTTGGTCGGGAAGATTTGCCAGGAGCGATACTGTGATTCCGTCGCGTCCAGGGGCCATGCCCCGTCGCATTTTCGTGAGTGCAAATCGTAAATCAGAAAGCGTGTATGGGGCGTCGAGGTTGGTGTTAGGGGCGCCGGAATACGTATATGCTGGGCCTGCGGGATCATTTGTGCGGCAGATGTAGTGGTCACAAAGTTCTCGCGCCAGTTCATCCGTAGTGCCCTGAAAGGCATGCAGAACACGGTGGAGCTGGCGTTGCGTTTCTCCCCTGGTGGTGGAGGGATCGAGAAGGCTTCTGAAGAGTCGCCACGCACTCTTAGAGCTCATCTGGTTTGCAGCCTTCGAACAGGTGTCTGCCCAGTTAGCATCGGAAAGTTGTGCGGAGTATGCGGCCGCCTCTGCAGTGAGCGCCTCAATGCGATCGCGAAGTTTCCGATTAAGTTTGTTGCGTTTCCAGCGCCTTATGAGCCCGCGGCAAGCGTGCCAAAGATGTAGGAGGTGTGGATCGATTGCAGGAGTCAAATTAGAGGTTGCAAGGGTGCGAGTGTTCGCTTGTTTCATATGGAGAGCGTATGATGCCCACGCTGCATATTCGGTCGAGGAGAGGCTGGCGGGGAATGGTTGCATTCTGAACTGAGTCCAATCGGTGAGACGGGCTTGGCCCCAGTGTTGGCGCATTTTCTGCCGCGGTGTGAACGAAATGCGGAGTAAAAAGTGATCACTGCCTAGGGTTTCGCCTAAATTCTCCCATGTAGCATCGCGGATGTGACGGGTGAGGGAGAGGTTGGGACATGTGTCTCGCGTGACCGAGTTGCCGGAACGTGTGGGTTGTGCCGGATCGGTAAGAAGCGTCAGGCTCAGCGAGGAAATGAGCTCCTTGAGCTCTCTGCCCCGGGCCTTCTCGTAGTGGTAACCCCAGTGAGGGCTGGGGGCATTAAAGTCCCCGACAATCACCAGTGGTTGTCGGGCCGCTATACGCAGCGCTCGATGGAAGAGATGCGCAAACGAAGCCCTTGCAAGGCGAGGGGGACAGTACACGTTTAAGATATGTATTGATGGTTGGCCCCTCCGCTGAGACAGCACTGATATCATGCAGTAGTCGTAAGGAAGATCCAGATCGAGGTCAATCTGTACCGCCGTGTAAGCTTTATGCACGAGGAGGCATGTGGTGGTGCCGCCTACATAGGAGCAGTATCCAGAAAGGGATGGAGCAGGGCCAGATTCTTGGAGCGCCAAGACGGCCGGCTGAGAGCCAAGTGAGCTGAGGAAAAGGGAAAGATGTGAACGCTTTCGCCTGTTCCCGAAGCCTCCAGGGTTCCACTGTATGATCTCAAATTTAGACGCAATGTTTGAGCGGGACGTACGATTGGTAGCCATCGTGACTGTCTTAGGTTTTATATTTGGTCCTCCATGTCCCGCTCGGATTCCTCAGAGGCAGGGAGGGGCACGGAGGCCGGATTGTCCGACGGCGGGGTGGTGGTAGCCACCTTACGACGACGCTGTGGAGCTGTACCCTCACTGCTCACCGAGCAGGAGCGGGAACGCGATGCCTTGGGTTGAAACTGGGTAATTGCCCAGGCTTGAATAGCCTGGGTAACCTCTACTACTATGCGTTGGACCGAGAAGCTGGTGAGGAGGTGATTAATGGAAGCTTCGACGCGCGTGAGGCGTTCCTCTACGCGCGGGGTGCGCTCTTCGCTAGGCAGAGTTTGGTTAGCGGGCAAGAAAACCTGAGGTGCCCCAGGAGCCTCAAGAGCTTCTGGAGTGGATGTGGCACCGGTTCCGAGTGCTGGAGTACAAATGGTTGCTTGAACCGGCGGTTTAATGGGAGTGGACTTAGCGCGAGGACTAAGCTTGGACGTAGCTGGCGTAGCCGCCTGGACAGAGGAGGCAATACCGGATGCCCTTGCAGTACACTGTTGTTGGGGTTGAAGTCGCTTATTTAAGAGTTCGAGTTGTTTAGTTAAAAGAGAATTTTGCTTTTGAAGTGCCGCAACTTGCTGGCGAAGGGCCGCAAGTTCGGGAGAAGGAGGATCGACAGAAGGGGGTGAGAGAGGCTTAGAAGCAGCTTTCCCTGCCCAACTGCTCACCTGAGGTACCGCCGCTGGTGCTTCGAGCGGTGGGAATGCCTGAGTGTCGGCGTGGAGTGGTAGAGCCGACTGATGCAGGTTGGTGCCGCTGTCTGGCTGTGACGAACATGAGGTGGTCCCTCGAGGAGATGTTGAGGGCTGCTTGCGTTTCCAATATTTTCGATATTTTGCCGTGCAGCCACTGGTCCCAGTCTCATGGGCGCCGTGGCAGAGGAGGCACTTGGGGTGGCAGTCGTGGGCATTGAGGCCAGCAGGTGCGGGGGTTCCACATTTGGCACACTGCGTTGGAGCGGGGTGAGGACACTGAGGTGGTCGATGGCCGATGGTACCGCACTTGGTGCAAACCCGGGACCGTTTTCTTGTAGGCGCGGATGTACGTCGCCACGCAGTGGTAGAAGAGGAAGCGGGGTAACTTTGTGCCCTCGAAAGTCACCACCGCCGCCGCGGAATCTCCGAGTTTGCGGACCGCAAGGATAGTACCTCGAGGCCAATACAGTTCAGACTTTATCTTTTCCGGGCTTTCAGCAGGGTTTACGTTGATGACGCCCCTGCATGTATCCCCTGGTGCCTTGGCGTGGCCTCGAACGGGCAGCTGCTGATCCCCCACTTGCAGCTGGAAGTCCCCGAGGAGTCGCTGTGCCATAGGCAAAATGGTGGTGCTGCAGACTAAGATGTTCTGTTCCCAGATTCGCCACACTTGAATTTGCGTGGTAGTCCGGTCGCCGAGGTAGCTGCGGATGGCGTCGCCCGCGTGATCGGCCGGGACAAATGTGCGTAACTCGCAGGGAACGCGAGGTTTCACTTCCACGATGTAGTCGTCGCGAGAGAGGCGAGGAGTTTGACGCGGACGCCACTTGCGTTGCTTCGCTGGCTGCGAGGACGGAGCAGAGGTAGGCACACCACCGGAGGGATGGCGCGCTGGCGTTCCTTGCAAGGCTGGGGAATGGTGGTTCGCTGTGGCGTCTCGTTGTTGTTGAGACGCAGGCTTCGATTTCGCTTGCTTGCGTTGCCACAGTCTCACCATGTCGTCGAGGTATTCATCTTTTGATGGCATAGTGTTTACGGAGGATGAAATCTCCATGGACAGCATTTGGCTTGAGGTAGGATCATAGCCCGTAACCACGTTAGCGGCCGCCATCGCCGGGCTGAGAGCCCTTAGCGAGGCGGCGTTGTAGCCGGGAGTGAAGGACGTCCCTCAAGTTGTCAAAACTGGACCCACCTGGACGAAGGTGTTGTCTAGGCGAAGCGGAGAACTTGGCGGTGACGATAAATCCAAGTTTCAGGGGTACCAAGGTGGATGTCCGCAGAAATAGCAGGAAATCTACGGAGGCGATGTGGAGTGCGTCCGTCACCATCGAGCGCTCACAGCGCCCCCCGCGTGTCATGTGAGAACTTGACTACATGCTACGCTCATGATGCGCTCGTGGCCGTTTCGCTAGCTTCACATATACCCAACTCGGTATTATGCGACGCCAGTGGATGACGAAGGTATGTGAATGGTACTATTATGATAATCATGAGATGCACGTCTCATGTGAGAACATGACTACATGCTACAGTCAAGACGCCAATACATTCGGACGTGATGTGGTGAGCGTGCTTGCCGCGGCGTTCAATTCGCCGCGTCACGCCGCCGTTGCCACGCCAGGAGCCGGTCCTGCCATATACTCGCAGGCGCTCCGCGTTGTGTTGCTTTGACGTATGCGCGTTTCAGCATGTCTGGCGTCCCTCCGTAATGAAAAGAGGAAGACGCAGTGTTGTCTGGGTAATGCATCGGCGCGAAATACAGCTTTTCGCGCTGGTTGCCATGAGGCCGCACCGACGGACGCTGGTCGCGCCTGGCGTCAGACATTAAGTGTTCGCGTTTTGCAAACGTAGCGTCGCTGTGCCCAGCGTGCACGTGCGTCAACGCTACATTGGAGTATATTGGGCTCTTCATGATGCGCTCTCGGCCTTTTTGCTAGCTCCACGTATACCAAATTTGGTGTTACGTGACGCGTTATGGATGACGAAATTAACGACTGGTGCAAACATGATAATCCTGACGCGCGTCTCATGAAGGATCATGACAACATACAACGCTCATAGCGTGCTCGCGGCCATTTTTCTAGCTCCACATTTACTAAATTTGGTATCACGTGACGTGAATGGATGATGAAAGTAAACGACACATCCAAATATGGTAATCATGACACAGAAGTCATGTACGGCATCATTTACCTTTACCTCGTAAAGCTGGGCTGATTTGAAAGTGACATATCAACATTTCTCATTCGTGCTTCGCATATCATCAACTCCCACTGTACGTGGGATCTGCCAACTTTTTAGTACGACACGTGCGAATAAAGAAAATAACGTTTTTTTTTCTTGCGTTGATCGAGTTTTGTCTTATTGAGGAAGTGGACACCTTTACTTCGTCCACTTCACCATACGCGTACACTTAAAAATTGGTAATGAAATTTAACAAATGGCAGCGCTGCCCAAATGGCTTGAGAGAGCACAAACAAATTCCGCTTTCATGCGAAGTGAGAAAGGAGTGTCTTTGCGGCAACCCTCCTCCCCGTGGTTCGAACCCTTTCCTCTATACTTGCCGACCTCACCAGTGACGTCACTAAATAAGCGTTTTCTTTGTGAAATATTTCTAGTAGGATATCTGGCAGCCACCAGAGGTTGAAGAGGCGCTGCCTCAGCACATTACCATGCGAGAACGTGTCCGACGGAACTAGTCCTATGATACGTCTATTTTGGATGCCCTAAAACTAGCTTTTCACATGTTTCCACGTGTTGAAGGCGTTACCATAAAGTGGCAGTATTTTAGGTTTCTTGTATCAGTCGGCTTACTGCGCTTCATTCCGAGAAAAGTAAAATGAGTTGAGCAGCACAACCCATGGGTAACACGCAATATTGTTCATTCAAAGTGTCGACTGCGACGTGAACGCGAAAAGATTGCTTGGATAGCTGTATAACGACTTCAGGGCTTAGCACGCAAACATAAAAACAGTTGAAAAATGCATGATCTCAGTTTTTTTTTTGCTATACAAACCTGTAACGTTGCTCCCATAAGCTTCCCCTCTACGTGACACGAACATGGCCACTGAGACGCCTCTCCAGGTGGGACTTTCGACCATCCATGTCACTTGCGGTGCCGTACGAGATCCTCCTATCTTCACGGGCTCAACTGAGTCGGACGTCGAAGATTGGTTGGCGAGGTACGACAAATTCGGCGCAAGTAACAAACGGGACGACCCAAGTAGGCTGGGCTACGTCACGTTCTACCTTGCGGACACCGCGCAACTGTGGTTTAATAACCACGCAGCTGACATTCCTGCGTGGTGTGCATTCAAGACTGCTATTACGGACGTCTTTGGACGACCTGCGGCACGCAAGCTTCAAGACGAGCACCGTTTACGTCACCATGCGCAGCAACCAGGCGAGACCTACATGGGCTACATTGAAGATGTCTTGCATATATGCAACCGCGTCAACTCTACCATGCTTGAGGAAGAAAAAATCAGGCACATTTATAAAAGAATTGACGACGGCGCCTTTCAGATGTTGCTCGCGAGAAATCCCCCACAATTGCTGTGCTCGTTTCTCTCTGTCAGAGCTTCGATGAGTTGCGTAGGCAGCGCGCAATTGCTCGTCAAGCCCTCACGACGCCAGACACGCTCGCAAGCTTGCACCGAGCTGCCCATCCTACCAATCAGCAGCCGCTGCTTTCGACAATCAAGGACTTCGACCGCGAAGAGGTAGCGCGCCAGCTGTCACTGCTGCCACTGACACATGAGCCCACGCAAGCTTTCATACCGGACCTCCAACACGCCATTCCAAGCCAAGTCGCTGAGGCCCTTCCACCGATGCATCAGCAACCACCTGTCACTACGCCTCTCACGTGCGCCGCCGTCGCTGCTCGGCCTACGCAACAGCGTATGCCGTATGCTCAACCTGCCACGCCGCCCTATGTCGTGCCTACAACCCCAATTGCTGCGCCATATCCCTACGCGATATCTTCAGCTCCATTTTACCGTCGAGCAGACGCTTGGAGGACGCTGGATAATAGGCCCATCTCTTTCGCCTGTGGTATCGCTGGACACGTCACCCGCCACTGTCGCCGAGATCCCCCTCCAGTTGACACCGTGGGCAGGCCAATTGCGTCGTCGTCTTGGACGCCATCAACGTACACCACTGACGGTCATCGACCCTTCGCAAACCATCGGTCACCATCGCCCCGACGACGCTCCCTGTCACCTATGCGTCGCCGACCTGCTACGGAAGAGGGAAACCGATCGCTGCAGCTCCGGAGGCAACAGCTGCATACCATTCGAACTGCTTAAGGCCTCCATCTTTCTTGCCGCAAAACGTTATCGAAGTCAATGTTGAGGAGACCGCCACACAAGCGCTTGTCGACAAAGGGGCCGCCGTTTCCATAATGTGCGAGACCTTATGCCGCAAGTTGGAAAAGGTGACGACACCTCTTTCGGGCCTGATGCGTCACGCGGGCAACTCGCAGTGCATAAAACCTACAGCTGTATGCACTGCACGTGTCATTATCCAAGCTGAACTTTATGCCATGAGTGGGCCTGGAAGTACCGCAGTGATGCAGCCACCTCAATCGCCATTCTGCTTTATCGTGCAGGTTTTGATAACCACCTTGGCGTGCAACCAGCAAAACAGCGCAAGTGCCGCGCCGCCACCGCCCCAATGTGACAGCTCGTTTCTCGCCGGACTGCTTGCGTTGTCTTCGGCGTCTTGCAAAGCTCCTGCTTCAGTTCTTCAAGAATCCCTGCATGTGCTCCCACCAGCCTGGTCTTCCACATCACCGTACGCATCACAGGAGCGCCTGTTAAGCACTTGGAAACCTCTGCCTCCGCTCAGTGGGCGTGGAAGTACCGCAGTGATGCAGCCGCCTCAATCGCCATTCTGCTTTATCGTGCAGGTTTTGATAACCACCTTGGCGTGCAACCAGCAAAACAGCGCAAGTGCCGAGCCACCACCGCCCCAATGTGACAGCTCGTTTCTCGCCGGACTGCTTGCGTTGTCTTCGGCGTCTTGCAAAGCTCCTGCTTCAGTTCTTCAAGAATCCCTGCATGTGCTCCCACCAGCCTGGTATTCCACATCGCCGTACGCATCACAGGAGCGCCTGTTAAGCACTTGGAAACCTCTGCCTCCGCTCAGTGGGCGTGGAAGTACCGCAGTGATGCAGCCGCCTCAATCGCCATTCTGCTTTATCGTGCAGGTTTTGATAACCACCTTGGCGTGCAACCAGCAAAACAGCGCAAGTGCCGAGCCGCCACCGCCCCAATGTGACAGCTCGTTTCTCGCCGGACTGCTTGCGTTGTCTTCGGCGTCTTGCAAAGCTCCTGCTTCAGTTCTTCAAGAATCCCTGCATGTGCTCCCACCAGCCTGGTCTTCCACATCGCCGTACGCATCACAGGAGCGCCTGTTAAGCACCTGGAAACCTCTGCCTCCGCTCAGTGGGCGTGGAAGTACCGCAGTGATGCAGCCGCCTCAATCGCCATTCTGCTTTATCGTGCAGGTTTTGATAACCACCTTGGCGTGCAACCAGCAAAACAGCGCAAGTGCCGAGCCACCACCGCCCCAATGTGACAGCTCGTTTCTCGCCGGACTGCTTGCGTTGTCTTCGGCGTCTTGCAAAGCTCCTGCTTCAGTTCTTCAAGAATCCCTGCATGTGCTCCCACCAGCCTGGTCTTCCACAGCGCCGTACGCATCACAGGAGCGCCTGTTAAGCACCTGGAAACCTCTGCCTCCGCTCAGTGGGCGTGGAAGTACCGCAGTGATGCAGCCGCCTCAATCGCCATTCTGCTTTATCGTGCAGGTTTTGATAACCACCTTGGCGTGCAACCAGCAAAACAGCGCAAGTGCCGAGCTGCCACCGCCCCAATGTGACAGCTCGTTTCTCGCCGGACTGCTTGCGTTGTCTTCAGCGTCTTGCAAAGCTCCTGCTTCAGTTCTTCAAGAATCCCTGCATGTGCTCCCACCAGCCTGGTCTTCCACATCGCCGTACGCATCACAGGAGCGCCTGTTAAGCACCTGGAAACCTCTGCCTCCGCTCAGTGGGCGTGGAAGTACCGCAGTGATGCAGCCGCCTCAATCGCCATTCTGCTTTATCGTGCAGGTTTTGATAACCACCTTGGCGTGCAACCAGCAAAACAGCGCAAGTGCCGAGCCACCACCGCCCCAATGTGACAGCTCGTTTCTCGCCGGACTGCTTGCGTTGTCTTCGGCGTCTTGCAAAGCTCCTGCTTCAGTTCTTCAAGAATCCCTGCATGTGCTCCCACCAGCCTGGTATTCCACATCGCCGTACGCATCACAGGAGCGCCTGTTAAGCACTTGGAAACCTCTGCCTCCGCTCAGTGGGCGTGGAAGTACCGCAGTGATGCAGCCGCCTCAATCGCCATTCTGCTTTATCGTGCAGGTTTTGATAACCACCTTGGCGTGCAACCAGCAAAACAGCGCAAGTGCCGAGCCGCCACCGCCCCAATGTGACAGCTCGTTTCTCGCCGGACTGCTTGCGTTGTCTTCGGCGTCTTGCAAAGCTCCTGCTTCAGTTCTTCAAGAATCCCTGCATGTGCTCCCACCAGCCTGGTCTTCCACATCGCCGTACGCATCACAGGAGCGCCTGTTAAGCACCTGGAAACCTCTGCCTCCGCTCAGTGGGCGTGGAAGTACCGCAGTGATGCAGCCGCCTCAATCGCCATTCTGCTTTATCGTGCAGGTTTTGATAACCACCTTGGCGTGCAACCAGCAAAACAGCGCAAGTGCCGAGCCACCACCGCCCCAATGTGACAGCTCGTTTCTCGCCGGACTGCTTGCGTTGTCTTCGGCGTCTTGCAAAGCTCCTGCTTCAGTTCTTCAAGAATCCCTGCATGTGCTCCCACCAGCCTGGTCTTCCACATCGCCGTACGCATCACAGGAGCGCCTGTTAAGCACCTGGAAACCTCTGCCTCCGCTCAGTGGGCGTGGAAGTACCGCAGTGATGCAGCCGCCTCAATCGCCATTCTGCTTTATCGTGCAGGTTTTGATAACCACCTTGGCGTGCAACCAGCAAAACAGCGCAAGTGCCGAGCCGCCACCGCCCCAATGTGACAGCTCGTTTCTCGCCGGACTGCTTGCGTTGTCTTCAGCGTCTTGCAAAGCTCCTGCTTCAGTTCTTCAAGAATCCCTGCATGTGCTCCCACCAGCCTGGTCTTCCACATCGCCGTACGCATCACAGGAGCGCCTGTTAAGCACCTGGAAACCTCTGCCTCTGCTCAGTGGGCGTGGAAGTACCGCAGTGATGCAGCCGCCTCAATCGCCATTCTGCTTTATCGTGCAGGTTTTGATAACCACCTTGGCGTGCAACCAGCAAAACAGCGCAAGTGCCGAGCCACCACCGCCCCAATGTGACAGCTCGTTTCTCGCCGGACTGCTTGCGTTGTCTTCGGCGTCTTGCAAAGCTCCTGCTTCAGTTCTTCAAGAATCCCTGCATGTGCTCCCACCAGCCTGGTCTTCCACATCGCCGTACGCATCACAGGAGCGCCTGTTAAGCACCTGGAAACCTCTGCCTCCGCTCAGTGGGCGTGGAAGTACCGCAGTGATGCAGCCGCCTCAATCGCCATTCTGCTTTATCGTGCAGGTTTTGATAACCACCTTGACGTGCAACCAGCAAAACAGCACAAGTGCCGAGCCACCACCGCCCCAATGTGACAGCTCGTTTCTCGCCGGACTGCTTGCGTGGTCTTCGGCGTCTTGCAAAGCTCCTGCTTCAGTTCTTCAAGAATCCCTGCATGTGCTCCCACCAGCCTGGTCTTCCACATCGCCGTATGCATCACAGGAGCGCCTGTTAAGCACCTGGAAACCTCTGCCTCCGCTCAGTGGGCGTGGAAGTACCGCAGTGATGCAGCCGCCTCAATCGCCATTCTGCTTTATCGTGCAGGTTTTGATAACCACCTTGGCGTGCAACCAGCAAAACAGCGCAAGTGCCGAGCCACCACCGCCCCAATGTGACAGCTCGTTTCTCGCCGGACTGCTTGCGTTGTCTTCGGCGTCTTGCAAAGCTCCTGCTTCAGTTCTTCAAGAATCCCTGCATGTGCTCCCACCAGCCTGGTATTCCACATCGCCGTACGCATCACAGGAGCGCCTGTTAAGCACCTGGAAACCTCTGCCTCCGCTCAGTGGGCGTGGAAGTACCGCAGTGATGCAGCCGCCTCAATCGCCATTCTGCTTTATCGTGCAGGTTTTGATAACCACCTTGGCGTGCAACCAGCAAAACAGCGCAAGTGCCGAGCCACCACCGCCCCAATGTGACAGCTCGTTTCTCGCCGGACTGCTTGCGTTGTCTTCGGCGTCTTGCAAAGCTCCTGCTTCAGTTCTTCAAGAATCCCTGCATGTGCTCCCACCAGCCTGGTCTTCCACATCGCCGTACGCATCACAGGAGCGCCTGTTAAGCACCTGGAAACCTCTGCCTCCGCTCAGTGGGCGTGGAAGTACCGCAGTGATGCAGCCGCCTCAATCGCCATTCTGCTTTATCGTGCAGGTTTTGATAACCACCTTGGCGTGCAACCAGCAAAACAGCGCAAGTGCCGAGCCACCACCGCCCCAATGTGACAGCTCGTTTCTCGCCGGACTGCTTGCGTGGTCTTCGGCGTCTTGCAAAGCTCCTGCTTCAGTTCTTCAAGAATCCCTGCATGTGCTCCCACCAGCCTGGTCTTCCACATCGCCGTACGCATCACAGGAGCGCCTGTTAAGCACCTGGAAACCTCTGCCTCCGCTCAGTGGGCGTGGAAGTACCGCAGTGATGCAGCCGCCTCAATCGCCATTCTGCTTTATTGTGCAGGTTTTGATAACCACCTTGGCGTGCAACCAGCAAAACAGCGCAAGTGCCGAGCCACCACCGCCCCAATGTGACAGCTCGTTTCTCGCCGGACTGCTTGCGTTGTCTTCGGCGTCTTGCAAAGCTCCTGCTTCAGTTCTTCAAGAATCCCTGCATGTGCTCCCACCAGCCTGGTATTCCACATCGCCGTACGCATCACAGGAGCGCCTGTTAAGCACCTGGAAACCTCTGCCTCCGCTCAGTGGGCGTGGAAGTACCGCAGTGATGCAGCCGCCTCAATCGCCATTCTGCTTTATCGTGCAGGTTTTGATAACCACCTTGGCGTGCAACCAGCAAAACAGCGCAAGTGCCGAGCCACCACCGCCCCAATGTGACAGCTCGTTTCTCGCCGGACTGCTTGCGTTGTCTTCGGCGTCTTGCAAAGCTCCTGCTTCAGTTCTTCAAGAATCCCTGCATGTGCTCCCACCAGCCTGGTCTTCCACATCGCCGTACGCATCACAGGAGCGCCTGTTAAGCACCTGGAAACCTCTGCCTCCGCTCAGTGGGCGTGGAAGTACCGCAGTGATGCAGCCGCCTCAATCGCCATTCTGCTTTATCGTGCAGGTTTTGATAACCACCTTGGCGTGCAACCAGCAAAACAGCGCAAGTGCCGAGCCGCCACCGCCCCAATGTGACAGCTCGTTTCTCGCCGGACTGCTTGCGTTGTCTTCAGCGTCTTGCAAAGCTCCTGCTTCAGTTCTTCAAGAATCCCTGCATGTGCTCCCACCAGCCTGGTCTTCCACATCGCCGTACGCATCACAGGAGCGCCTGTTAAGCACCTGGAAACCTCTGCCTCCGCTCAGTGGGCGTGGAAGTACCGCAGTGATGCAGCCGCCTCAATCGCCATTCTGCTTTATCGTGCAGGTTTTGATAACCACCTTGGCGTGCAACCAGCAAAACAGCGCAAGTGCCGAGCCACCACCGCCCCAATGTGACAGCTCGTTTCTCGCCGGACTGCTTGCGTTGTCTTCGGCGTCTTGCGAAGCTCCTGCTTCAGTTCTTCAAGAATCCCTGCATGTGCTCCCACCAGCCTGGTATTCCACATCGCCGTACGCATCACAGGAGCGCCTGTTAAGCACTTGGAAACCTCTGCCTCCGCTCAGTGGGCGTGGAAGTACCGCAGTGATGCAGCCGCCTCAATCGCCATTCTGCTTTATCGTGCAGGTTTTGATAACCACCTTGGCGTGCAACCAGCAAAACAGCGCAAGTGCCGAGCCGCCACCGCCCCAATGTGACAGCTCGTTTCTCGCCGGACTGCTTGCGTTGTCTTCGGCGTCTTGCAAAGCTCCTGCTTCAGTTCTTCAAGAATCCCTGCATGTGCTCCCACCAGCCTGGTCTTCCACATCGCCGTACGCATCACAGGAGCGCCTGTTAAGCACCTGGAAACCTCTGCCTCCGCTCAGTGGGCGTGGAAGTACCGCAGTGATGCAGCCGCCTCAATCGCCATTCTGCTTTATCGTGCAGGTTTTGATAACCACCTTGGCGTGCAACCAGCAAAACAGCGCAAGTGCCGAGCCACCACCGCCCCAATGTGACAGCTCGTTTCTCGCCGGACTGCTTGCGTTGTCTTCAGCGTCTTGCAAAGCTCCTGCTTCAGTTCTTCAAGAATCCCTGCATGTGCTCCCACCAGCCTGGTCTTCCACATCGCCGTACGCATCACAGGAGCGCCTGTTAAGCACCTGGAAACCTCTGCCTCCGCTCAGTGGGCGTGGAAGTACCGCAGTGATGCAGCCGCCTCAATCGCCATTCTGCTTTATCGTGCAGGTTTTGATAACCACCTTGGCGTGCAACCAGCAAAACAGCGCAAGTGCCGAGCCACCACCGCCCCAATGTGACAGCTCGTTTCTCGCCGGACTGCTTGCGTTGTCTTCGGCGTCTTGCAAAGCTCCTGCTTCAGTTCTTCAAGAATCCCTGCATGTGCTCCCACCAGCCTGGTCTTCCACATCGCCGTACGCATCACAGGAGCGCCTGTTAAGCACCTGGAAACCTCTGCCTCCGCTCAGTGGGCGTGGAAGTACCGCAGTGATGCAGCCGCCTCAATCGCCATTCTGCTTTATCGTGCAGGTTTTGATAACCACCTTGGCGTGCAACCAGCAAAACAGCGCAAGTGCCGAGCCGCCACCGCCCCAATGTGACAGCTCGTTTTTCGCCGGACTGCTTGCGTTGTCTTCAGCGTCTTGCAAAGCTCCTGCTTCAGTTCTTCAAGAATCCCTGCATGTGCTCCCACCAGCCTGGTCTTCCACATCGCCGTACGCATCACAGGAGCGCCTGTTAAGCACCTGGAAACCTCTGCCTCCGCTCAGTGGGCGTGGAAGTACCACAGTGATGCAGCCGCCTCAATCGCCATTCTGATTTATTGTGCAGGTGGGTTGTGTCTTTCCGCTGTACTGTAAAAGGTCCAGCGACCGTTGTTTGCTAGTACTTCCATGCCCACAAGTGTTGTTCTCTCTCGGTTGCGAGTGTGTACATGTAGCGGGGTTATTGTTTCTAGCGGGTGATGTGGAATTGAATCCTGGGCCGCCGAAGGAGGAGACAAGCAAAGAGCACAAAGAACTTCTTTCTTTGATAAAATCCCTTCATAAAAACGTTGACACTAAGCACAGCGAGGTTATGGCTTCTCTTAGCGCTGTCAAGGAAGCGCAGCGTTCACTTGAAGAAAAAATTTGCGACATTCACAGCAGGCTTTCCGTGGTAGAGGACAGTATGCGCTTGAGCAGTGAAAATGCGAGTGTGGGCGTAGCGCCAGAACTGGCAGCGTTGAGCGAACGTCTCAACGAACTAGAAGATCGCTCCCGCCGGGATAATCTGATATTACACGGCATTGAAGACACTGCATCCGAAACATGGACCCAGTGCGAAAAAAAAGTATGCAATGTCCTTAATACAGAATTAAAGCTAAATCTTGGTGACGATGACGAACGCATATCTCGCGTGCACAGGTTGGGAAAGTATGCGCCAGGAAAATGCCGACCCGTCATAATTAAATTCGCATCTTCCAAGCTGCGCGAGAGCATCTTGGTCGCTAGAGCCAAACTCAAGGCTTCTGGCTTATCGGTTAATGAAGACTTCTGTGCGACTACGAGAAGTGTACGTAAAAAGCTTTTTGAATATGGAAAAGCTAGCAAACAGCAGTTTTCAGTACGTTATAACAGACTATATATAAACAAAAAGTGCTTCGTGTACTCGCGAACAACCGACAGCATCTGTGAAATGGAATCCGACAGAGATGAAAGTGCGAACGATTCTTCGTCTGCTTCTACGTCTGCAGGTAGAGGCCCTTGCTTGTCCTAGCCCAAACATCAAATGTTGTGACCCCTGTTTTGGCTGGCACATCCTTTCTACTATCAAATGTCAGAAGCATAATCAATAAGCGAGACACATTATCGGCTGTCATTGACTCGTGCTGCGCTGACGTTGTGGCGCTCACCAAAACATGGCTGTCCCCCGATGTAGCCAGTAGTGAACTATTTGACTGCGACAAAAAGTACACCATCTATCGCTGTGATCGTAGTAGCGGAAAAGGGGGAGGTGTGCTTATAGCGGTAGCCGATAACCTAGAGTCACACATGATACCGGTGAATTCTTCTTTAGAAATTGTTTGTGCAAATATCCCTTTACGCCATCAGAGTGCTCTATTTTGTGTGTGCTATAGGCCGCCCAACGCGGCGCCTGACTTTTGTAGCGAATTGCATGACGTGTTGAATTCACTAGTTGTACAATTTCCGCATTCTCATCTGTTCCTTTTGGGAGACTTTACCTTTCCTAAAATTGATTGGTCAAGTACGAGTCCTAGTATCACAGAGGTGCAGCGGAGAATAAATCATTTATTAATTTATGTTTAGATTTCAATCTGACTCAAATGGTCACCGAACCAACAAGAACAGCCGTTACGTCTGCTAATGTACTGGATTTAATCCTGACTACGACACCAAACTTACTGAACTCACTGACTTGTTTTCCTAGTGTTAGCGACCACTGCTGCCTGCAATTCACTTTAAATATTGACATTTCACCCCGATCTAAGGTTACGAAGACCATAAGAAACTACAAAAAAGGGGACTATGCCGCAATAAATACGGAACTTGAACAGTTTATTGATAGCTATATGCCTGGTTTTTTTGACCGATCAGTCGAGCAGAATTGATGTCGTTTTAGGGACAAAATTTCTTTATTGATCGACAGGCATGTGCCGCTTCAAGTTATATCAAAAAAGCAGCGATCGCCATGGTTCACAGTAAACCTGAAAAGGCTTCTTAATAGAAAAAACGCCTCTTCCACTCTGCTAAGCTCGACAGCAGTGTTTTTCGTTGGAAGGCTTATCGCGAAGCTCTTTCCGCGTATCGCTTTTCCATGAAGAATGCCAGGCGTGACTATTTCAACACTACACTTCCCTCGTTGTTGTCTACTAACCCGTCGAAATTTTGGAAAACTGTCAACCCAATAAAACGAACCGTCGTATCACTTATTGATTCCAATGGCTGCGCGATGCGCAACGAAGAATGCTGTTCTGTTCTTAACAACGTCTTTTCGCAATGTTTTTCAGATTCATGTGCAGTTTCAGTGCTGCAGGTATATCACAGCGGGTTTTTTCCAATGGACTATATAACTATTGAATTTGAAGGAATTATTAACTTAATCCGGCGACTTAAGCTGTCTTCTGCCTGTGGCACTGATGAGATAAACGCGAAATTTCTGAAGAACACTGAAGTATACTGTTCCATTGTATTGTCGCACATTTTTAAGCAGTCTCTCCAGTGTGCCACTTTGCCAACTGACTGGAAGGTGGGGAGTCTTTAAATCCAGAAACCAACACTCTCCCCTGAACTACCGACCAATTTCTTTAACAAGTATTCTGTGTAAGATGCTTGAGCACATAATCTACTCTAATCTCATGGCATTTCTTAAAACTAACGTATTCTTCAGCAAGTTCCAACACGGATTTCGTAAGCATCATTCGTGCGAAATTCAGCTTCTATGTTTTACACATGACGTCATCTCAGCACTAGATAACAAAATACTAGTAGATTGCATTTTTTTTAGATTTCGCGAAAGCCTTTGATAAAGTGTCACACCAATTACTACTACTTAAGCTTAGTATACTGAATATCGACCCTAACACTCTGAAACGGATTGAATGCTTTCTTACTAACCGCACTCAGTATGTTACCGCTAATAATTGTTCCTCAAATCCCTGTGCAGTTAGATCTGGCATACCGCAAGGTTCCGTTTTAGGTCCTTTACTCTTTTTAGTCTACATCAATGATCTAGCAAGTAACATTAAGTCATCCATAAAACTGTTTGCTGACG
Source organism: Rhipicephalus annulatus (assembly GCA_013436015.1). NCBI lineage: Eukaryota > Metazoa > Arthropoda > Arachnida > Ixodida > Ixodidae > Rhipicephalus > Rhipicephalus annulatus. The sequence goes on along the minus strand of WOVY01002550.1, from coordinate 7,509 downwards.
ACTGCGTTTTGTACCGCAGAATAACTAACGAAGACGACAACGTTCTTCTTCAAGGTGATCTTAATCGCGTCTCTGACTAGTGCAATGCGTGGCTAATGAACCTTAACGTTACTAAGTGTAAAAGCATGACAATCACACGTTCTTCTATCACTCCGAAGCTTTTCAACTACACATTAAATGGAACTAGATTAGAGCAGGTTAGTAGCTACAAATACCTTGGAGTTCACATAACAAATGATCTATCGTGGCATTCTCACATTACCTACATTATCGACAACGCTAACCGGTCTCTTGGTTACCTCCGCAGAAACTTTCGCCAAGCACCAACACGCCTTAAATTGCAGCTTTACCAAACAATCGTCCGACCAAAACTCGAGTACGCGTCTGCCATATGGGACCCAGCTCAATCAACATTAATTGAAGCCTTAGAAGCTGTCCAAAACCGATCAGCCCGCTTCATTCATAAGAACTATGCTCGTACTGCCAGTGTGACCTTAATGAAATCTACTCTTGAACTCCCAGATCTGGTCACGAGAAGAACAATTTTCCGTCTGTCGCTCTTTCATAAAATTGTCTTTCATAATCAAGTACTTAGAGAGGAATTAATCTCAGGACCTGCATACATCTCATCCCGTGTTGAACATCAGAATAAAGTAGCCATTCCTTTCTGCCACACCAACCACTTTTTGCAGTCTTTTCTTCCGAAGACAAGCAGGGACTGGAACCGCCTTCCCCCCTCCATTGCTGCCACTAAGGATCAAGGGCTGTTCAAATCCGCAGTGTCGAAACACATTATGGCGTAACTGCACACTGTTTTTCGTTTTTCGTTTTTCTTGTCTTGTTTTTTTTAGTTGTTGTATTTCCTTCACTGTTGTTATTATTATTATTTTTGGCACATTCATATTGTACACACTCCCTCTGTAACACCCTCTGGGTCTTGAGGGTATACTAATAAATAAATAAATAAATAAGTTGAATTTTTTGTCTGGCATCATGCTCCCACGAAGTCATTCTTGCATGAGACTTTCTTTCGCGTCATCGGGCCATCATAGATTGCTCCCGTGCAGAAGTTGCCCTTACACCGCAACCAAGCTCTTGTTTGGTAGATTCTCTTTCTGAAGCTTACAAACTTGTCGTTGTTGCAGACACAGAATTAGCACCGAGAACATCTGCCCTTGTAGCCCTGACCTGTACGGCCGCTCCCGCCGGAACTGTTTTGTTCACTCCGTGTGACGTATTTACCCGCCGCCGTAGCCTACACCTGCCCTTTGCCATACTCACCGTGGAATCCAGTGCTACCACCATGCTTGTTGCAAACTCGCTATCATCGCCAGTTACCTTACTTCGCGGAGAATGTTTGGGTAACATTTAAGACGTTGACCTCTTGCGCCCTCTGGAGTTTGCCGAACACGCACCTCACCTCCAGCTCAATGCTATGACGCCACCTGTGGCCACACTGCCCGTGCCAGACTCATTCCGGCCCTTTGTTGCCGCTGAGCTATCGCCGACACAAAGACGCAAACTCTTGTCCCTTCTGTTAGAGTTCCGTTCTGCCTTCGATTGCGCTCAACCATCTTTGGGTCGCACAGCGAACATCACGCACCACATTGACACCAGCACTCATGCTCCCTTACGCCAACGACCATATCGAGTTTTAGCGGAAGAGCGCCGTATTATCAATGAACAAGTCGACGATATGCTCGAGCGTGGTATCATCCAGCCATTGCAGAGCCCTTGGTCGTCCCCTGTTGTAATTGTGCGCAAAAAGGATGGGTCTATCCGATTCTGTGTTGACTACCACCAGCTCAATAAGCTAACTCGGAAGGATGTGTACCCGTTGCCACGCGCCGACGATGCTCTCGATTGCTTGCAAGGAGCAGAATAGTTCTCCTCTTTAGATTTACGCTAAGCATGTTGGAAAGTTCTAATGGCTGATCCTGACCGATCGAAGATTGCATTTGTAACACCTGATGGGCTGTATCAGTTTAACGTCATGCCATTGGACTCTGCAACGCCCCAGCTACCTTCGAACGAATGATGGACACCATCCATCGCGGCTACAAGAGGAACACGTGCCTCTGCTACCTAGATGGCATCGTCGTTTTTTCTCGCGGCTTTTCGACTCACCTTGTTCGTCTTCGTGCTAATCCCACGTGTTTCACATCTGCTGGCCTTCAACTTAGCATCAAGCAGTGCCATTTTGCCGCACGTCAGCTCACTATACTGGGTCACGTCGTCTGCGAAGAGGGTGTTCTCCCGGATCCGGCGAAACTCCGCGCCGTGGCCGACTATCCGAAGCACACTTCCATCAAGACGCTTCGAAGTTTTATCGGCCTGTGCTCATATTTTCGTGGATTTGTGCGCAATTTCTCTTCCATCACCGCACCTCTTACCAACCTGTTGACAACTTCCAAAGGCATTTCTGCTTGGTCAAAAGAGTGCGACGAATCCTTCACCGCGCTTCGGCGGTTATTATTATCACCTCCAATACTACGTCATTTTGACCCCGATGCGCCTACGGAGGTCCACACCGACGCCAGTGGTGTCGGTCTTGGTGCTGTATTGGCTCAACGAAAACCAGGATACCAAGAATACGTGGTCGCTTACGCGAACCGAACCCTCAAGAAAGCCGAGTGTAATTATTTCGTCACTGAGAAAGAGTGCCTCGCAATTGTCTGGGCTTTGACGAGGTTCCGCCCATACTTTTATGGCCGCCCTTTCGAAGTCGTCACGGACCACCATGCTCTATGCTGGCTGTCATCGCTCAAAGACCCACAAGAGTGGAATCTTGAACTAGTTGGTGCGTAGTCATATTTGCAAGATGTTTCAGCGCGCGAACAAAGGAAAAGGACAGGGTAGACAGAAAGAGCGCTGACTTCCAACTAACTTTATTTCACAGAGTGGCAAGAATATAAACCGCTGAAAAAGGATGATAACAGAGCATGGAGGTAAAATGCAAGCCTAATCTACACATCAGAAACAAAACACGTGTGACGGATCCTCTATTGCCTCAAAGCCCAGCCAGGTAATCACGTTCAGCCTGTGATAAAGCAATCGATTATGTGCTTACGCATTTATCTCCTAGCAAGTGTATTTTTTCGGCTTCGATAATTTCTCGGGTAAGCTGGTCCCTGAGCCTTGCCAATATTGAGCACTGATCAAAGAGAGGGGTGCACCCACAATCTCGGCAATGAATGCCAAGATGCCCTTGTACCACATTGTGCACATTGTTTCGGTGTTCTTGGAGGCGGTCATTTATGCACCTGCCGGTTTGGCCGACATAGACGCCCCCACACGTCAGTGGCATCAAGTATACGACTCCCACTGCGCATGGGACGTAGCGTGTCCTGTGCGCGACAGAGCACGAGGCAGAATTTGCGCGAGGCGTATTGACCCGTTTGCAAAGCCTCTGCAATTTTTTCCGGTGCAGAAAAAAAACACAAGAACGTTGGCGTCTCGAGCAATCTTTTTTAGCCTGTGTGAGACCTGTGAGACTTTTTTCAGCTTGGCTGGGCTTTGAGGCAATAGAGGACCCGTCACACGTGCTGTTACTGGTGTGTAGATTAGGCTTGCTTTTTACCTACATGCTCTGTAGTCATGCTTTTTAGACGTATACATTCTTGCCACTCTGTGAAATAAAGTTAGTTGGAAGTCAGCGCTCTTTCTGTCTACCCTGTCCTTTTTCCTTTGTTCGTGCGCTGAAACATCTCGCTCAAAGATCCGTCGGGGCGCCTTGGTCATTGGGCGCTTCGCCTACAGGAATACGACATTGGTGTTGTACACATAGTGATACTACTTGACTTCATGGCTAGGTGGCGTTGTGCGCCACCATCCGATCTAAAGGGCACAGCCGGATACATCCATCCAAATATATGATGAAATGATGCAAGATGGCGGTACTTGGAGTGTTAACTTGATGGACAGACGCACGGATGGACAGACATACAGACGCACAGACCATCGCACGGATAGACGCATGGATGGACGCACGAACGGACGCACGGACGAGTGGAAGCATGGATGGACTGATGAACCTTTCGCCCCTCTCATCATCATTTACTCCGTGGACATTCTGTGATTTTTAGGCTGAGCTAGAGGAAAGAAGGTCCTCAATGCTTTGGGGTGCTTCTTATAGTGCAGGTTTGAAGAAAATATAAGTAAAATAAGGTTGAATAACAATTGTTTTGGGGCGAGTTTGCTAACTTCAATGGAGTACATAACAGCGCAAACTTCGAAAACTCAATTTAGAGAAAAAAAAGTCAAAGCTTTGCTGCAAAGGCGAAGCAATGAACGTGACAGCAACAAATTGGAAGGTCACGCGCAGAATGGAAAGCAGCTCGAAACGTGCCCCTTGTTTTTCACGCCCAAATAATGCACGAAACGTAGTTGCAGGTACATATTCACGCGAATAAGCGTCTCAGTTGTGACTTCGGTGTGTCTGAAAAGTGCGCGCTTTTCGCAAACAGAGACTGCATTGATTGCAGTGACGTTTGTGAACTCCGTAACAACAACAGAGTCGTGCCAGGTAAAGCCCGAAGCCAGCCAAGACGTAGGATCCTTCCCTCTTCCCCACCGCAAGATAAGGCTGCGCGAGGGAGTATCGCTCCCCTCCTCTAAGCGAGGCAAAGTACGCGTGAGAGATTAGAGCACGCGCCGCTGTGTGATGTGATGACGCCGCTCATTGCGCCATCTAAGCTTTAACCGTTTATTCGAAAGAACAGGCCACCAGATTACAACTCTCTCAGCGCATGCGCGCATCAGAATCTGTGAACACTGGTCACGCTCGCGTGTCCAAAAGCTGCAGGTGATTTCGGTAAAGTGCAACCGACCGTACCACCAATTTCGCTCCGATCTGTGTTTTCTGAGTTTGCGCTACTATGTACCCCATTATAGTTGAATAGTTGTCCCAGTCACAGAAGACAAATGTTGAAATTAGCGGGCTCCCCGCTAACGCTTTGGTTTGTACAAATGCGTCAAGGCTGCACCGGTGAACGAATCGGAAGCCATCCAGGGCCCTAAATTGTTCAACTATCTGACATGAAATTCTTTTATGCCGGGATCTACCAGGACTTCAGAGACACATGTTCATAACGAAAATGTAATTGAAAAATGTACACGAGCAGGTGTCAAAGACAAAGAAATACACCATATTCCGCTTAAGAGAACCATGTGTAGATGCGAAGCAGGGAGCGCTAACGCTTACACTCGCGGCGGCATTGCGCAGGGGAGAAACCTGGGAAGGCGCAAACACGCAGTGATGGTCCAGTGTTTCCTACTGCAACATGCCAATAACTGCTAAGCAGTATTGACAGACAGAAGACTGCGACTGGACGCACAGACCCGCTATTCACTTGTAGTTCATGTGCGCGTTAAAATTTTTGTTGTTCAACAACGTACAGGAGAAATCTCGCACCGGCACTACGTTGGAGGTCAAGATGCGGGATGCCGAGTGAACGGGTTGCAGCGCGTGCAGTAGATTTTTAGATCCGAAGCAGCTCTGTGACTACCCTGTGTAACGCTGTCCCGTACGTCTGCACCAACCCACTCGCAGGAGCGTGTCGGAGCGGTGCCAAGTAGGTCAAGTCACAACTGCACCAACCCCTCACGTGCAGCAGCTGCTGGCCCCTCAGCCGGCTTGCTACACACTTCTCTCTCGCTTCACCCTCCCCAACCACCCACAACGCTTCACCGCGTGGAGACAGACCGAGATTTAGTTGCACGTCTGCAGCAGCCGTATGGACGGGGCCTGCTAGCCATTCGAAATGGGAAGCTGCGTCCGTGCGGCTGCTGCGGACCCGCAACTAAATCTGTCCACTCTTTCGACTCGTTTATTTGCGATGAAACTTACATGAAATCCAACCCAACTTCCGTGTCTTTGCATTTCAAACAAACGTTTACTCGAGTAAACGTCACACCGAATTTCACTTCAAACCGTTTTTTTCAGTCCCCGCGTCGACGCCCACTTCAACCGGGTTACCGCCGTGCGCACCGCTGCTGCTTCGCATCCCATCAGGGTTCCCTTCGGAGAGATGGACCATAAATTTTCAATGAAGAAACTCTGCCGTGGTAGTTCAGTTGGTAGAGCATCGGATGCGTTATTCGAAGGTCGCAGGTTTGGTCCCTGCCAACGGAAAGTTATCTTTTCTTTCACTTTTCTTTCTTCACAATTACATTACAATACGTCCTAATATTATTCCTACAGTTTCCTTGCCAGAGTTGACTGTTAGATGACATTAACATCCTACCTAATAAAGCAAACGAGCCTTTAAACATACACTTCTTTCTTTTATCTAGCTTCCGTCTCTTACATTTAATGAAAAGAGATCTTTTTAACTTCCGAGAGATGGAGTAGGTCAACGGCTGGTGCTTCCTCATTGAGTCGTATTCTTTTGTGGGACGTACCACCGTGTCGAGGACCTTCCTCACCGCGTCGTCTACGTCATCAACATTTAGAGCATCTCGGAATGAGCCCCGCTCCGTTATTTGGGCCATGCAAATCCTCCTAGGCTTGCGAGTGTGAGCTACCGCTACTTGGACGATGTGGTATTCACTTCCCAGGGTTTCTGGGAGACAGCTGCAGTCTTCCGAGCACGCATTTATAGTGAACGTGAAATGTGGGTTTGCGTCCCTGGCGGCACTATTCCCTACCCTTGTTGCCTGTAGGAAAAATTCCCACAGAGTCAGTCTGTGCTGTAGAGCCGTGTCGTGCACTCGGGTGCCTTTCTTTGTGGCGGTATGGTAGCACCATGCAGTGTGAAAGGCGTTGAAGTCTTCCTATATAAGAATTTGGGTTCACATCGGCGCGTTTCTTCAGTTCTCGTACCCCGAAGTCGAATTCTGTCAGTTGGTCTTGGGGAGGGGGGATCTACACACTCGCAATGATGAGTCCTTTTGCGATTTCCTTTCCGGTATGACTTCTATGAAGGTGTGCTCAATAAGTGTGTTGGCCGGTTCTGTTTCCTCCACAATGAGATTACTTCTAGGGAGTATAGCTGTGCGCGTTGATTGGACGAATGCGTTGTACCCTGGTAGCCCCACATTCTGTGTATTTGTTTCTTGCAGTGCTATGAGGTCGCGTGGGCGCTGCTTGAGAAATTCTTGCAAGGTAGAGAACGTGGATGGTAGGAACGACAGTAGCACTGCCAGATGCGGAGAGTTAAGGGCGTGTTGTAATGTGGTTAGGGACCGCCGTCTTGAATTGGTTCAATTCCCCGCTGGCACTCCCGAGCATGCGTGAAACTGAGCGAGAAGTACCTCGGCCTTTTGCTCATGCCTGCTTCCTCTCAGGATGAACGTCATCGGTGAACTGTTGAGGGTGCTATTCAGTGACGAAGGTCATGACGTATTCTACGACGCTGCACTGCAAATCCATCCATTTCGGCGTCTAACGTGATAATCTTGTTGTTCATGCTTGCGGCGAAATTTGCTATTGTTGTCTGTACAATGTTCTCAATCGTTGTGTGGATGCTTTTCATGAGAGTTTCTTGTAAGATCTCGTTGCTTTTGAGA